>JAPZDX010000010.1:7899104-7912777 GCA_029783625.1 Naso annulatus | reverse complement strand
GGTACCACGACTACAAGTGTCCCAGACACAACGATGACTAACTTGAAAGCATCAAAACCAGCTGTAAAATAAAGAAAATCCATAACAATCGCGTGAGTGTCTATAGTGTGCCTAAGTCCCGCCCCTTCCAGTGGACCTCATGGGACCCTAGTACGGAAAAAATATGAAGGGTAGTCAGTGGGGAGAGGAAAATTATTTTTTGAGATCCTATTTGAGTTGTGCAATGAATTTCACATTTGTCCATTTAAATGGTAATTGTTCATGTGAAGAAACTCTGTGTGTCATTAAACGATTGATGTATCAGCTTATGAAAATACGTAATTATAAAGACTGCAACACCAGTCGCATAACTGACGTCAGAACATTTTCCCTCCTATGACTCACTGAACCGACTCACTCTCCCTTCGAGTAGCTGCAGCTCTCAACATGAGCCCCTTTATAGGCCTAATGGTTTTCACCTCCTTTAATACTTTTCCCCTCGTCCTGGAAAAACGCTGTGAAATCTGCCAAGCTGACGGCCATGTCTGTGCTGATGACGTATATTGTCCCAGACGAGACATGTAGTTCACTGAGCGGTCTCACAAAAAACGTGTTTTACTTTACTGTTTGATGACAAAATTTGACTTTCTTTACATGAAAAATTATCTTTTAAATTGCCAACCATCATATGTGTAATTCAGGGCACAATCCAATCGGGATCAAGAAATAATTTGTCCCTCTCCATTGACTACCCTTTATATTTTTTCCGAATTGAGGTCCCAAGACCCGCAAGTAGAGGGGCATGACTTAGGCACTCTATAACCTGATTAAACAGTGTAATAGTGGTTGAAAAATGACACCATTCGCTGCTAAATTGGTCTTCAACAAGCTCTGTTTTTACAGTATTATCTTTGCCACCTGGACAAGGGTTTCATGGCTGAACAGTTTACTCTGCTGCAACTTTCCCTGCAAATGTTTCGTTTCGGTTCAAACTGGAAAGAGCAACAAGAAAGAAATGAAATGCAAGCCTGGCAAACGGCCGTAGCAAAGTTGTTTCCCAACGAGTCTCATGCTGCAGCTAACGTTAGCTTGCCAGCTTGTTAGCAGAAGTTACTTACTACAACTTTAAGGCAACTTTTCATATTTTGTTGTTGTTGGCAGGTTTCACAGAGCTTATTTCCCTTTAAACTTCACAATTTATTCCATTTAAATGACTGTATGAGGACAATGTGGTTAAATTATCTGATATTTCACATAAAACCAAAGATGTACCTCCTGAAACTGGATAGAAATTTGTAAATAATAAATTACCTTTTTTTTTCTTTCCTCTTCTGTCACTTATCTTATGACAACCCCTAGACTGGAAATCACTGGACTTAATCTACCCATCAGTCGGCCTATATAAGGAAATTGAAGCCATCTCTGCCTTAAAGTAACATTAGCCTATGTAACAATTAGTATTTTGTGCAGTTTAGCAATCACACAGTTTGAGAACAACAACACTCTCATAGACACAAACCTCAGGTTTCTGTTACAGTATTGCCGGTTGTAATGTGCCGGCTAATTACAAACAACAACTACAAAATTAAACAATGCAAAACATCTCCTGAAATAAACATGCATGCTCAGATACTACTCTCTCTCTCACAATGTGTTTTCATAGGAGCTTAATCCTGTTTGCCCAAAATAACTGCCCAGTGGTGATGTCAAGACGACTACTGAGTGGCAAGACTTTTCTACAGTTAGTTAGTTTTTATATTACAATTTACAATAACAATTTATCTGGGCGGTTATTGTGCTGTGCACTAAGTACTTACATTTAATACTTTAGGTACATTTTACTAAGAATAGTTCTGTAGTTGTGTTCAGGTGAAATTTTGAATGCAGGAGATTTTCCAGATTGCCACTGTGTTAGTTTACTTGAGTAAAACATCCAAACCTCCACTGCCATCCGGTGAGTCATGATGGAAAACATCTTGTTGCTTTAGGGAGAAAAAGGATGAAAGAAAAACCAAAAGAACATCCAACCATATGAGGATTGCAGTCCCTATATATATATATTCACCTCATGTACACATGCACAGATACAATCTACTGTTGCGGTCTCGCCGGAAGGAGTTGCATGTCCGTCCCTTTAAGCACTCACCAGGAGCGCTTGAACGAAAGAAGAAACTCATTTTCACTACAGCAGAGGTTTATTATGAATCAGTCCAGCTGTATTTTAGAGATGCAGGTGCATGCATGCACATAAATTCACCTCTGCTTTCCACAAACTCCAAAGCGCACTTGTATTCCCCCCTTGTTTACGCATGCTTTGTTCTGTCCGCCTCCCAGTAGATGTTGGTCCGTAAGGACCGTTGGGAAAAGGCCTCCATGCTCCTAAATGTTGTTTTTCAGCGTATTACTGTCAAGGTATCCACCGGTGACTGATGATGGATTACATCTCAGCCAGTGTTCTGGGTTTTCCCTCAGCCTGTGACTTACAGCAAACTCTGAGCCCTCGCCACCCTCGCTGCTACGCTAACCATGGAGAGCACAGCTGAGGGAATATCACGCTGGACCTTTTAGCTCCATTCTCCTCATGTTCGCCTGGGCAGCTGTTTCACAGGAGATGCACAGAGGGGGGATGAGGCATGCGCCCTTGTTTAAAGGATGTTTTGGTTATATAAGAAATTTTTTTCTTTTTTCTTTTTTTTTTTGTCCATTTGCTGCAGACCCAAACCCTGTCTTCATTTGTCTTTCTGTGTCAATGAAAATGCACTTACTGCAATTTGGTCTAGTGCCACTCAGGGAGGCTGTGGAGCCGGGCTATGATTCACCGCCGCACACAAACCTACAATTTTAATGTGATAAGCAGAGATTCAGACCCTTCTTTTGGAGTCAGAGATAAGGCGTGGGGTTTGGGTAAAAGCCCGGGCGAGGCTCATTTAAAGGAGGGAACGGTTTGCTGTTTCATTTAGCGGAGATTAGATTCACTTTGCTTTTCACCTTGTGAAGAGCAGCAGATGAAGTTGGGCGTTTTTTTAAATTTTTTTGTCAGTTTATCTATCAATCCAAACTTTTTGCAAGACTTATGTTTACTAGGTTTTGTCATCTTGTGTGTTCTGTTTATTATTTTTCATATTTAAGCCATCCATTATCCTATCTAATGGTGTGTGGTTAATTACAGCAGCTGCTGTGTGAATTCTAAGTTTGCTGTGTGATAATTAGCATCAAGGGTAAGTAGGAAAAATACTTTGGACTGTTATATGCCAGTGTATTATACTGCATACAGTATAATGTTTACTGCCCGCATTTCCCAGCAGGCCTCTGTAGCCTGGAGGACCTGCACTTCTCTACGCTCAGGGCTGGGGTTAAATCAAATATGTGCAACAGAAACGGAAAAAAATGAAAGTTAGCTACCCTAATGTATTCCGCAAAACAGGCGAATATTAATCAGGTTCCTTAAAGAGTTGCATCTTGTGATGTTTTGCAGCTTCCGCATCTTTAAAAAAAAAATGGCTGATTAAGGTTGTAGATCATGACATTAATAGTGTTATTAAATTAGATGCTGTAAATTTTAATAAACCGTTCATTTAATTGCATATCCTATCAAGTTTGGCAGGCTCAGTAATTAGATTATATTGCCGTGTGTGAATAATGTGGAAGATTATGTTGCAGATTACAGTTTCAATCAGGTAATCAGTGATCTGTAACGTATTACATTTTAAACAGTAACATCAGCGGCCCTGGCTACAGCTACCAGCCTCTCCTTTACTCTGGCAGGAATTATGCAAATTTGAGGCAATTAAGGGGCTCTGTGTCATTCTGTCTCTTCTCCTCAGCATTCAGTGTTGTTTTTCAAGCCCCACCAGTGACTTTTGTCAAGCATCTGTTTGAACATGTCTGGAGCAAAGGTGCTTAAGATGGGAAAATTATTCACAACCTTTTCAGCGCTTGCACGCACACACATTCCATCCTCGCAAACACCTGCGCTCGCGCTCGTGCTCATAAGCTCGTTGCAACACACATTTAACATGGGCAAAAATTTTTAATTCCACATATTATGCACCGCAGAGGGGAGGGTCCAGGTTGCATTGAGGTCATATTCAGCCCTTCACTTTGCTCTGAGACGTCTTGGCTAAATAATTCAGAGCCAGGTTGTCTGTGTGGGGAGAGGCGAAGCCTGTCAGACACTCAAATAAGTTATTAATTTTCCATTTTGAAAACTTGAGGTGCACTTCATCATGCTGTTACCAATTCTCCGTGAAGCGTGACTGATTTCATTCAGAACATTGTTCCAGTTTTTCATCAGATTCGATCCTCCTGCACCCGTCGCCGCTGTCCCCACAGTTGTTTTCACCGATCATGTTTCATTTATTGCACGCGTGCATTAAGTTTGCAGTGCTGATTGTTGAAAGTTTACTTACAAAATGCCTGAAGCTCACACTTTCCTACCTGCTCAATCCTCCAATATATGTCACAGTGCTATGCTATCCTTTGACATTTTTCTCTTCCTTTTGATGTGTCTGCGTGATTTAACTATGTGCTGGTTGTCATTCAAAAACCTGATATTTTCTTTTTACTTCTGTCCTTCTCAGGCCTTCAGTGAGGTTTAGCACATTGCTTAGAGCTATTTTCCCTTTGTATTCACACTTTCATAACATGTCCTTGTCTACATTTTTTAACACATTTATTAATTAATCTCATACTCAGCTCTTATAGACTCAGTATTCTGGCTGTCTTTCCATTTCTAGATATTTTCCTCTCAGAGACAACATAGTCTGAACACAATGACCCTCACCTGAATAGAGTCGGTCTTGTATAGATGTCGACACACTTCCCGCCTACTCTCTCCTTTCTCCACTGTTGTTATTCGAACCTTTATATCTGTCTTTCTATCCTGATGACAGACTTTCCTGTCCCTGTTAAATGTCAGTTGAACTCATTTGAGCCCAATTGTCTCCCACTCAGACCCGCCGACAGTGGAGCCGGTTTACATGGAGATGCGTCAGGGCCTGGGGAGGCCTGTGGTGATGACCTGCAGGGTGCTGCGAGCTCATCCATCCCGCGTGCTGCGATTCGAGTGGCTTCTATCGAACCGGCTGCTCCACGCCGGAGCCTTCGACGCCCAAAGAGATGAGACAGAGTACACCATCCGCAGCTTGAACCGAGACGGCTGGGGGGAGTACACCTGTAATGTCATCAATGAGGCCGGAGCAGGCAAATGCACCTTCCAGGTTACAGGTAAAGAACACTTGTCAACAGGAATTAGATAAAATACAACAATCTTTATTGTCATTGCACTTAACTGTGCAACAAAATTTGCAGTGTCATTCCTGAATAAAAACAATTCACACCTTCAAATCTAGACACATATTCAAAACAAAAACGGTTTCAAATAGTCATCCACAAACATCAGACGAGAAAGAAAATAGCTTAAAAGATTAAGAGATAAAACAATAAATGTTTGTGTATATTTGTTGTTCTACCGCTTAGCCTTCTTTATGTAGGTGTAAAATTGCTTTATAACATAATTATAAAATAATAATATTAATTATTGCTTTCAGACAAAGGTAGACAAAAACAGCTTCAGATTTGTAGCTGGCAACCAGCTTTTTCCCAAGTGAAATAACAACTGTTACTAGCAAATGTTGCTGTGGCTAGCTAGCTAATGAAGCTAACATTAGCTCCATGAGTTGGTTTACAGCACTGTTTCCAGCTGACTGTTAACTGTTTTAAGCTGACTTGTTTGATTGAAGATTGACGGTTTTGCTCTGTGTTTTGATGTATCCTTTTACGTGCCCATATGGAAATGAGCTACTGGAGCTAAATCTGGTGCAGAGAATCTTTTCTCTCTTTGAGATTTATCTTTTTTGTGCACAGTCCCTGATGTAAATAACTGTAGTAAACTAAACTATAAGAGGGGTCCAGTAAAAAGGTGTCATACAAATTAGGGCTGCTTGAGTTTGCCAAAAATAATGATCATTCATGTTAGTCAATCGTAAGAGCACATCTAAAACGAGTAACTTATTTACTCTTCCGGTTGGTCACATTGCCTTGTGGTGTTGACATCTCCATGTAACAAAATCTGCATCATACTTGTTGTTGCTCATTAAACGCGGAACCAAAGTATATCCAAACAGCCTCTTGGTTTTACCCTTTTCTGTTGACCAAACTCTCTCTCTCTATCATTTTGACTTGAGCTTGAACTCATCATTTCACAGCTTGACAGAGAGTGATTCTGGACGGAAATATCTGGTGGGATGCGCTGGATTTCTAACATAAGTAAAACATGAGCATTATTGTTAAATGGAACCCAGTTAATTAATAACTTTTTATCTTATTTCATAATTGCCTGAAGCAAAAATAAAACTGCCATGTCCTTACACCAAAAGACTGAGGCTAAAGCGGCTTATGCCATTCCAGAAAGTCATCACTGGTTGATGATTCACTTAGAAGATGTGGAAATAAGGAAACTTCAGTGTCATATCTTAGTTTGTGCCACTACAACAGTATGACAAGGACAAATATATCAGACTCGTATTTCATACTTACAAACAAACCTTATTTGGCTTCTATGCCCTCATCAGCAAGGCAGGTTTAGTTAAAATTTTATTATTCATATCTGCTTATCTGTTACATTTTCAAAGTAGGTTTAATTTTTAATGTCACAGAAAAAAAGCTTTCAGGGTAAGCACTAACTGATGTTTCTGGTGATAATGAGTTTGGGTGAGATTTCTGGAATGTAAGCGTTCTCAAATCAAATAAAGAACACAACAGAGCTGCGAACGATAGCCTTAACTCTGACAGAGGCATCCAGGCAGATTAATTACAGTTGATCTTCTGCCATGAACTGTGCTTTTTGTTTAAGGCAAGTACTTCTTGGCCTTGAAAGTAATGCTGGGTTGAGTGATTACTGTAGGTGGGAAGTCAGATATGCTGGCACATGCACCTCGCAGATCAGACAAACACAGTTTAGTCTATAATTTGAACTTTTGGTCTTTGTGACTTAACTTTTAAAGGTTTAAAAAAAAAGACACAACCTTCCAAACTCCTTAAAGGCAAAACTGTAGCTCTCACTGCAGTCCTTTTGTGAAACTTAAAATTTCGATGACCTGTTGTGTCTAAATGCAGTGACTAAGTAACGATTGGACAGCTGCATATCAGTTATTAAAAGCTGTATAGCACAGACTTTCCATGGTTGCAGACTCATACACATTTTAGTGCTATAAAATAGACTTTCAGTCTATTTTTAGCACTCTAATGAGATGTTTGTTATTTTGCCCATTAAGCCGTATAATAAGGATATTTACAATCATACACAATGTTGTACAGCATTATTATGACGAACAGCTCAGTCCATAGAGCTGGAGCTCCTTGCTGAAGTCATCGCTAGCTGAAATCAACAGACGTGCAGGCACAATGAAAGCTTCTTCGTAAAGACGAGAAACACACTGAATGTTTGTTTAAGTGCACCAAATGTTTTCTCCTCATGTCCCGACACTAAAGCACGAAGTTAAACAACGGAATAAAACACGGAAACAGTTCTTTTAGCCGCTACAGGAAACAAACAGCTGTTTCCTGATTGTATGCTGTTGTTTAACTTCTTGTTTTAGTGTCGGAACATCAGCTGGACATGACTGAACATTCTGTGTGTTTCTCCTCTTTTAAAAATGAGGGTTTATCTATTTTTTGATGGATAAGCTGAGTGCCCATGCACCTCCATTGTTTTCAGCTGTGAACGGTGAGCTCCAGCTCTCAGGACTGCACCAATCATCATAATAATGCCGTAGAACATTGTATATAATTGTAAATAGGTGCCATGTGCAAAAAACCAAACTTCTCCTTGAAAACTGCACAGGACGGCAGCCATTTTGCTGCCAGTCATCTGTATGTCTCCAACAACTTCTCCAGTACGCACTCAGGTTTGTAATTAGAGTCCTTAGTGAGAATTTTTGGGACAGCTGAAATTGCCTCCTCAAATATATAACAGCCCTTGTCACACTGTGTTTTAGGCGCCTGGATGTCTCTGATGATGGACAATTAATTTAAAGGAAGAGTGAAAAAATAATGTGTAGATCGCCGATCTGAATGGGAGGCGTCAATCATGTCCACTTTTCCCTTGTCTCAGATAATATGCACTTAGCCTCTTCCTGCAATCTCTTTTTTAGAGAGAGAGATTGCCTCTTTTTTCATCAAGTGTTCATCTCCTAGTTGGTTGTTATGACAGGACCAAATTAGTTTGGCTGCGCTGAGTGACCGCAGGAACTCTGGCCAAGGTTTCAATCTCCCAGACCTCCCATTAGAGACAGGAGCCGCAGGGTCACAAGAGGAGCATTTGTCACTTTGATCCTCTGCTACTTAGGTTGCTCTCCTCTTTGATACTGTCTCTTTCTCTCCATCCACTGCTGTCCTCTAACTGTACCTTTGTGAACTTGATTTTTCGGTCACCTCTCGTACTCTTTCTTTTCCTCTTTGACCATGTTTTTTTTTTTTACTTAATTCCTCCTCTTTCTCATTTTAAACGTCTTTTTATTGTCCTCACTCTTTCCTGTTTGCCTGCAGAGAAAGAAGGGCCCCTTCCTGGTGAAACAGGTAGAGCACAGAGACAGAAACAGCGTAGTCCCCTCCAGCCATTTGTTTTTCTACACAGGGCTGGGGTTTGCCCGCAATTGCTCCCTCTTCCTACCTCCACTCCCCTCCCTGCTCTTTCATCCTCCATCCTTCCTTCCCTTTCTCTCTCTCCCGCCATCGCTCCACTCCTCCCGCCCAATGTTCCAGATTCCCACCATCTGGACTCTGTGGTTGCCAAAGGTATGGAGGCTCTTTTAGTAACCCCCTGAGTGCAAGAGCATGGTGCAGAAAATCCACTTTGGTTCCTCCAATCATCCATGAAATCTGGTGTGCCTCATTCCCTTAACTCCAGCTCTCATTCTTTAAAATTTCTCTTATTTTAGTCTGAAACTTGATAACCATAATATGAGATCAAGAGCACTCTGTAGTGTAGCCTAAATAAATAATCTACCAGAGAGAAAGCAGATATCAGCTTCTCTGTAGGACTTGTGAGCCCACTTCAAGAAGAAGCTCATGAAATATTTGTCAGGGCTTACACAGTGAGGTAGTATCTTAGTTTGCTCTCTTTACAGACTGCAGACAGGTAGACATCTGATATTCCCTCCACGCTCTCTCCCTGACTTCCTGCAAAATGTGTTGATGTGTAATAAACATATCAGCTTGGCGCCACAGTGACTCGATCACACTCACAGATCCAGTCACCAATCTGTCATATACATACGCGTTACCATGCCGACAGACACATGCAAAATAAAGTCCTGCACCACTCAATTATGTAGCTTACAGAAATGCTGTAGCCTCAAAAAGTGTATTTGCCAAGGGAGAGCGTGTGTGCGTGTGCATGTGCATGTGCATGGATGCCCATGTGCCAAGCCATTGGGACATCTGTGGAAACAGTGAGTCGGCTGTAATGGCCAAGTTGGCCATTAAATTGTGCCAGGGGAGAGACCCCTCGGAGGGATGTAATGTGTACCACTGAACTTTGGCTCCGGCGATCTGTCCTGGGATCCCTTATTTTTCAGGAAGAGCTGAAATCATGCTCCTTTGAAGGACTGGGACATTTTGACTGTCTTTGAGTCTTTGTCCTGCTTTTCTTCTTTTATGTCATTCCAGTCTGATGCAGTCTGTGATTTATGCACAAGACTGCATTTACTGTACATCCTCTCCTTAGGCTACAAATGTGTAGTGGAGCATCTATGGGTGAAGCACTGGGCATAGAATACACAGACATGACATTAAACATTTATTCCACCAATTTATTACTGTACTCAAAGTTAGGAGATCTTCATGGGGCTACACCCTCAAAAGTCTGGGTCCTACTTGTCCCATAACTCAGCTCCATGGCATCTTTCATGGTCATGTCCAAATGGTAACCCCAGGTCTGAGAAAGATTTTGCAAGAGTGATCATTTTATCTAAAATTTCGCTGCAGGAAGAATATTAGTGCACCTTAACCTGCTCACACAAAAGCCTGTCTGGTGCTCTCAGAGAGGAGCAGTGTTGAAGAAAAGAAACTTTAGAGATGAATCCAAAGTAGCTGGAGAACGAGGATAACTGACAAGACTTTACTTTAGAATAACAAAGACGTACCTGCTGTCTGAAATCAAATTCTTGCTTGTTGTACCAAACCTTGATCTTTGCATAACTGCAACCAACTTTTTATCCCTAAACCTAACCAGTTTCCCCTCGTTATCACTTCAAAAAGCATAATTGGTTTGTACAGCTTGCTCATTTTAGAAACAACACATACAAATATGGTTTTACAAATCTATAATTCTCGACAAACAAACACGTTCTTTCACTAGACCCTTCCTTGTAAAGGACCATACTGGTGTTACTGTCATTTTGCTTTGTCAACATTGGCCACAAATGTTACATAAACCTCACCCGTTTTTCCCTAAAAAAGCTTTATCTATTATAAATTGTGTTTGTTTACATTTTGTCCATATTAAATAAAAGTTACAGACAGAACCTGAAAAATGTGTGATGGTAATTCAAGAGAGCGTCCGTGTCAAAATTCTTCTTCACGCTAATATTGATGCTAGAAAGGAAGCACTTGTCAGGAACTATTTTTCTAAGCGTAATAATTTTCATCTCAATGGTTAGAGGCTCTCCTCTCTCTCACATTTAAAGACTTTTGACCAAATAAACACAGACGTTCTCTTTGAAAGCATGAATTACCTATACCCAGCAATTTTCAAGTGTCCTTTAGTGTTTCTACACCCTTTCAACATGAATGGCAGTGAATGGGGTTGAGATCTACTAAAGTATACATGTGGTCCAAATTAAACAACAGCATTTGTAGAAGAAAGGTTCAATCTCTGCCAATGGTGAGAAGTCAAAAAGAGGCCGACAGGGTCCTTTAAAGCAAGCTTTCATGAAAGCTACCAAACCTAAGGAAGGCAACTGCAGTGACATTATCAGGGTTATTTCTAAACTCCCCTCTAGAACCAAAAAAGACAACATAGTGTAAAACAAACTTCGTGTGTAAAAACAGCAAAGTCAACCTTTAAGGCGTTAATTTGTGTAATCGCTGCAAAACTGAGATTTAAAAAGAATCAACTGTGTCTGCAGATCCTTCTTCCTCTTTAGTGACTCCTCTCCCGGACATATTTCGAATTCCCAAAATTCACAAAAAGTGCTAACAATGTTCCTCATTTCTCCAGCGTTTAATTCCTCTTTTTGGCCCGTCTGTCACAAATGAGAACGAGGAAAAAATTTGCTGGGACAGTGTTCAGATATTCATTGTCTGCATTTAGCGAGTTTGCTCACAAAATGGATTTGTGTTCCTCATAATAACGTGCTCGCATGGTCCCAGTTCCTCTTCTTATTGTGGCCATTGTTTCTAATGATGCAGCCGTCACAGGGTGGAAAGCGGTGCCCAAAGTCAGCTGCATCACAGGGAAAATGTATTTGTCTTAGTGTCATACACACACATACACACACATACAACTTACTGTCTCTTTTGTTTTATCTTAACTGCACTCAGTCTATTTTGATAAATTATTATTTAATCCATCATCTGTTTTACTTCTGTTTTTGTTGTCTTCATTTATTTATTTGTGTGTTTGTCTGGCTCTTTGAGCTGTGTTATAAAAGGACCACTTGGGCCTTTTTTGAGCTCGAGTAGCACAGTCTGGTGGGGTTTCTGTGTGTTTGTATGTAGTTTTTGTTCTTATCATTTTTCATATCTTCAAGTGAAAGAAAAAGCAAAATAGATTTTCCCATCAAACCTGCGCATGTTTCTATCTCAGGGGCTTTTGAAGCTCATCAGCTTTGAGTTGCAGACCTGGTTTTTGGTAAGTCAACTCTCTGTTTTTCTAGCCCAGATCACTTGGGTTACTTCACTCCCACAGTAAATGCTGGATGTTGTTGAATACTTTCTGCATCTCAAAGAGACAAACTGACATTGATGGATCCTGTAGGTACTAATGACTGACATTACATTGTCAGAGTAAAAAGGCGGCATATGAATAATGTTATCTGTGATCAGACTGAGAGTCTGTCAGGCTTGAAGGACAGACACAATCCATTCTGCTGTTTTTCTTTTTTTTTTTTTTCTGACCTATTTTTTGTGGATGTGCTTCTTTTATATCAATACAATATCACAAGATTAGTGGCTCTGGATCAGCCTCCTGTTTACGCTGGGCGAGAAATCAGAAGTCACAGCAGGTCAAGCAAACAAAATTCAATAGCAGTTAATGTGAGCAATGATTAGACGTCTTGCTGCTTTTGTTTTTGTTTGTTTTAAGTTCACAGGACGAGAAGGGAGGAAGTTGAAGAAGAATAAGCTGAATAGTTTGGATGGAAGTGACTCGTTACAAGTTCAATGCCGTTGCCCTTAAAGAAAAGAAACCACAGAGAGATTTCATTCTCTGTTCCAGAGGGGCACAACCGGGCAATTACTGCAGAGTCTGCTAATGTCGCTAATGTCTTTCCCCTACAGTCAGTTAGCTATTCGTGCAGTGGTGTTGGGTTTGTCTCGGCCAGCTGTGCATCCATATGTAAGCGTCATTCCTGCCACAAAAGCCTACATCACACATCAGCCTGGCACCATATAGCCGGGCTCACCATATGGTGGGACAAAATGTTTTCCTGAACAAGAAAACATGTTCACAAACCCTTAAAAAATGGAAAGAAGTCTGCAAACAAGGTCAACTTATTGCCTGAAGGGTTTTCGTGAGCTGTGATTAGTCATCGCATTGGTTCTGCTGTTATAAACAGGATTTAAAAAAAAAAATCAATTAAGCCTTCTGTACTTCAGTTTTGATGTCTCTCACCCAGGGTTATCTGTTTCAAGCCGTGCAGGTGGGTTAGTTAATGCGCTTCATCACACATTATATATTAATAGCGGTGAGAGTAATTAAATAACATTACAAGACATTTACTTTTTAAAATGTTCCTCAGAAAAAGACACAAACATGATACGATAGATTAGTACAAAGCACTTCAGCTCAATGAATGTCATGGGTTTATGGCTTTTAAAGGCACAATACAAACCCATTTGAATAGTCCTCGCAGTCATGTGCTCCTTAAGCAGAGTTTGCGTGGGAATCTTGTGAGAAAATACAATGATACGAGTCACTTTAATTATACGTTCCTGCCTTTGTTCCGCTGCGAATTACAGCCTCTTCATCTGTGTGCACCAGCCTCACTGTACAGTGTAAAATGCATAAGCAAAACTGACAGTATCCGCCAGGTTGGCTTATGTAACATTTACTGTACAGTATGCTATAAACACAGCTGGATCTATGTGGAGAAACGCAGTGAAAGTGACGTGCAGACAGTATTTGTCTTTTTCCTTTTTCTTTATTGCATTAGCATCTCAGCAAGCCGCAAAGAAACATTGCTTGATAGCATCTTCAAGTATGAAAGGTTCAATTTGCAGAACGCTGCTGCAGCATTCAGCGTGTTGACCTTGTGAGGTGCATTTCTTACCTCAACACAAAAAAACAAAACATTTAAAAATAAATGACTTTGTGAATTATTAACAGTATTTTTCTGGCTCTCGCTTGTTTTTCTTCTTCATCATTTTTTTTATCAGGCTGATGAATGAGCCTTCAGAATATCATATTGTATCTTAAATAGCTTTATCCATGTAAAGGCCAAGTGATCTGCAGAGGGCTGCCCAAAGCATCA
>JAPZDX010000010.1:7888914-7899004 GCA_029783625.1 Naso annulatus | reverse complement strand
ATACCTGGCAACTTTCATGTGTCCTATAGTGTTTCTGTACCCTGTTTTAACATGAATGGTAGCGAATATGGTTTGAAAATGTGGTCTGAGATCAGCTTAAGTATACACATTCAAATTTTAACAACATTCGTAGAAGAGGAAACAATCTTTGCTAATGATGAGAAATCAAAAACTGACACTTACAGTCATTCTAACAAGCTTTTCAGTCACTAGCATGCTGTGTTGCTGTAATCACTGAGCAGGGGTTTAAAACTAGACATATAACCCTTTGAACTTATGACCCTCACAGACTCCCAGCTTCTTTCCTCCCCTGAGTGTCATACGTAGAATCAAATAAAAGGAAACAAAATGGTCCAATGATTTGCTCACACCAACGAGCCCATAGAGAGAGAGATAGAGAGAGAGAGAGAGACCCAGGAGACCACTAAAACTTCTTAGGAAAATAACACCATTACTACTAATCAATAACATAAACTAACTTGACAGGTTATTCTGGGTGCCTGACATACATCAGCTACTTGCTGCATCTCCACGCAGTGCATCAAATCCCACTGCTGCTTTTGTCCGAGCTTACAATGACAGCTGTGCTGTCCTTTACTTTCCGTGGCTATTAAAAATCATTTGCTTTGGGTATTGTCGTCCTCCAATAAGCAAGCTGATATAACAGAGGGACAGAAGGTGAGGTGCTATTCTTTGCACTGAAGGTCATCCTGTAAGCTTTTTTCTAGATCATGATTAAAATACAGTTTCCCTGTTGGCTCCTGCCTCAGCTGTCAGAAATCAGCTTGCAGACTGTGACTGGAGAGCTGGAAACTTGAAAGACGCATCCAGTTCACGCCACATTCGCTGCAGAAAAATAAATCCTCACAGATTCCAACAAAGCAGACAGCGTTATTGAAAGAAAAGGTTTGAGAGGATCTCTGTGGATGTCCGGATCCAGCTGGAGGAAATGATTTTTACAGAGAAAGCAATTTAAGTGTACACTCAGCATGGATCTGCTGCTGCATGGGATGAACACATGAAAAGGTAGTCACAATCATGAGACACGCTACAATCTGGTGCAGGCTTTGATTTAATGCCATGAAAGTACTCTATGTCACGTAACATGGCATGAAACTTTAATAATCCTTGAGGAGAAATTCGCTCTTAGTAGCGTCAAGGAATATCATATAGCATGGATGAAAATAGAACAAACAGAATACAGTGATGATGAAAGACACTGTTCATCTTTGTCATGCAAATTCAGCATTCTGTTTTGGCTTTTAAAGCCTCATATGTTAACAAATGACACATGCGCATTTGTACTCAAGTATGAAAAACGTGAAAAAGTAAAGCACTGCTGCAAGGCAGAGCTCGCAAACAGATGAAACAACATAAATGTGACCTCATAATAATAATGTCAGTCAAGCAACTTTCAGAAATGAATGATAATTTGCATCTATTCACTGCATAATAAAAATACAGCCCTAATTACAGTGACCTTTCCAAATAAAAACCAGCGCTGTTTGCCATTTACCATTTGTTTACCAATTACATTCACTCTGGCTTGCTGTATAATCATGCATATTCTTAAAGATCAGTCCTTTCTACAGTCTCACATTTGAGTCACTGTACTAATGTGTCAGTGTGTTCATTAGGCAAACAACCGTGCACTGGAAACACTGCCCGTGACTTAGAGCTGTGCTTGCTGTTGTATGTTCATTAAGCAAAAACATACATGGAGGAGAGCTGCAGCAGTGGTGCTGTGAGGCGCTGGCTCTGCTGTTAGCGGGCCGTCAGTCTGCACAGCAGCACAATCCTGCGTTTGTTTTGGTTGTTATCTTGAGTCCTCCAGTCATCGGTACACCTGAGTGTGTTGTTTATGTCATGTCTGTCAAGTTTGTATGAATCTATGGAAGATAAAGCTTTTTCTGATGTTAGCTTTCAAAATTAAATGTGACGTGTAGTCAAAAGTGTGGGTATTATATAAGCTACAGCTTACAGGGATAGCTCACCTAACAATGAAAATTCAGTCATTGTCTACTCACCCTCAGGCCAGTTGAAGGTCTGGAGCAGTTTTTGAGTCCTGCTGGTATTTTTTACAGGAAAAGCGCATTGCAGTGGTTTTGCAAACAACTGAAGTGAATGGTGACCAGGATTCACAGGTAAAAAAAAATACATAATGACACCTTAAAATGCCTCCACACTGTTTGTCCAAAGTAATCCTGAGGCCTCGACATCCCAAGTTGTCTTAAAAAACGACACCGACACCATGTTTTTAGCCTCAGTGTTCACTGTAACCAACCAGAACTCACGATATCTGCAGGATCAATTGGAGGGTTTGTCTGGTGCCTTGGTGTCTGCTGCTGGCACCGAACTTCAGGTAGCATGTAACCATAGGTGTGCAGATAGTGTGAGCCATCCTTGATCTCACCTCGCATCCCCACCTTCCTTTGGATGGTTTGTGCATGCACTTGCATGCATCTCAGGAGCTACCAGCTACATTGAAAAGTGAGGCTAAAAACATGGAGTTTGTAACTTTTTTGACATGAACTTGGCACATCAAGGCTTCAGGACTCTTGGAAACTTTGGACAAGTAGTATGAAGGCATTCTATGGGTTTATTATGTATTTTATTAATGGCTGAATCCTGGTCACCATTCACTACAGTTGTTTGGGAGATAGCAACGTATAGTCATTAACCTGAGGGATTCTGGGAAACTGATTTCAGTTTAATAATTCATGTCTAGTACCTGTGGATCTCGTCCAAGTCCAATCATCTCACAGTCAGGTGTGCTTTGCAAGGCCTGCTGGGTTTTTCACTCTGTTCCTTCATTCTTCATCATTCTTTAGATTTAACATTCAGCTCTTTAGTCACATGGTGAGGTCCTAACTAAGCTTTAAACAAATATACCAGCCAGTCTGTTTGAAAAAGGTAGCAGACACAGATTTAGCAAAGTGGGTGACATCACCTGGCTCTGAGAGGAGCTTTGAAAATAAATAAATAAAATTTAATGATGTCAATAAGGAGTCAGTTGGAATTTAATATTACAGTGGCCTGGACCCCTGTTCTTTCCTTTGTATGGTTTGTAGACTTTTGGTCTCCACTATAAATAAGCATTAAAATATAAAATATATTTATCTGCTTTTCCTCCAGGCAAGGCCTACCCTCCAGAGTTCTACTATGACACGTACAGCCCTCTGTGGCAGAACAGGCCCAGAGTCTACGGCTTCAAGCTGCAGTGGACCCAGATGAACCCGAACGCCGTGGACCGCATTGTTGCCTACAGACTCGGCATCAGACAGGTAGGATGACTAACGGTTGTCTATCTGAGCAGTCACTCCCATGCCTTCTGATTTCCTCTGTACTTCTCTTTTTAACCAGGGGGTGCATCATTCAAATAATCGTTGGACTAAAAACTGCTTTCAGTCCCACGGAGCTCTTTTTCTCTATTCTCAGCTGTAGTTAAAGCCAGAAAACTCCTCGTACAGTTAATGTTGGACTCATTGGTTTTTGTCTGCCTCTTTTCGGCCCATCTTAGATGAATTAGAGTTGTTTTGTGCCACAAGGCAATAAAAACGTCTCTTATTGCCAATTTAAGCATAGGATAAAAGCGTTAGCACAGCTTGCGCTTGCTTGCGGTGTTCCGTTTGACAGCGCCAAAGCTTCCGATGTCGATTCATCGTCTGTCTTATTCTGCAGTTTTTTGAAGATGTGAATGAGCCTCTGCGGGCCGGGCTGGATGACTAAGAACCTGTCAGGGGCAGTCGTTTCAATGAGTTCTGTGGTTTCAACGAATTGCTTGTTTTCGCTCTCCATCAGAAGCTCAGTCAGAGGAGTGGAAGGGAACCCCGCAGAGAGCAGGCGCAAGCATAGCTCCTGTTTTCCCTGCTTCTCAAGTAAACTCCACAGATGACAGGCTCGCAGCATTGATGGATGGCATGGTTACATTTTCTCTCTTTGGCAATCAATGCGTACCTTCCTCTCTTTCTCTCTCTCCTTTTCTCCCTGTGGCAGTGTGAAACACGTTTGTTGTTTGGAGCATTTTTTTATTTGCAGCAGCAGGTGTGGCACCACCTTCACTTTGCTCAAAGTTTGCAATAATGAAGCGGCTCCATTAACTGTTTTTTTTTTTTCAGGATAACACTGCCTCTGCACTGCAGCGCTGAGCCGCCATCCGAGAGAGAAAAACAGCAAATGTCATAAATTTAAAAAATTTTTAAAAAGCACATGCTGCAATGCTAAATCCATTTCAGTTCTGCTCAGAATTAGCGAGCATACCCTGACAGTTGTGTTTGCAATGAATAATATAATTTCATGTTTGTTTCACACTACACCCTCGAGGAATTGAAGCTTGAAAACACGTTCTAAACCAGTTATGTTTGTGTAGCGCAATGATTTTCCTGTCAACTATCTCAGTTGGTCTGTTTGGTAATAAATGATGTTGTGCTTGCAGAGCCCGTGTTTGCGTTTGCAAGTCTGAAAACTTGCCAAGAACTTACGTTATGTTAATTTTATTTATTTATTTATTTTTTACTGTTTTCAGCTGGTTTTGCACACAGTTGTTGAACAGATTATAATGTCTGCATCTGTGCAAGAGTGAACCAACAGTATTTCAGGAGTCAAAAACAAAATTTTCTGCACGTTTATTAAAAAGCGAACATCACTTCCCCAGTCTATAGTTGCAGGCATTCATAGTTTGAGCAAATTAATTTCTTTCCACCTTCTTGCCTTAATATCTCAAGAGAGTACATTTTGTGACCACTATTTCCTTCCTGTTAGGCATAACAACCTATTCTCTGCTGTGTCAGATGAAATGAAAACTCTTGTGCTTTTTTCCACAAGATTTGCTATACAGCGTTCCCTGTGACTGATTGAGCCTCAACTTTGAGCATTGATTTAGAGTGATGATAAGATTTTTTTCAAATGTCTTCTGGTGAGGAACAGTTCGAACCTGAATAAGGCAAAAAAAAAAAGAAAAGTCACAGAGGTGAGCAAGAAGTGAGATGGAGGAGATAAACGACTAGGAGGAGAGGCTCCTTTTGTAAATAAATGAATTCAGATATACCCCGGGACTGACTGTGGAAAAGTGGTGCAGCAAAGAAAGCTTTGGCATGTGGACTCCACCTCTTCGATCTATTTATAGATCCAGCAGCAGCTCCTCTCCCCTTCCCCTGGAATTATCATTTTCTCTCGCTACTTTTGAATTAATACTTAGAGCCGGTAGACTTCATGGCTCCGTAATGGATTGCTTTGTGTTATCGTCCAGTGCCCTCGTGAGAGACTGTCTGACTGAAGGGAAAATGGGACTGAAGTTCTTGCTGAAAGGCATGCACGGTCAAGAATCCCAAAACACAAATCACAGCCCCTGTCAGGGATGCAGGGGAAGGTGTGAAACATGCCTTTGTTTTGATACTGTATAGCCCACTTATTCAAACCTTCTCAGCTGTGAAAAGGCTTGATTGCCCACCTCTATCCACTGTAGACATATTTGTCATTCTAGCCATTATGGAATTGCTTCTTCCTCTTCCTGTTTTTCAATTGATCTGTGAGGGTGTGCAAGCAGATCAATACACTCATACTATACAATCATCATACCTCTGTAATCACATGCAGCCAATCTACAGTAGATCAGTGCTCGTCTAACATTACACTATCACTCTGATTATTCCTGTGTTTCTCGTGGCGCCTGCTATTGCTTTGATAGATCCTGCTGTTTTTTAAAGTTGGTGTTGAAAAACGAAGAAAAAGCCATGAACTGCTGCCGCAATCAAATGAAATTAAATCAATATGGCACTGTGCCTCTGTGGGGAAAATGTGGAGAATGAAAGGTAATGGGATGTAAACAGAAACTTTAATTGAGCGCAGACGCCGTGATTCAGCAAACATTAATGGGAATCAAAACAAAGGTGCAAAATCCATAAGCCAATAATGTGTATGATTCAAAATGCCTGCAAAGTTAAATGTTTGTCTCAATCAGCTTTTAAAGTTCAACTTCATTCGCACACATTACAGCACAAGCACTTTTTTGATATGGAAATATGCTTCCAGTTCATGTTTATATATATATATATATATATATATATATATATATATATACTTTAGTTTTTGCTGACCTCTCTGCCTGGCCTTGGTACTCCTCTGAAAGCTTTACTCAATAACATTCTAAATCATGTTTTCTTTACTTTGAGCCTTGAGGTTCTCAAAAAACAAACAAAAAAATGACCCACTGCAGGCAGAGCAGCTTTGCCCCTTGTGCTAGATAATGCCATACCTGCTTACAGCGTCACACAATTACCTTAATGTAATGAAAGAAAGCTGCATGCTGTGGGAACTTGACAACCATAATGATGCAAACTCTCATTCTCAAAGTAACTGACTGGGAGCTCCTGCCACAGTCTGCATTTAATCCACTTTAAGGATTTTTTCAAATACCTCTACAGGTATTTCTATTTTACTGTATTATGTCTTAAAAAATATTGTATTATTTTTTAAGACATAATAATGGTTGAATGAATTAGATGTAAAATGGAAAAGTAGTCCCACAGAGTGCTAGTTTCATCAGGGCTTAATTAGACTTCGAATATTTGATCCACATTTCAAGAAAGGCTCACGTTCATGTCTTAGTTAAAGGTTTTTAATATGATAAGTCTCAAAATCATTCAAACGTCTTCCAATTTATATAATGTAAACTGCAAAATAATGGGCAATTTCAGTCAGAGATGCTTCAGAGAATCGTCTGTTTATGGGAAATGGTTATATAGTTAAATTTAACTGACAGTAGTCATCTCTCTTAGGGAAAATCTGCTGCCACAAAGAATCTGCTGCAAGATTTTTCCCCTTAATGAACACTTAAAGGGGAAAAAAAAACCTCATTTATGTCAACATTGCCCAAAAAAATAGAACATTAGAAGCACTTTTTGACGGTGGATGGACACACCTGCATGAACACAACTGGATGTTTCTAATCAGCTGCTGGCCAAGCAGCTGATGATTGAGCCGATGATTGTGAAGCAGTAACGTAGCTATTCAGCTAATGCAAGTGCAGCTTCTGCCTGAATTAATAAATTGGACTTCAGTTACCAGTATGCAGGATTGAGTGACATCTAGTGGTAGAGTTGCAGATTACATTTGACTGAATATGGCTGGCTTTCTCTTCCAAGCATGCAGGAGAAGCTACAGTGGCACTTTTACTTGTGGAAAACAGAAAAAAGCCATCTGCAGAGCAAGTGTTTGGTTTGTCCATCTTGGGCTACGGTAGAAACATGCTGATGCAACATGGGGGACTCAAAGGAGGAGAAAATGTTGATTCAAAAGTGTTATTGTAAATGAAGAAAAACAGAATGAATCTTATTTGCAGGGAATCATTCATAAATGAAAACATGTCTTTGAATGTCATATTCCATACCTGCCATATGCTTCTAATAGACTCTTCTAAATCTTTATGCTGGACTTTTAGCTGAATTTTGTAATGTCAGTGGTTTCAAATTTAGAAAGAAATTGAAATAAAGCCAAAACACTGCGATACAAAAGCTAGGAAATGCATGTGGGTGAGATTTGATGTTTTGTCGCTACTGACACGGAAAAGTCACGCTTCTCATTTGCTGCTTCAACCCCTCTCGTCCAATCCACACACATTACCCAGACTGCCAAATATAAACAAAACAGTATGTGTCATTTTTAATACGCCAGAATAGTTTGGAAACAACAGGTGTCCCTTTTGTCCAAAGTTGTTTTCCCCTCTCGTTTCAAAATATCAGACGTGCTTCAAAGGACACGTCCTCTTCTCAAAATGTGTTAAACAAACAAACACACGCGTGTATTTACAGCTACACTGTGTAATTTACGGCAATTAACAGCCATAGCTTTTGTACTGTAGAAGATAGGAAAAAAATCAAAGGATTAGTTGGGACAAGTGCTTCATCTGCAATTACCAATGGCAGACAAAACACTCTATTTACCTGCAAACTAATGGTGATGAAAACTTGCACTCCATAATTGTGGATCATCGAGGCTCTAAGTAATTACTTAATTGGTATTGTTCTCTCACACACAGACACACACACTGACTCTGCTCCACTGCTATCACACCTTCATTCACTCCATCTCTGTCTCTCCTGCTAGGAACACACTTCCTCTTTTCCGTTGACTGAGAAGGGCATGTAAAGTCACTAATTGGGATGCAGGAGCTGTAACTTGTATTTGTGCAGCTCTTCCCCTCAAACTGATTCTCAAGGATAAAATGAACCCTACTTCTCTTCCCTTTGCCCCCCAGCAAATGCAGCAACAAGCCCTCCTTTTGTTTCTTTGAATTTCCGAGGGGCTGTACTATATCGCAAGACATGAAAGGCACGAGCTAATTTTTTTGTGATACCTGAGCTTAGTCACCCAAAGACGGGTTTGCTCGCGTGCAGAGACGAGATATAAAATGCCTGTCAGTTCAAAGTGCCTAAAGAGAAACCAACATTGTAAAACTTGATTAAAGAAAAACTTTTAAGACAATCGTGTACAGAACAGAGAGGTGCTGTCCCTACTGTACTCACAGACAGCCCGTAGTGTGAGTACGGTAAAGCAGACTGAGGCATGTCTTTGAAAGTGAAAGTGAATATAAGAATGTCGCGGTGCTTGCTAATGGCACTCTTTGATTTCAAAAGCAGGAGCTGCTTTGAAAACAAAAGTGGCTAATGAGCAGCAAGCTGTCAAGAGCTTACGGAGAATAAAATGTTTTTGTTGTGTAGAATTAAATATTGGCAGATCATGCAACCAGCTATAGAAAAAGTTAACAGGCAGATTAAATGGACCCATCCTACATAAAAGGCGAAGCCTATAAATACTTGCTGTGGTCAAAAACATAATATGTTCCCAGGGGACATGTTCGCGCTGTAATACTACAGTACTGGCAAAATCTGTAGTTTCTTGTACAGTATGTACTTTATCACAATATGTTTATTATGATCTATTGTTAGAAAACTGTAATGTGAGTTGGCATTGGTTTGTATGTTTCAGTTCTGATGGCTACACACCCGCTGCTGAGCCCCATTCAGACCAAATCAGATGTCACTGCCAAAACATTTTCCATTCTTCTTTATAAGTGTGTTTTTTAATCAGGCTGTGTGGCGGACCGCAGGTGGTTCCAATAAAAACCCTCAAAACAGAGAAACAAAGGCCCCATGCTGAGGTGTTGAACCAGTGTCAACTTTAAGTGAAATGCAACCTGATGTCAAGTTGCACATGCCAATTAGCTGATAGGCCAATCAGGGCCAATAAGAGCTAAACAAGTCTGCCACGGAGGATTGCGAAGATGTGAATTTGCATTTGAAAGTGGGCTGACGCTCACACCTCCACATAAACCTGTGATCATTGCTACATCATCTGGTTTAGTCTAAAACGACCTTTAAACATTATCCAACATTTCTAGGATGAATTGTCTCAAAGCAACTGTTTGGTTGAGTTCTTTCATCCAGTGAGATTTCCAGGACCCCACACTACTTGATGACATCACCAACCTACTACTGTTTTGAAGGAGACCCCTAGTGGCAGAAATTAGATTTTTTGTGTATAAATAGCGGACTGTGGCTGATAGTGAAAAGGCTTTAGATAAAGTAAAAAAAGCGTGAATTTGTAATAGCTGTCACCAACCGTCTTGGACAAACCATTGATGAGTTATGGGAAGGGGCGGGGCTAAAGTGTAGAGGCGGGGTAAATGATGCCAACAACAGTGTGTGATCGTGTGTGTGTGTGTTCTACAAAGTTTGATCATGTTACATGAACTTTTTTTAGAAGTTATGTGCTTTTTTGTTACAGGCCACTCCCTCTACCACACCCCCTTTTTTCCCACTTGGACTTAAAAGTTAATCAGCGGTCCTTTGTCTTATGTCCAACACTTCCACTTAATGTTGTGCACATCTGTGAATCTATTTGGAAGATGTGCAACTTTTTGCAGTAGGCCACTCCCATTGCCACGCCCCCTTTCAGCAAATTGGCATGAACACAAACACACACACTTAACCTCCATGCCAAATTTCAGCCTCTTAGGGCAAAACTGTGGCTGCCAAAGAATGTGTATTTTTTGTGGGCCGACCGAGCGACCAATAGAGCTGCTGGTCGCAGC
>JAPZDX010000010.1:7729211-7740769 GCA_029783625.1 Naso annulatus | reverse complement strand
ACTGTTTCATATCCTGCTCTGAGACAATATTTCCTGTTTATCTGATGATGAATCTTTGAATGTGTTCCATGGTATTTGTGGAATCATATTTTATACTGATGGCACTCCCTGCAAGAGTCACATTCAGTTCTTTTTTTGTATACTGTGAATGAACTAAGTCAATAATTCCTAAAAATTGAAATACTAGAACACATAAAGTCCAAGGCGTAAACAAAAAGTACAAGGGTTAAACTGGTCACATGTGCAGCAGCTTCATTTTGTCCATTTTGACTGTGACTTGGCCCTGAAGTTGTTTCTATGAGGTCATCAAATGACTTCCTCATCTCCTGCTTCTCACATGATTTCACACTATCTTTTCGTGTCTTTAAAATCACCATTATGTGCAATCACACTTAGCACATATTGGAAAACTATTGAAATAAAAAACTGTTGAAATCACCGGTAGCACACGCTGTGCATGGCCGTGTTCACGTAAGTTCTCTACAGTATGTATGCAATCATTTGCCACGGTTTGTAGTGCCATTCATTTTCAGTGTTTTGCAACAAACCTGCTTGTGTTTGCAATTAGTCTTCCCTGTGGGGAGTCAAAAATCACTAGTGGAGCCTGTTGTGTCCCAGAGCCCACGGAGAATGGGAATATGCTGAGCCATCTGCACTATCATGCCTGCTCCATGTCGGAGTCTGCCTCCTCATCAAGTGGAGGAAGTATGGTGTCTCTCTCACACACACGGACACACACCCAGCAGGCATGTGCGCACTCGTGCATCACAGGTAGGACGCTGCCTTTTTGTTCATGCGCTTACACAAGCACACTGACATGTTTCCATAGAAGAGATTGTGATTTTATACTTCAGTGATTAAATAACTCTTGTTGCTCTCCTTGGAATGCATTATATTCAAAAGTCTATGGTTCTGCCGTATTTAAGCTTTAACAGAGACGGGAGCCGTGGTTGCTAAATTGCAGAAATACCTTTTCTTTGTTTGCTCTTGTCTCTATGGCAACGTTGACAAAGACTCAGCAGCAGATGGCTGTAGCACATCTAAGAGGTTTGAATTAACTGTCGTTTCCCTGAATTTTTTCTTCTACCAAATATCTGTTACCATCTTTTAAATCAACATCACTTAAATCCAGATGGAGACCAGTTGGCCCAGAGGCGTCCTGACGTCACCGCCACTCTGACATGCTGGGTATAAATCATGGAGACTATCCAGAAGCAGTCCAGAAGTCACAGCCATCTTGAACTCATGTCTGATGATGAACAGTATGTCAAACAGGCTCTTGAGGGGAAAAGGCATTACCAGTTCATGGGATTATGTGTGTGCATATTGCGTGTGAGTGTTTAAAAAGAGAGTTTTGTAATCAGTATCTTGTCTGTTTTTAATAATGTGATTTATTCTTGTACCCCTAACCATTTATCTTTCCAATATATAGAGTTTTTTGTTATTATTACTTCTAAATGTATTTATTATTAGAAAATATGTGGCGTATATATGTGTATATATCAGGAAATCTGCTGTTATTTTAAACATATAAGAGCAGACGCACTCCACCAAGCTCCTTATTTGTGTATATTCTGCGTTGAGCATGCACTTGCAAATGATCAGTGGCTTCCCTTTCTACTACGTTTTGCTCCACTTGAAGTGCAGCCTGCCAAAAGCTGAATAATTATAGCAGAGGTAATGCATTCCACATGTTCACAATTAGGCCTACAATCAGATCTGTGATTTGCTCACCAAATATGGTTTTGAGATGACTCGTGTGACGCACAGATTGTTCATTACATTACTACACACAGCGGCACATACAGGACTGAGAAATTCCTTTCCAATTTGGCTCGTTAGATCCCTCATATTGACGCCAGTGATAAAAATGTCAAAGCAAGCTGCCATAAATGTAGATTTTAAATTGTTACATGCCGCTGACTCACTCATTTGAGCTACTGTGCTGTGTATTTATGTCAACACTGCTGTATAGTTTGTGAGCTGTGATGACAAATACTATGCAGCGGCAGCAGCAAGCGCGACCCCACACTGTGATTTAACTCGTGAGACTTTATCCTGCTAATGAGGCCAACATGGAGCAAAGTGGTTGTCAATCACAACTGCCATGTTCAATTATTTTTAGTGATCACATCAGTCTCTCTGTATGGCTCTAAGTGCATGATGATCTAGGTGACAGATCTAATGGCATTTCTCCCATTATTCTGTTGACTAAATTCACCTCTATGGATTATTGAACTCTATGTTTTGTACCAGATACAGCTGAGAACCTGACATGGGGTGAATTTTACTCATTCAGACTGTTATTTACATTGTAAATTCCTAATTCAGTGAGACAGAATAGATAATCAGCATAGTGCAAACTGGATCCTTGCCCTGCTGGTTGATTATTATGACCATAAACAACAAAAATTTAAAGGGAGCAGTGAGGATTCCTCCTGCATGATGTGGTATTTCAGTCGCACAAGGACACTGCTAGCCAGAGAGAAAAGAGAGAGAAGGGGAAAAAGAAAAATTGGGAGGTGCAGAGGAACAGAGAGATTGAGACAGAGACAGAGTGAGGAGGGTGTGACCTTAATCCCAGAGTGGGAAGGAAAGAAAGTCACTGAAACATGCACACACACACACACACACACACACACACACACACACTCACACCACACATCTGGTCCATCCAGTTTTTGTAGCTCAGAAGAAAAGTATGTTGGAGAATGTTTACTTTCAGATAAACACAGTGAAACATATATACTACAGATACCCCGATGAGGTGATTCAGCACTCCACTTGGTTGATTCATGAGTCATCCATCAACTCTGAGTTTCATTAATAGTCTACCTGTAGTTGCAGAACTTCATGCTGCGAATGTGTATTTTTATTTTGTAATTCGTTTCAAATCACTCGAGTAACATCTATAAATTTGCACAAGCAAATGTTTTAATCAAATGAGCCAACCTCGCCACACACTGCAGGCAGCATGTGGAGTACAGCGTGGTGCCACCCTGCATGCAAGCCACTACATGTCACACCAGCCCGCCAGAACACCAACCAGGCTCCTGTCCCAGATGAATGCAGCCATGCCGCTGAGGAGACGGAGCAGATTCTGTTACTGACACCACAGCGCTGCGTTCTGTCCAAAAAGCCTGCAGCAAAGGCTTTGCTTTCTGTCTCATCAAACAACAATGAACAGCAAGCAGGCTTATGGAAGAAAACCTGCCAAGTATGTGACACAGAAACTATGTTATTCACCTGCCCCATTCATATTAGTCTGAACATTCAAATCCCAAAGCCTAACCACAGCAGAGAAAACACAAGGTGGAATACAGTGAGTGTTTATGGACTAATCCAGGTAGAACAGATGCAAAGAGAAAGGCTATTTTTAAGTGCAAAAGTTATACTTGACCAACTTCAAAGAATGGAAAGTTGTGCTTCGCAACTGAAGTGCACTGCCCTCATGTGGTCACAGTATTAGCACTGATTAGATATGCACTCCTCTTTGTGTTTGGGTGTGTGTTTGTGTGTATGACAGAGAGAGCGAGAGATGAAAGTGTGGGCTCCAGTCGGCCTATATCTGTCTCCCAACTCCCACATGAAATGCAGACAAGAAATAAATAAGGTGTCTAGTCTGGGGCGCAATGGTGACCCACATCCCGGCTTCACCACACCCCCCGAAGCATCTCATTACGTCAGACTCCATAATCACCCACGAGATCAGAGCTATATGACTTCCATACATAACATCAAATGGCTTTTACTTTAAATGTGCCAGTGCGCCTACATTCCAGGGGATGTGGGCACTTCCTCTGAATGTCGAAATGCCTCATTTTATTCTATCAGTGGGAGGCTGGGAGCCAGCGTCTCATCAAGGCTGCATCCATTTCTGGTACCATAGAGGGGTTTATATTTAACGGCATTTGTGTGTGAAATAATAGATAATTTTCTCCTAATCGCTATAGCAATAGCGTTCATCGTTACAAACCAGACAAAGACCTACTTTACCCCACAGAGACAATTTTATTGACTGTTTTAAGAAATGTTTTTGGACGACCACCCCTACAACAGAAATGGTACGTCCCACTCCCTGCCGTTAGCCGTTGTTGTATCCTGTGCCACTGAACAGATATGTTGCGATACTAACTAGCGTTAGCTACACACTGGCGTTAAAGCCACGAAAAGATGCTCCTTCACGGGATTAAAACAATAAAACAAATAAGAAGAAGTCTGGAAAAACTTTGCCCAACTAACGTTACGCCCAAACTTTGATAGACTACAACCCAAATCACTTCCCGACAGTTTCGAGTGTGTTAGCATTGTTTTATCCCACCACTCTTGCCATTGGACGCGTTTTTTTTTTCTTCTTCTGGAGCAGTCCAGTCTGATGAATTCACCGAAAAAAGACGGAGATGATGATGTGCCCGTTAAAGACCCGGTAAAATACGGCGAATTGGTCATTTTGGGGTAAGTCTCTTAAAACCTAAACGGATAGTAAAAAAAAAAAAAAAAAATGTGTAGGACGTTGAAACGCTCCAGCTGCAAATTAACGTTCAATATGTAGCGGCACCATCGGCACAATAAACCAACAGATGACGTGTGAGTTCAGCTTTAATCCACTGCTCTGATTAAGGAGAGCCTCTTTATCGTCGTTTTTCAAAAGGGAAATCCTTCATAGTAACACATTTAGGCTAATTTTTCCTTTAATGGGCATTGCTGTCGTCAAAAACGAGTCTGAGGCTGTGATGCAGTGTTACAAACTAACTTTATGTTCCAAATGAAGGCATATTTTCTGAAACTATCTCGCCGCTATTGTTTCCACATGAAGTGTGGTGCGTTTGAGTGCTTAAGGTGCAAAATCGGCAACAGCCATAGTACATATGGCCACTACGGATATCACCGCTTTTTCATCAATGGTTATAGTGGAGGTAAGCATTGCCGGATTGCTCAGCCTGAAAATCCCTATGATGTCATACTATGCTGGATCTGAGATTGCTAAAAGTAGGTCTGGGGATGATATCATTGTCTGAAAAATGCATGCGTGCTGCTCATATGATTTAGTCATAAAGCCTTATGTATTACTAGTTAATAAACGTCGCAGCTAGATGACCATCCATGCCAAGGAAGTGGGAGGAGGAGGAGGAGGAGGAGGAGAAAAGCCCCTCTACATCACCAGCACACAGTAGGCAGGATGTGCTGATGACAGCTACCAGCTTCCACAGCATTTCCACCCCTGCAGCTCCACCACACTGTGCAGGGTCTGCGGGGACCAGAAATGCCACAACACACACACAAACACACACAGAGTCATATCCAGGCTTACACAGGCCCCCCTTTTGCCCTGCAGAGCTTCCTGTGTATGCCAAAGATAACTGACCTAATGGCCTATCTCTTCCCCTCTGGCTGAACACGGAGCGAGGAGGCTGTAGCCCGCCTGCATCAGAATACAGATTAGTCGCCCTCCTCGTCATCTGACTCTTTGAACAGAGCAGTCATTTACATCCTCAGATCAGAATAAGGAAGTCATCATTTAACAGCTAATTCAGAGTTTCGGCCTTGCCACTTAAACACAAGCATGCTCTGCTGCAGTGTGCACCGCGATGCGTAATGTGTCTCATTGAGGGCTTTAAATGTGTTTGCATTAGCTCAGTTCAAAACAGTAATGAGTGAAGTGTGGTTTGATCTTGTTTGGCCAGTGTGATGGCCACAGGCTTGCATTATGGGTATCACATCTGTGGTTTTAAGCAAGGGCGGAATGATAAATGAAAAATGGATGCTGCCTTAAATGAAAGACCATCCTCTTTTATTGCTGTTATTTTGTTATGTAACAAGCATGGTGAAAATGTCACAGGCTGATGGCAATGGTAGATGATACGCTGGTAATGTCAGTATTAACATTATTGCATAGAGTGCCTGAGTCACGCCCCTCTACTTCCGGGCCGTGGGACCTTAATTCGGAAGAAATATGAATGATAGTCAATGGAGAGGGACGAATTATTTTTTGATCCCATTTGGCTTGTGCTCTGGATTACACATATGGTGGTTGGCAGTTTAAAAGATCATGTTCATGTAAAGAAAGTTGAATTTTGGGGTTAAACAGTGAAGTAAAACATCATTTTTTGTGAGACTGCTCAGTGAACTACATGTCTCGTCTCGGACAATACAAGTCATCAGGACAGGCGTGGTCGTCAGCGCGGCAGATTTCACAGCGTTTTTCCAGGACGAGAGGAAAAGTATTAAAAGAGGTGAAAACTATTATAAATCGGGTCACGTTGAGAGCTGCAGCCAATCAAGGGGGGAGTTAGTCGGTTAGTTTCATGAGTCAGAGGAAGGAAAATGGTATGACGTCAGTTTCATGTAATCTTCCTGGTTTCGTATTTTCTCAAGCTAATACAGCTGTTTGAAGACAAGCATAGACTTTCTTCACATGAAAAATCATCGTTTGAATTGACGAACATCATACGTGTAATTCAGGGCACAAGTCAAACAGGATCAAAAAATAATTTTCCTCTCCCCGATGACTACAGTACATATTTTTTCCATACTAAGGTCCATGGGGTCCACCGGAAGGGACGTGACTCAGGCACTCTGTTGGTGATGGCACACTCAGATCAGTGGGATTTATGAGGATTCGAACCCATGACCGGCTTATCCGACTTTGACAGTGTCAGAACAGGTTGTTCTTCCTCCTGCCTCATGTCCGATTGCACATTTTCCTGGCCTCTTTTTCAGCAAGTGTGGTTTAACTTTGCATCTGTCAGCCTTGATGATCACATGCCCCGTGTGGTCGATGTCTGCTTCACTGCAGGCCATGTGATCTTTGCAGTGGCTGCCTGCCATTGCTCATTGCCTTAGTTGGCCCGGACACCATGCAGAGCTCTGCCCCCTGACCAGCAGCCCTGCAACACTCCACTCACTCGGGATCCCATCACTGTGCAAACACCCTCTTGTTCTCTTTATTTATCTCTCCCACACGCCCTTTTTGAATCTCACCCGTATCCCCTGTTAACACCATCACTGTCGCATTCCTCTGTTCCTCACCCCGTCCCTTTCCAGCCTGCCTCCCAGTGTTTTGCTGAGTGCTGACTTTTGTAGAGGCAGGCCTCCTTGGTGGCTTGCCCTCAACGAAAATAAACCCAGTGTCGAGGGGCAGAAGGAGTGAATATTTCATATTGTGCTTTATGATGTACGCACATGCGTGATGCAGGCCAGATCTGCCCAAGCAAGTCAGAACTTTGTGGAGCTCGTCCTCCGCTGGCCTTTCCCCATCGACCCTCTGCCTAGCCTGGTCTCTCGGGTCTCTCTGCCCCTCTTGTCTCCCTGCACCCTGCCCTTTACTTCATTTCTTTCATTTAGCATTAATTTTCTGTCTCAAATACCCATTATAGCTTCTGGCTTCTTTTCTCTCTCAGTTTCTGTCATGGAGCTGCCTACCTTTCTTTTCCATAAGCTGATTTATTCTCCTGTGCCCTCTTATCTATCGTCCCATTTCACATCTTTTGCCTTTTAACCAGACCCCTCAGACGCCCGTCCTCCTGTGTCTTCTCCTCCTGACCCAGTCTTTCTCTCGTCAGCTGGGGTGCGGTTTGAACTGACAGACAGGGCCGCGTGGGGAGCAGGTAGCACTGAGTCATCCTCCGTGACTGAACTCTACATTTAAAAGAATGTTAACCCATGTTTAAGGTTTTTCCAGCAATGTAACAGAGGCGCTCATCGGTGTCCTGCTGTCTGCCCACCCTGACCCGGCCTTTGGGTTGTTACCCACAGAAAATGAATTTTGTTCCAGAGAATCATGGAAGTATAAGTCATTAAAAATACATAAGGTCAACAAACTTCTGTCAGACTCACACACACTCATAAATTTAAGCACCAAAACCAATTTGGACGTTCATTTTATGAACAAAAACAGAACAAACTGCTCTCACTGAACAACAAACAGAAATGTTGAAGATTGGCTGAGTTTGTTGGTTCCTTCCAAACACTTTACCTGTTCAGCTGAACGTCTCATGTGGGTTAAAGTTTTTATCTGTCAAATTTCTTTTTAAGGTTTATTCCAAACTAGCAAAAGTGTGACTTGAGAATTGATAACAGAACAGATAAATGAAGAAAGAAATTTGCAAACAAATGTTAACTACTGTTTTTGAAATTGCAATTTGTTGGCAACAGCCTTGCGCTGGACTTCTGCAAAAATGTGTTTCATACATCCTTTAGAAATTGTGTGGTTGATATTTATATATCACTTATATGTATTTTATCTTTTAGGCACATAAAGTAGTTATGCTTTTGTCTAATATGTCTCTCTCTTGCTTTGTAAGTGTTATGAGACGTGCTTAATTTTACACTCAAAACAAACTGACTTCTGCTTTATCAAAACCACCGTTTCTAAATAGTTGGTATCGAAATTTTTGTGTGTTCAAAAAGCCGTTTTAACTAATAATTACTTTCATTTTTGAACAAAAGTGCACATTTTTGTATCATTAGTTGATTAATGGCATAAAACTTGAGGTTTCCAAAAACATTTTTTTAAACTTTAATCGGTTTAATATCAGAGAAGACCACAAAAAATACAACAAAACAGCAAATACTTTTAACTAAGATGCTAAAAACAATCTTTGTTGTTTTTTTGTTTGTTTTTTTAAATGGCCTAATTGATTACAGAAATTGTTGTTAATTATCTTCAGATTTATTGTTTCAGTCCTTTTTTGATTCACAGTTCTTGATGTTCATTGTTTTGTTTTATTAGGACTGCACTGAATCTGTCGAGTCTGTTGTCAGATGATCAGAAACTGTTTAATGTCACAACAGAACAGTCACCAGAGCTCAGAGTGATGTCTTAATTGTTGATGTAGTGTGACAAGCAGAAGCCCAGGATGCAGGGCAGGGCGATGTGGCTTAAAAATAAAACCTCAGACTTTGCTCTCACCAAAACTTGATGTTTTTCCCCTTCAAATGACAAAGCGATTACTCAGAACAAGTTTTGCTTTTATTTTAATGCTAAAAATTTACAAAAGCAACCTGAATTTCCCCTCTGGGAGTAATAAACAGAATTTCCCTTTTGTGGTAAAAGTGCACTATGTGGTTTCAAGGGCGGAGAAGTTGTTTGCCTGCAATAATTTGACAAAATATATTTACATGTAATTCTTCTATCATGATAAAGCAAAGCAATATAATTTTGAGGCTGCTGGAGCCAAAAACAAGCTCAGAAAGAGAAAACTGATTATCATTTTAAAAAATCTACCTAAACCATAAATTCGATTTATCGCCCAGCCCTGTTGTGAGTTACAGGGAAAAGGGAGTAAAATTCTGACTGAAACAGTCGCCCTCTGGGAGACTTCTAAACAACTTCCACTTCCTTGGACTCAGACTAGGCCAGCGGTAAAACACCCAAAATATTAAATTTGTAGGGATATAAAAGGAAGAAAGATGTGGAGATATTTGGTTTTGAAAAGCTCTTGTGAAAACTTATTTTTCATTTATTGCAGCACTTCAATAATTATTTTTCATAGTTGTCATTGGTTTGTGTCTTTATGAAAGACTGCTTCAACTTGACGTATTATTTTTAATGTCAAGCTTTTTATGCAAACACTGTAATAGCAGTCAGTGGTTTCTTCAGCCTGCACTGCTTAGCCTCTGCGTGACAGATCGTAACAGTGCCAGACCAGATGTCCTCTGATCTGATCAATTCTAAAGGCCGGCAAAGACAGTTGCTGTCCGTCACAAAGTCGCCTTGCTGGCTGGGTATCCTCTGAATAGTTTCTAATAAGCCTAAAACCAGCATAAAACCTTCTGCATGTACTCAACTGATGTTCAACCAAGCTTCAAAAAATAAACAAAATGTATCTAAGTCAGCACTGACAATAGAACCATTGAGGGATGCACAATATTAAATTTTTTGCCAATATCCGATATGCTGATATTTTACAACTCATTTGATCAATAATCGATATTGATACTGATATATATATTTTTTCCCCCACACCTAATTGCTGAGATCATCAAGTGTCTTCTGTAGTGGACTTTATATACAGAATTATTATGCAGACTCTTATCGTGATGGCCCACCAGCAAATGCAGGCATGAAGTACAAAGCTTAAAATGATATAATATTCATTCCTTGTGCAAAATAGGGAAAATACTTCAACATTATTTAAAACGTCATTTATTTATGGCAATTGCCTTTAGACAAAACAAGTAAGATGCAACCTACGTAAAACTGGATGATGCTCTCCCTGAGACTGTCAGAACAAAACCCACAGCCAGGGCAAATTTGGCCTGTTTCACAAGTGACAAACACACAGGGCACATGGGAAACATGACGTCAACTCCGGCGTTCAATCAAGGAAACAGCAGCCTGTTATTTGATCTTTCATTATATCGGCGGATGTCGGCGTGCTGGCCAATATCAGCCGATACCAATAATGTGCCAATAATATCGTGCATCCCCAGAACCATTTGAAGATCGTGCCTCATTTTATCAAAACATGGAAACTGAGATCATCTCTTTAAAAGAGATTGATATTGAATTATAAAGCACTCAAGGTCTGGAGTAAATTATTCAGCATGCTCCCAAAGGCCAAGCTGAATTTTCACGTCTTTAAAGTAGTGTTCAGAATCATAACTCAGTGCAGACGGTCGATGCTTTCCTGCATCGGTGTCCTGCCGAAAATGTTGTAAAGGGAGTCAGATGAGGAGCGAGCTCCTCTTCAGGAAGTATGAGGCTCATCTACAAGCTGAGTGAGAGAGATCAAGTGGTAGTTGTCCTTTTCATTGATTTTCAGCAGCTTAATATGAATCACAAGTGGCCATAATTCATTTCAAAGGAATCTGTGATAATGCAGCAGGAAAGATCATTTGAGCGTACGTTCTAATTGCTGTTACTGCTGCAGACATCTTGGCAGCATCAGTGACATTTTATTTATAGCTTTAGTTTCCACACAAGTGATGACAGATCATTAGAACAGAATGCAAACATTGAGCAAACAGGTACTTTCCCACCTTTTGGCGTTCTCAGCAAAGTTCTGTGAACTGGAATGAACATGTTTCAGCTTGCATAAGCAAACACTGTGAGTCTGAGTTGCGCACTGGTTTGGTCTCGATTAGACTGAGAGTGTCTCATGTCTCATGTCCACGCTTACGTTTCCATCCTGTGTTTGTTTTTGTTTGTCTTTCTCCAGGTACAATGGCTCCCTTCCAAGCGGAGACCGTGGGCGCAGAAAGAGCCGCTTTGCTCTGTACCGAAGGGCCAAGGCCAACGGCGTCAAACCCAGCACTGTGCACATCCTCAACACACCACAGGACAGCAAGGTGTGTGTGTGTGTGTGTGTGTGTGTGTGTGTGTGTGTGTGTGTGTGTGTGTCTGCATGTTTGTGACCTACGTGGTTTATTAGTGTGTGCAGCTCATTTCCTTCCTGTCACTCCCTAGTGTCTTTTATAAAGGAAGTATGACTGAGCATGATGACAATGATGGGCTGTCCATCCTTATGTGTGTGTACATGTGTGTGTACGTGTGTGTGTACGTGTGTGTGTGTACGTGTGCGCTACTGTAACTTACATATGGATGCATGATGTGT
>JAPZDX010000010.1:7662709-7684036 GCA_029783625.1 Naso annulatus | reverse complement strand
GTATATATAATCAAGGCTTGCAGTTTACTGTGGTTTATTTAGTCGGTATTAGACACATTTGTATTTTGTAAATTGTATTTAGTCAAGAGTTTTAATTTACTTTACTTATTAAACAAGTGACTGGTCACAGATGAATTTTAGTTGGACAGTTTTCAAAAACCTTAAAATGCGATTTTTGTACAAGCCAGTTAGATGGCACAGTACAGAGAAGTAACTGAAGCGAATTCTCCAACTGGTTCTCATTTCCATTTATGTGTGCATAGGGTTAGGGTTGATTATGTGCTGCCATTATTAGTAAATTACATGCAAACCGACATAATGATTTAGAGTCAGGGAGAGAACATGATGAGGTTTGAGTTAATCGTTCATCTTAGGTAAAAACACAATACATGTATAATAAATGCATTCACCAATCCTGTGCACTAACCTGTTTTGTGTATTTGATCACACTGTTTTTATTACCAGAGGTTGCACTTAATAATCTGGAATGGTGGTCCAGTATTTTAACTATAAGGTGGCAAAGTACTAATTAGTCTCATAATAATGTCAAATACAGCCAAACTTAAACTCTGCCTAAAAGCAACTGAACTAATTTTCCTGTAATTTTGTTCAAGCAGTTTTTCTATCAACATTTCGCCAACATAGCAGTCTGACAAATTGCCACTGGAGCACAATGACCGTCCTCACACTTTCAACCCTGCTTCACTTGTGAATGACAGAAAAATGAATTTCCTTTCACCACCGACGACTGCACTCCTATTTTTACACCCGGCGTGCTGGCTCGACGCTCCCTCATACAGTCAGGGAAAAACACAGGCCAGCCAAACCTTCTGCCTGGCTAATCACAGGCCCAATATTTCCATAGCAGGCAATTAGCATCTTGCTTTTATGTGTGAAATGGCTGAGGCGAGAGAAGGAGCGAGTCGGGGAGTGAGGCACAGTAAAAACAGAGAGAATAAAAGAGCAATTAAGATGTTGGGTGAGCGGAGGACAGAGACAGGCAGTCTGCTGCCGTGTGATTTGAGGCTTGCAGGCCCAGTAATTAGCCCTTCATTGTGAGATAATGGACTTGGCCGGTCTTCCTGGTTCCCCGAGCTGCCCAGCCCGACTCGACCCACGGAAGGTCAAAGGGCGCAATGTGCAGTTTGGCTCCCACAAGTTTGTGCGTGCATGTGTGTGTGCGTGTGTGTGTGTGAATGTAAACCCATCTTTCAAGACTTGCACCATCTGATATCAGTCCAAATCAGAAAAGACAGAGAACAATAAAAGGGAAGAGGTGTTTGCACGCAAGTAAATTAATAATCTCTACAAAGCTGCAAAGGGTTTTGGTTAAATCTTTGCTCTGTTTTAGCCTTTTTGGAAAAAGAGGGTGCCAATGACGGAAGCACCCGGCTTTGAGGCATTAGAGTCATTCCTGGCCTATTGCTCCTTTCTCCGGCCATCTTTAGAAGAGCAGTAATCTGTGAACCCTGAATCATAAGCTTTGGGTAAATCTATGTAATACGGGTAATTCGATGAAGCAGTATTTTCCTGGTGAGAGGCAAAATCCTGTTGACTATTCAAGGATTGAATCATCCAACAGTAATGCCATTAGACCAGTGCCACGGATTCCTCGGAAAATGCTGTTTAATTGCCAGTAACCAGCCATTGTTTGGTGACGGGTAAACACTAGCCGAGATGGGGTGGGGTGGGGGGATTGGCGATCGAGGAAGTGTGTGAAAAAGATGGCCCCTTCGGCTTCAGCCAATCGCCATTGAGAGACGGATTTACTCAGACTCGATGAAGCCCGCGCTGCAAAGTGGCAGAGGCACTGGCTTAACTAAAGTCTTTAGGAGTATAAATGCAGAGTAACTCTTTCCTTTTAATACAGGATTTGCTCAACAATGCGATTTAGGGGGGTGTCTATTCAAAATAGTCATTTTTTTTTGTGAGTGGCGAGGTTTTTAAGGATCAAGCTTTGTTGCTCACATTTATTAGCACGGGACTGCATAGCTCAGGGATTGTTGATCGTTGTAATCGTCAAGCAGTTTATCCATGTTTGTGTTTGGCTTTACGTGACACTAAGTCCCATTCTTTCGACCTCTACAGAAAATCTTTAAGAACAATAACTACCTACACCCGGCGGTTTATCCTAAGCCACACTTATGCCAGCTTCTTCACAATAAACTCCGATATTAGCTGTCCAAATCAACATGAAATGATCTAAAGCTACTTGAAGAGTGTTATTTTTAACTTTTACTAGTTAATCCAATCCTCACAACGCAGAGATTTTAGTTTTAATGGGAATTTGAACATTTTAGGTGCATTGTTGTCCCTCCCCGCGGCCCCCTTGCTCTCAGGCCTGTCCTGGAGGATGCAGATTGGAAGTGAGAGGTGTGGCGGCCGAGGATCGCCTCCATTGTGAGCCGGTGCCTGGGAGACGAGGAGCACTGCCAGACCAGACACTGATTGGGTTTGACACTGCGTCCAGGAGGCGAGAAAAACCTTTTCTTTTGCTCTTTTTTTTTTTCTTTTATAAATGAAAGAGGGCCTTTTTTGTATTAAAGGCCCCTCCTCTGCTCTCCTCTCTCCTCCAACTCCCTCTGGTTCTGTTGTGCTCCTCAGCTCGCTCTTTCACTCCTCTCTTTAGGTTCCTATATTGACTCCCTCATTTTTTTTTCTCAGATTAAAACCAGTATACTTCTGTAGCTTTTGTCTTCTTCTTTCATCATCCCTCTCACTTGGATAACAGTAAATTTGATCCTCAGCATCACAACATCAAAGAATTACTTTTGTCCTCCATCACTATAAGCAACAATAGTTGTTACAGTAAAACACTGAGGGCAACCAAAGCTGTCTCTTTTTCTAAGCCCGCCACATACTGAGCCCACTAGTTTGTCCTAGGGTGGACATTTTGCCACATAGGCATCCTTAATCACCATGCCTCAGGCTATGATCACACAAGCTGCTAAGTGCTCAAGTGATACATTTTTGCCAATATTTCTGTCATACTAAGTAATCTTGAAGTAACAGTTTGACAATTTAGGTAATAGCCAAGCGATGGTTAGCTTAGTAGAAGGACTGGAAGCAGAGGTAAGATAGCCTGGCTCTGTTTAATCATGACAAAATCAACCTTAAAGGTCCACTTTGCAGAAATAGTTGAATTCAGCGTCTCATTCTTAACTTGACAGTATTTGACAAACTGAGAAACCCAACTCATCCGCTACTGACACTCTGGGTTGGTGGTGGGCCCGAACTACCAACCCAAAGCATCAATACTGACGAAATGGGAATCTTACGAATAGGCGGCTCCTTCAGCTGCTTCATGAAACAAACAAACAGCCATTTTCACGGTTATATATACAGGTTTAGCTTCCTGTTTTAGTGTCAGTACTTGAAAGGACACCACTAAACATTTGGTGGGTTTCACATTTTTTTAAACAAGGGTTTACTGTATTTTTCGACAGATTGTCTGAGTGCACATGCTCATCTATTATTTTCAGCTGCGGTGATGTTAGCAACCAGCTCCAGCTCTCAGGACTGCGACGGTTGTCATAATATTACTGTAGAACATCACATATGATCGTACATATCCTTATTATGAGGCTTAATGTGCAAAAAAACGAACTTATCCTTTAATATGAATAGTAGTGAATAGGTTTAGCTTAACTTAGCATAAAGAATGGAAACAGCTATCCTGGCTCTGTCCAAGATTCGCCTACCAGTTTTTTATTTGTTCACAAACTGAAGTAAAAACAAAACCTTATGGTAGTCCAGCACATACCCTTCTGTAGCACTGCAACCTGTTGTTTTTATACTTCAAATGAGGTACAGGGTATTATTTAGCAAGGTTTACAGGTGCTGTGAGGCAAATTTTGTAACTCTTTATGCTAAGCTAAGCATCTGCACGCTACATAGTTTTCTATTTAGCATTCAGGTGTGAGAGTGGAATCAACACTCTCATCCAACTTTGGCAATTATGAAAAAAGGCATATTTCAAAAAAATTTCCTTTAATGTGAACTATATATATATAGAAACTGAGGCTAGCTAAAGTTTTAACCCAAAGGATTATGGGTAAGTGAGGTTGAATATTGCCATATGATTACCGTACGAGCGCTGAGATTGGAGAATGTGGAACGATTTGGTGGATTTTTGTTGGTATTGATTAATCTTCAGTTTTGATCACCAAAGACGAGCGCTCTCCATCCGCCTAATAGAGGCACTAATGACAAGCTCCATTAGTTTAATACATGCTTTTATCGCTGTGCCCTTAGATGACTGTAGCGTTTCATTAGACATGTCTGCCTCATATCTCACTTTGCACCCAGAGGAAACTGTGAAGGGATTAATTTTATGATGGACCCCCTGCCTCCTCCTGCCTCCCCCCTCCTCCTCCTCTTCACTCCTTCCCTCCTTTCCTCCCTCCTCTCCTCAGCTCAGCTCCCAGCCACAGCCCGAGGACCCAGGAGGAACAGTGTCTTTGTCGTCCTGCCGTTTTTCGGAGTAGAGGAACAAGAGGAGTTTAATCCTCATTGTCCAGGAGACTACAGAGGGTGAGGGGGGGTCCTCCGGCTGTAAAATGATCCAACTGGCCCCGGCTAATCCCCTCCTCACCCCCACTCCCAGGCCTGACCCTCCTCCCGGCCTTAATTCACACCCCCGTTCCACCACAGTGTCACATTATAAACACAAACACACTACCAAAACTATAAAGCTGGGACTGGACGTACACAGAATCCAGTGAATGATGACACCAATTATTAATGTCAAACTTTTTTCTTTCTCTTTCTCACACACCAACAGGATAATAATGTCATTCATAGTTATGCAGTAAGTGGTTTAGGGGGGTATGTTTAAGTGGGATTTAACTTAATCACCTACACACAGGCTCAATCAGCTAGTAACCCATCTTTCACTTTGGGGATACTCACCACCAGTAGAGGTGTCTAATCAAATGCAGCCCACACACACACACACACACACTTCTGCCAGTATAATAATGAAAACTGCAAACAGCCTGTTTTTGTACCTCTAACTGGTGACTTGTATGAATATGCGTCTATTGACAGAAAGTTGTGGACAAACAGCCTTGTTTCATTAACACGATTATGAATGATGATGTGAGTGCATTTGTGTGTCTATGCATGAGTGTGTGTGTGTGTGTATGTGGGTGTGTGGGTTGACAAAAATAAATAACCAATAAACAGCCACATTTTATTGTTCTTCTCATTAGCTCAAGGATTATTTCAAGATCAGGCAGGACAGGGCTGGACATCTATTTGACGTTAAGTCTTTCTCGAACGAGACGGATGCTCTCCAGTTGCGCAAATCTTCTCCTTTGATTTTTCCTACCTTGCACAGACCCCTCCCTCTCTATCTTTCTCCCGTTCTGTCTTTATTCCTCCTCTGTTCCTTCTCCCCTCCTCTCTTTCTTTTTCTGCGCTCCTCCCTGAGTGACAGCTCAATACCCAGCTCTCCCAGGCTTATCTAGCCTCAGCAGATGGTTGACTTGGATCACTGTTCATACGCCACGATCTGGGCTGGTGATAAAGACTGTTACAGAGGGAATATATGCTATCTTTTTCTAGCTTGCTCTTTCTTTCTTTGACTGCTTTTACTCCTTCTCCCCTCGCCTTCTCTTGATCCACACTGTCGTTTTCCCCACTCTCCCTCCATCTCTTTTTCAACACGTCTCTTTTATTCTGCTGCTCTTTGCATTTCTACCTGGACCCGCACTCCTCCTTGTTGTGTCCTCCACCTTTCTCAACTGTGCTCTTTGTCCCACCACAGCCCACCTCCCCCTTGCAATCCTCCCCTCTGTGTCTCCTCATCTCCCTCCATCCCTCCATCTCTGTGCATTGAATCTGGTGCTGCGTGATTGTCTCTGCCTCCCTGCTGGGCTGGCGCCTGCCTAAAGGGCCCCAGGATCCTCACACACTGAGGGTCTCCAGCCATGCCAGAGATGCCCTCTCTCTCCTCTTCTCCCCTCTCGCCTCCTCTCCCCCTCATATCAGTTCATCTGGCCCCTCTTCATCTTTGCAGGATAGAGGAAAAGGTCAAATTGTGTCTCTCTCCACTCTCCTCGCCCCTCTTTGTAATCACATATAAGCTCGTAAGTGCGTATCTGTCATACATATATTAAAAGAGTTCTAGTTACCCACTTTAATATGCTTTAAAATAGTGAACACATGCCAATAGTACAATAAGTAAACAGGTAACCTTCAAAGCGCTGCAGCCTGGAGCTTTTCTAGACTTACATCCTCTGTTTTCATTCGTTTCATATACGTGATCACTGCATTTAAACAACTGATGCCCACTTCACAGGCATGAATTGGCCATTTTATGTATACTTCACTTGTCTGGATTGGTCATTTGATGTCCTTCCTCACATGTTTTTTATTCTACACGGCCAACCAACAAAGCAAAAGGAGAGGGTATAGCTGCTGCACGAAGATGAAAAAAGGGACCGAGTGCTGGAAGCGATATGAATGAGAACATACAACACAGCACCTTGTATGGCAGCGGGGAAACGGGCTGGCAAAGACATCGCTTGCACACACATACATTAGATCAAGTCTGTGTGATGTGTGCCAGCGTAATATGAGAGGGAGAAAAGCCATGAAAGAATGTGGAAATCGGCTAAATATAAGGCGTTTTCTGGTGGGAAATGCAAAGAGAAGATGTTGAAATGTATCAAATAATAAGTGCAATGATGCCAACATAAGGGGGCTGCCATCCCATATGTGGTGGGAAACCTCCTCCCCTGCGATTCACTGGTAGCTCTCTCTCTCGCCCAAATACTCCAGACAATTTGCAGCCATCTTAATCTGAACGGTGGAATCTGGCAACCGCACAGGAGCACCTGCATCCGTCCAGCCTGACCCGCTTTTGTTCTGGTCCGACCCCCTAACTTTAGCCCCTAATTAGCCCAACAGAAACTAATTAAATACAGCTCTAGTGGACCAGACGCCAGGCAGCAGAAAAAAATTAAAAAAGAAGAAGGAGGAGGACACAGGGAAGTGAGCAGAGCAGGGAGAGCGAGCCAAAGCGACAGGCAGGAGTAAGAGGTGGGGAGGGGGTCCAAAGGTTGGCCTTCAGCCCCTGAGACAGACAGGAAGATGAGGAGAGAGATTTTAAAGGAGAAGAGTGCTTTGGTGTCATTGTCAGCCAGGGTTGTCCACTTTCTCCTGAGCTCCACACTGACCTTATACTTCTCTACATGCTGCCATTTTTCAAGGTGTTTTGGGTCCTTCCTCATGCACGAGTATGGTTGCCAACTGCAGTAATCACAAGCTCACCAGTCACATGACGCAACTCACGCCCTGAAGATATTTGGAAAAGGGTAGAGGCAGGATGGGGAGAGCCATGGAGAGACAAGAGAAGTGTAGAATGACAGCAGAGAGGTGGGGAGGGGGGAGATACAGGACAGGATTGTGAGACAGAAGATATATAAATATGGATTTAAACCAGCCAAGTGTCTCTGGCAAGACACTGCTGCTCCTAGTCCCAGGCACAGCTCGCTAAGTGATAGAGAAAGTAATTAAGAGAAGCCTGTTCAAGTAGATAGGCCTGTAAAGGAGATTTGAAGAGGGGGAACTGATTGTGCATGTCTGATTCCAGCTCTTCAGAGAGTTCTCAGCCCCAAGGCTTAGCTTTCAAAGGGCCGTCTCTCTCCTCCTCTATCTCTCTGTCTCTTTCTCTGTAAAATATATCTATAAACAAAATATGACTCTTCCTCCTTCCACATGTCGAGCACACATACGTATGTTCAAGGTTGTGGAAAGTAGGACAGAGAGAGGGGAACTTAGGCAAAAGAAGGAGTCTGTCTTAGCGTTTCGCACCATACTGTATGTCATGTGTCCAAGTTTAATCAAGATGTCACTTTCTCTCTGTCTGTCTGTCTGTCTGTCTGTCTATTTTTCTATCTATCAAGTAACTACTTTTTTTTAAATAAAAGTCTTGTGGGCCTGAGAAGGAATATTTTTTCACTTTTGAGGCAAGGAATAGCCTCACAGCAATTAATTACCAGGATGAATTGCATGGCTGGTGGTAGCCTAACCAGAGGCTGTTAGAAGAGGGGAGATGTCTCACTGACCGTTCATTTCCTGTATCAGTGTCACATGGTTTTTCGCCATAGCCCCACCCCTTTAGGAGACAGGAAACAGTCTTGAGTCCATTCGTTCTAATAGGTGAAATTAATGTGATCACAGATTATGACCAACTCTTTCACCCCGTCATCACCAAGATACATACTGGAGCCATTTTTCACAAGACACGTATCTCCCGAGCATTTTGACACAAAACTGGAATTTTTCAGACACACAAATCAGGACAAAATATACTTTGCTCAAGACCTGTGTCTGTCTCGGCAATACATTCTCATGAGATCTGGGAACCGGTGCTTCCCAACTTGCTTCACAACTGACATAAATGGACATTTAAATGGTCTTACAGGTGAAACATAAATTAAAAGTTTAAACTCACGTCAAAGAAATATCAGGCGAAGCAAAATCCATCTGCTTTAATCCATTCACAGGACGTTAACACTTCCAGACAGGTGGAGTCACGGTGGTTCCTAACTGTCTCCATAGGAGACGTGACTCCCCCCACTTAGAGATGGGAAGTTTATACAGCCTACTATTACACACCACTGGCAAAGCCAAGAGTGGGGAATCTTGTTAATTGACTATTTAGGTCTATTTAGGACTATTTAGGAGTTTAGGTCAGTAAACTGGACAGATTGTTTTATTTAGTTGGTGACGTTAACGTTAAATTAATCAGCCAGCGTCCCATGGAGGGAGTTTGCCAGGACAAAGACACCAGACTGCTGAAGAACCAGCCGTGCGACAAGAGCATTGAGGTGATGAGTTCTGTGGAGGTAGCGAGCGTCGACAGCCCGACTCCACACAGCCAGTGTCAGGTAAGATCCAACAGTCCTCACTGGGAGCATCCTGCCGGGCTGCAGGGCACTGTGGCAGGCTGAACCCATGACAGTTGATGTTAACTGTCAGACCTAACGTGGTCAAATAAACTGAGCCCCTCATCAGTAATGAGCTTCCCTTGTTAAATGCACGCTGTGTCTGAGGAAGAGCTTTACAGCTGTACATGGTGGTAATCAAGTAATTAAATGAACAGGAGCAATATCCAGCATGCAGACTTTATTTTTCCTTTTCCAGTGTTTGGTTTTGTTCGGCACCTGGGACCTAATTTGGGATGTGTGTGCCTTTACCCTTGCTATATCTGTGCACACAACCCTGCAGTTGGCAATCACAGATGCCAATGTATCAATCAAGCTTGAGTATTGTGGGTCTTGTTCCACAGACATGCTGTAAGAGTCATTAATGGTTCCAGGTAGCTCATGCAATCATGGAGCCTCACTCTCTGTTAATTTCTGTCTGTTTCTATAGAAATTGAGAAGAAGAAACGGACTTCAACCTCACCAATGTTAGCACTGTGACAAATCATTCACTACATCAAAATCTTAAAGAAATCATCAAAGAATTCTCAATGGAAAGAAACCACATAGCTGTGATCAGTGTGGTCATGATTGAGCGATCTAGAAGTCCGCAGAGGCATTCACACAGGAGAGAAACCGCACAGCTGTAACCAGTGTGGGAAAGCTTCTACAACATCAGGCAGTCTGAAATACCACAGAAGTATTCACACTGGAGAGAAACCGTACATCTGCGACCAGTGTGAGAACGCTTTTACAACATCAGGCGGTCTGAAATACAGCAGACATATTCACACTGGAGAGAAATCATTCTGGCTTGACAAATGTGGAAAAGCTTTTACAAGATCAAGCCACTTTATACACCACAGACATATTCACACTGGAGAGAAACATCACAGCTACTACCAGTGTGGAAAAGCTTTTACAGCATCAGGCAATCTGAAACAACACAGACGTATTCACACTGGAGAGAAACCACACAGCTGTGACAAGCGTGGGAAAGCTTTTACGACATTAGGCAGTCTGAAACAACACAGACGTATTCACACTGGAGAGAAACAATACTGGTGTGATAAATGTGGAAAAGCTTTTACAAGATCAAGCTATCTTACAGTCCACAGATGTGTTCACACTGGAGAGAAACCACACATCTGTGACCAGTGTGGGTAAGCTTTTATAGAGTCAAGTGCTCTTACAGCCCACAGACGTATTCACACTGGAGAGAAACCATACTGGTGTGACCACTGTGGAAAAGCTTTTACAACATTAGGCCATCTGATATGCCACAGACGTATTCACACTGGAGAGAAACCATACTGGTGTGACCAGTGTGGAAAAGCTTTTACAACATCAGGCCATCTGATACACCACAGACGTATTCACACTGGAGAGAAAACGCACATCCATGACCAGTATGGGAAAGCTTTTACGAGATAAAGCAATCTAAAAGTCCACAAACATATTCTCACAGAGAAACCATTTTGGTCTGGCTAATAATCACAGATGAATTCACACAGGAGAAAAAACCACAGTGTGATCATTGTGAGAAAAGTGATTCCCTTAAATCCCACTAACACATTCATGCTGCATCATCTTGAACGTTTCTCAGAAGCGAGCTATCTGTTTACTCCTGCCTTCTCTCCACGCCCTAGTACCTCCTTGTTGCATGCTGTGCTTCACTACAGACTGAGGGATGGCCAGCAGTAACTTTATTTTTTTCAACAGCACATAACTTATTGTGGCTATGGCTCCATACTGGTCTCTCTCCTCTTCTAGAGGATCCTGGAAAAAATTGGTCAGAGCAAGGACAGCTGCTTTTATTGATTCAGCCTGTTTCAATAAATTCTTTTTAATGGTTTCTTCTTCACTTGAATATTCACTTCACAAAAGGAACTATAATCAAATAACTATAAGTTGATTATTACCAACTGTTGTTTTTTTTATTTAGCCTTATGTAGTTTTTCAATTCACCCAAAATTTGAAATTTGCTTTCATTCCTGTCATAGAATATTCATACTTAAGTTTTTACTTCTTCCACTGTAGTGTGAGTACTGCAAGGAGTATTTATTATTTTTTATTCTGCCAAGTATTTTTTTTTGTTTTTGTTTATTACTTGTTAAGGAAAATGTGACTTGAATACTGTATGTTCTGACCCTGGCCCAGCCATGTAAGGGAGTCAGAACTTCATGTTTCATACAGATATTTTGTCATTGCCTTGTAGTTCAACATTATATGATCATTTGTGGATTTTCTATTAAAAAAATCTTTTTTACTTACATTAAGTGTTTTTATTTTGGTAGTGAATGTTGCTTTGAATCTTTTGTGGTTCAGATTGAAAGCAAATCCAAGTCAAAGCCATCACTCAGATTCATTAATGATGGAAGTCGCCAAGGTGAAGACATGTCAACTCAACAAATGTTTCAGGTTAAAAAAAGAAATCAGCCTTTTCCTTGATGAAAGAACAGAGACGAGAAAAAAACAGGCTCCTGTCCAGAAGCTTGTCTTCTCCTGTCTCAGATGCATCAGGTCCATCCTTGCTGTAGCTCCTGTGTCACCAACAGACCTCTGCAGCTGATCCAGCCACCCTGTGATTTCCTCAGTCTTTGTTCGAACTGCTGTCTTTGCTATTAAAGCTACTAAATTTATCAAGTCTTCCACAAACTTAAGTGGCTCAGTGTTAATTTCAGCTGGTTCTGGTGTTGCTGGATTAATGTTCCACTGCAGAGGTCTCGAAATGTTGATGACTTGCAGGGTTAAAATGTTGTATTAATCCTGTTTTGTTTGCCTGCCTGTCTGTTTGTGTGTAGTGAGCAGGTTGTAGTGTCGTCTCTGTCCAGCAGAGGTCAGTGTAACTTCATTCATCTTCGGTCTGTTTTAACATGTGAAGTGTTTCAGCTACACAACTCTGAATTCATTCATGTGCTTATTTTTCATTCATTCTTTATTTATTCCTCAATTTACATTCCTTGTTTCAGTCTGTTTTTGTACCTTGGATGTTTCATGTAATCCATTACTTTTGATTGTTGTGGGTTTTCTACCAATGTTGTTTTAAGAAATTCTGATTTGATTTGGCAGCAGCTCTGCACAGCTGTTGGAAAGATTTTTAGTTACATAAATGAACCATTAAAAGTTATCTGAAGCTAACAACAGTGAAGAGGAAACGTTTGTTTTCCTGGACACCTCAGTTATTTAAAGGTTTATACAGAAGTTTTGTTCTCCCACAGATGATCAACAGGATTGAAGGTTCAGCGTCTTCATGCTCACACAAACCCTCATTCACCCTAACCCTGTCCGTCAGCAGGTTTTGATCACCCGGTAAAGCCACACATTTGACTGGTTGGAGGAGAATGTGAGAGCCGCGGGAACGTAAGATCTTGAGCCATTCTGAGGTTAAGTGATGTCAAAAATATGTGTTGTTGGTGCAAAACTGATCACATTTACCTGTTGAACATTCTTTTGTATCTTTTCAGATGCTCTGCTCAGCAGGTATTGCATCACTTCCTGACAGCCTTCTAACAGGTTGGAGACATGTAACCATGGTAACCACTGACAAGGACGAACTAAATTGAAGAATATATTACAACAAACAAAGCGAAAGGTTAATAACACTTAATTTGAAGCATTATTGACATCATGCCAGAGCCGCTGTGGTTTGCTGTCTGTTATGTTGTTGATGGTCACTTTTGCATTTCATTGTGGGAACTTTTAGACCCATGCTTCTCATGTCATGTTGATTTCATACCCATGTTTCAGACACACTTAAAGCCTCACATGCTGATGTTGTGGAAGTGTGGAATTTCAGATGCATAGGAAGCAAAAAACTCGCAGCACTGTAGCTTCCAAAAAATGTACATATTTCATTTATTAAATCACTGCATCAAAACAAGCATTATTTCGAGCCAACCAGGCTCTTCATCAGGTGCTGTATAGTCAATTATACGAATATAATATGATTATATTAATTGACTATACAGCACCTGATGAAGAGCCCGGTCAGCTCGAAACAATGCTTGTTTTGATGCGGTGATTCAATAAAAGAAATATATTTTTGGGAGCTTCAGTGTTGCAAGTTTTTTGCTTCTTATCCACTGAATTTTTTCAGCTCAGCACCTGAGAAATCGATGCGCGTGTGTCTACAGATTTTTTCCGGATGTCAGATGCAGCCAGTGAGTCAGCTGTTTATTTCACATCACATCTGTTTGCATGCTGGTGACTCTGCAGAATGACGTGTTAGGTTTCAGCAAATTTTGTCACTTCCTGTTTACACTGTTACCATTGAAACGACGGTCAGCTGAAATACAGTCTATACTGAATGAAACTTTAAACATGGTGATTATGAGGCTGACGTGTGTTTTTTCAACGACTTCTGAACAGTTTAGTGGACATTTGTCAGAGACGAGCACCAGACATACAAAGCGCTGCAGAATGACAACCCAGAATCCCTTGTGTTTATCTCATACAGGAGCCTGAAGCCCCAACCACACACGGTGACAAGCAATCAAGCTTGGTGACATGTTTTGTTTGGTTACAGCATGTTGGCAGCCAGTATCTATCAATTAAAACCATGTTTGCAGCAACTGCTGCAGTGGAAACAGCCTCAAGTGACACGTAAGTTTTCTCAGAGTGTCAGTAGACTGTCAAGACAGTAACAAGTGAGCTTATGTCCTCAATGTGATATTGTGTGTTAGTTCAGTGAGGAGCAGACTGAAATGGACGTTAGGGTTGTTTTCACAGGAAGATGAAGAAGTTGGTGGTTTGTGATCCACTGCTCGGTACGATAACCTTCCTCCCTCTAATCTGATTATCCAAATGTCACATCTTTGATCAATTTTCCTTCCTCAGAATGTCACAAGTCTGTTTCAGCTTCATGTTTGTTGAAAGGCAGCATGTTTTCAGTGCTGCTCTCCAGTGTTGTAGTGGTGCCTTGAGAAGTGGGTGTACTCTTTATTTATGACCCTGTCCAGCAAAGGAGAAGCGCCCTTTATAAACAGTGACATTGTATAAACAGTGGCATGTAAGACTGCTTTTGCATATGAGGTTCATCCAAAAAAAGGGACAGGACTGTTTGCACAGTGTCACTTAACTTCTGCTGCCTGACTTCAGGGGGGAGGATTATTATGAAGTTGACATCAGCCTTAACAGAGGTGCAGATTTTGCAATCAGTACTGGTCCACAGTCAGACTACAAGGTAAAACAACTACATAATTAGGGATTTTAAGTGAACTATTCCTGAGTTCTATTATAAACTATTCCTTAAAAGCCTTGCAAGTAGTCCATGGGCCAGTGGTTTCTTTTGTAGTAAGTCTCTTGGAAAAGCTGATTTGCAACAGATAGGATCAGAGGGGATTTAGAAGTGGGTACACTCAATGCAGACTGAAAAATAAGTGGGTATACCGTGCACATACCCTGCACATACCCTGCACAGCACCACTGGTCTCTGCTGCTCTGCTGCTCTTCTGTTGATCATGTGAGATCTACTGCTTACTCCATGTTCTTATTCTCACACTTTCTCTTTCTTACTCTCTCTTTCATCCATTTATATCAAAAATCTATCTTGCAATCAACAATAAATTTATATCACAATTATGCTCATCAACAGATTATTGTTAAAAAAAAATAGTGTGGGAAAATTAAAAAATTTAATAATACCTTATCTTGTTTGTGATGAATGACAACAACACCTGATCTCTATATTTTCTCTTTTATCTGTGTAGCTCATATCTTTATGGGGCATACCATTCATTCCTGATCTGTGGGTCCATACAGTACCAACCTGTTGCCTGTGACAGTCATGATTTGTGGAGTCTTATTGGACGAGTGCCGGCTTTACCTTCATACTGGAATCTCTATACACATCACAGCAGCATTCTAGCCATTCCTTCTCAGATATTTACTGAAGAGGTGCGCCATAACTCAGAAGAGCTGTGGTAGACCAGAGGAACACAATTTTAAATTTACGACGGTAAAAGTGGAAGGTAAAATATGAAGCTCGGTCAGGGGGGTGTTTGGGCGATGATGAAAGAGTGTGGAGATAATCTGCTCTGCTTCGTAATGACACCGGCAGTTAAGCGTTTATTAAAGGGCTGCCGGCTTTGTAATCAAGCTCCATTTTAAAGACTGTGGTGTAACTAAAGCAATAATGTAAGCAATTTCTCTTTTTATGAGTTCAAATGTTACAAAGAGTCACTTGCTATGCGCTGAACCATGTACAGCCACTGGGAGAAACTCCTTGAAGATATGAGATGGTGTGACACTGCAGGGTTTGTTTATCTGTTACCAAAGACATGTCAGTCTCTACACTTTAATGGAAGAGTTCAATACTGACCCACTTCCAATCTGACTGGAATTTTCAAAGATCAAGTCTTCTTTTTTGCTTTGTTTTTTTCTTTTTTGGACAGCAAAGGCTGAAGCGAGAGGTGATAATAAGTTGCAAAGGGACTGGGCTGGATTTGAACCTGGAATGCTACAGTAAGGACTCAGCCCTGATGCACCGTCTACACACTGTAACAAGCGAGCTGCTGTTTTATTACAACATGGTCTTACTTCAGTGACCTACCCATTTCTGGCCATTGATATAAATGTTTTTGTAGCCCACAAAAGTCTCTCCAGAGTGAAACTGGCTGCTTTAAAATCATTTAAAAAACAGGGCTTAAAGTATAATTTCCCTCTTTTTTATGACTGGTTTAAAGACTATATGCAAAGTTGTCACAGGCACCAGCTTGTTGATGGAAAATGAATACTTTTACTCAGGCTTGGACCATATAGAAAATGTTTTTTCAATGTTTCTGCAGGAAATTGTAAGAGCGACTTACATGGAACAGTAACTCCAGGTTCTTTCATTCATAAACTGACAGACCTCTTTTTGGACTTATGCCTGAAGAGGGTTGTGTTTTTATTCATGGATGCACGTGTGTGTATTTTTGCATTAATTCAATGAGGATGAAAAGGTGCACAGTTCTTGTGTATACATGTAATTCTCTCATAGTTTGTTTGCAAGTCTTTCTGTGTATATCACCGGAAGCCTCTTGATCCTCCTGATGTTTTGGTCGGCCTTGTAAGGGGATGAAGCTTTGACTGAGCTTTGCTTTGATTCTCATTAAAAGGGGATTTAGAAAGAGACAGTCATTGATCTTGAGAAACCCACTGGATGACCTCAGAGTTACTCAACTCTCAAACGGGCATTAAATACTTCAGAGGAAAATCAGCAGGTGGTCCTGAACTTTTTGGAGAAAAAGATGACAATGACACTAATGCTGCTATAATGAGGGGTTCACTGTCCCTGGGGTTATGCAGAAGTGTGCAAGATGAGAACAATGTGCTAGAAATTTAATTTTAGGCCTACGTTGAAGGATTCCCCCTTGAGCTTTTGTTTACCCTAAAGAGTCTAAAGAGCCAAAGTGGCTCTTATCCAGTCTCCAAGAAAAGTTATCTTCAGCATCTGTTGGTTTTTTAGACATATGCACCACATCCCTGCCTTCTCAAGTCTGTTTAAGTTAAAATGAATATAAAAACCAGACAGATGGCTTGCATTTCAGAGGGATGTCTGCATGCAACAAACCCTGACCCCAGATGAGGTAACGAAAAGTGCTGATAGATTAAAGCAATGGATGGGTTTTTATATGAATAACAAAAATATTTCTTCCACGAAAGGAGACTTTACTTATTCAGCTTATTTTTATTTCATTTAAAAACCCGAATTGTCATGACAGATTGAATAAACCTTTTTTCTCCTCCATACTTCTCTTCATTTTTTTCCTGTCTGTACTTTTTAAGGCTCTTTTTAGTGACAAAACTAAAGCACACACATTTCCACAGTCTTTCCTTTGCAGGCCCCCTCTCTATACCCTGACAAGAAGTAGCGGCATGCTTCAGCCGGTACCATGGTGACTGTATGAAAAGCTCCACAGCGATTGACACTATAGGACAAATACTGCAACATACAAATGCCGACTCTCTCTCCCTCTCTCTTTTTTTCTCTTTCTCTCTCTCCTCTTTGTGTCTTTCATCCTTCCCAGACATCTTTAACTGAGTGAAAAGGGCTTTTATTTCCCTAAACAACTCAATCTTGACCTTATACAGCAGACAGACTGGAGATACAATCTTTTTAAGAGTCTAAGTATAGAGCGAAAAGAGTCATAATTCCATCAGAGAGACAGAGAGAGGTGGGTGCAGCCTGTCTACTGGAGTTATTTGTATTGCTGGCTTTGTCTACAGCATGAATCACACAAACAGGGAGGACAGTATTCATCTCTGACCTTAAGCAGATAAAAGCAACAATAAATGGTAAAAGCCCTACAAAGAAACGTTTTATGTTTGATCGATTCCATTGCCATCTTAAAGAGTTACTGCATTTCTTCTATTTCATATCTGTCTGAGGCACACAGACATAAACAGATTTCAGCAAGAGGCCAGAACACAAGGTCAGCCAGAAGCCTTACACCACTGGGTAATGGATTGGTGTCTCCAAATAACATGCCACCAAAATCGAAACAGGCCTTTGACCAAATAAAACCCTAGGCATTTTAAAAATACAAGATTACTCATGCAATATTACAATTTAACTGACAATTTTTATAAAGCAGCCTTTTTATCCCTGTTACATGTTATAGTTGTATTCTTTGTCATTTTTAAAATTTATACTGAGGCTTCAGAGGCAGTTATGCTTTTTTTTTGGTTCCTCTTTAAAATTTTAAGGCTGTGACAGGCAGTGGGTGGAAAAAGTTTGCAAAGAGAAACAAAACCAGCTGCAATATGACAAAGAGACTCATACAAACACAATTCATGTCATTTTTTTCCCCTCTCAATGTAACACTGCTGCTGCTGACATCCTCACAGTGTGAAGAGCTCGACTTGTGCTGCACAGCTGTCAACAACAGGGTTGTGTAAACAGAAACAAGCACCGGGAAAAAAAAGATAAAATAAAATATCAGCAGAAGATCATTGGATCAATCTTACAAAAAAAAACCAAAAAAACCCACACATCTTTTAATGCTGAGATCACGTCGAGCGTGGTGCCTTATTTAAACCAAATATTACATTTCCTCTGGTGGATTAGACAATCTTCTACATTCTTTGCACCTTTAAAATGGCCTTAGAACATATTTAAATACAGGCATCAACTCCCGTAATATGTAACAAGCTTTGTGTTTAGAGTGATAAATGTGAAATGTCTCACTCATATACATGTTTACTTTCTTTAGCCTAAATAATTTATATGTCAACAACACCTGATTAAAGTGTAGTTTTTAACAGTCGCAACACAATGTGAACAGTTCTGAAAATTTTACAATGAGAACACCACCATCTGCTAACACACCCTAAGTTAACGGTGATCCACCCCTGTGTAAATGACAGGGATTGTGTAATTATAGTTCAGTTAATATGACATAATGTTCAATCCATCCACAGATGTGTGGGGGTTTGCTACAAACCGCTCAGATGAAACCTTGCAGCTACTAGCAAACATGAGCTCATCATCTTTATACTTATGACTCATATTTGGAGCTCAAAAGCTGATTCATGCGCAGTCAAGAGTGAAGACTTCATCCTCTTCTTCCAGTTCAGCAAATTAAATTGCTATTTGAAGCAGGAAACTCCATTAACCTACTTAGAGTCAAAAGCAGATGAGGCCAACCGCACCATGGAGGCCCAGAATGTGTCACACAGGTTGTCAAACATGAAAAAGTGTATCAAATAAACGTAAAAGAAGCAAGGTGTAGGCCAACACATGGAGCGAATTTTTGTTGTATTGGTTCAAGAAATGAACTAACATTATCAACAGAATGTGAAAAAGTTCATTCAGATATTATGTATTGTGTTGCATAGAAAACTACTGAAGTTAGCATGCTAACCAGCTAGCCCAGGCCCATCCTGTGTTGAGAATTATTTCCTTGTTTACTTAAAACACGTGATTCAAAAAAGAAATGAATTTAAAACTTAAAAGAAATAAAAAGAAAATATAACTCATTTAATCATTATATCTTGTTTTTCAAACCTTCAAACTCTAGTTTGGTATGTAGGTACTCAAGGAAACGTGCTAACTACCTTATCTTAAGAGGGATAAGGATGGTGCAAGCGATTTGCAATACATAGCATTTCTTGACAGGGTGAAATGTCAGCTGTGTTCGTCCAAAGGCTGCAGGTTCTAAGTTCAACTGTGGCAAAAACAACAACACTCCCCCACTGCTTTGAGCTTACATCTGGGCAAACTCAGTCAGCGAATAGGGCCACTAGTTGCACAGCTAATTAAGCTAACAAGCTAAGCAGAAGCTACTAGCTACAACCACAAAGCTTCAGCAAGGACTAGCTTGCAGTAGTCAGGGGGTACTTTGGAGATATGCTGCCCATAATGCTTCAGCTGAATTTCATCACGGCACAATCTAAAACAAATGTGGAGAGCTATTTGCAAATGGTTTGGTACCTTCTTGTGCTACCTTTGACTAAAGAGCCACAGGTTTTCTGAATAAAACAGTAAAGCTCACCAATTTTTCAAACTATCATTGAGTTGCCATACTGGTCCGGGCCCTGAGGAGTTGGCAGCCTCCCAGCCAACAGAATTTCATTAATATAGATTAGTTTCAGGGCAGGGGTTTAATGTTACCTCATATAAATGTTATTTCAAGGGCCAACACACCCTAGCAAGAATAATATCTTGAAGGAACTTGAACAGCACTTGAAATTTGTTTTTTAATGTTGTCTCTTGTTTCTCTTATGAAATGGCTCAAACATACCGAGGGGCTTAGTGTTGAAATCAGGCTGAAAGGGGATCAGAGTGATGAGAAATATCTTTAAATGTTAAAATGTGGGTCTTGTCAAACCTGATTAAGGATCAGATAAAGTATAACGCAACGTAAAGTTAGGTGCAGAGACAGGGGCTCACAAGTAAAGGGGTCAGAGGGAAATTTTATCCTCTTTAACGTGATATGAATTACTTTGCAAGACATAAAAAAACCTCAACAAACCTTAGAGAGAGAGACTTTAAATTAAATGTGTGTCCAAAAAAAAAAAAGAGCGAATTCCCAATAGCACCGACCAGCAGCTAAAAAATGTTACAGCTGATGAGTTATGGAAGGGGGTGAAGTGTAGGGGGCAATGCATGACCAATAAAAGTGTGTGTGTGTGTGTGTGTGTGTGTGTGTGTGTGTGTGTGTGTGTGTGTGTTTCTACAAAGTTTGGCCATGTTACATTGATGGGTTTAGAAGTTATGCGCCTTTTTGTTACAGGCCACTCCCATTGCCACGCCCCCTTTTAGCCAGTTGGTCCTCAAACTGTTAATCAACTGTCCTTTGGCTCATGACCAGCCTCTCCACTAAATCAAGTGCAAGTCTGGGAATCTATTTGAAAGTTATGCAGCTTTTTGCAAAAGGCCACTCCCATTGCCACGCCCCCTTTTAGTTAATTGGCATGAACACAAAAACACACCCTCACACACAAAAACTTGAACTCCATGCCAAATTTCATCTTCTTAGGGCACAAACTGTGGCCGTCAAAGAGTGGGGAATTTTTGTGGACCAACCAACCGATCAACCAAAAGATCGACCAACTGACCAACAAAGTGACCTATAGAGCTGTTGGTCACAGCTAAAAACACCAAAAGAGATATTATAAGACTGTGTGTGTGGTTCTGTAGTTGCTTTGACTGTAGTGAATTGGATATCCTCACATATCTTTTCATGGTAATAAGTACATATTTTTACAGTATGCACATCACACTGGTGTGAACTTTTGGTTTCAGCTAGAAAGTCAGTTGCTTGGCAATAACTGTGGATGAATGGGAACAGGCTCTGTGGACCAGATGCACCGACTCACTCTGCTGATTGATGCATTGGAGAAGAACAGAAAATCGTGGTTTCTGCCTTTCCCTGAAGTCACATTCCACTTTAATGGGGATCTGTCATTAAAATGCAGCAGTTTACAATACTGGGTAAGTACAGGAAGATGATAGAATGTCTTGATTTTCCTTTAAAGCAAGCAGATAAGAACAATTACAAGAAAGGTGACAAGTTACAGGTCTGGGATCGGGCTCGCAGATGTCTATTCTCTAATGCTCTCATGTACGGAGAACAGACACATATACATAAACACATCCATGCAACAGAGACCCTCCGTAAATTATAATCGCAGGGACATAAGCTGATTCGAGCTTGGATTTAAACCTTGTAGAGGCCTCGTTCACCTGCTGGTGCAGATGTTAAGCTGTCCTCAGAGGAGCTATTGATGGCGCAGGTTTATAAATTCTGCTTTCTGTCAGCATACTGCAGTATCTGTTACCAATGTGCATCTTACTCAGGACTGGACATGAAGATGATGATGTGGCTGTGAACTGATCTGAAGTAATACAACACATAGCTAAGCTGAGGCTGTCTGTGAGAACGTCCAGTTTGCTGTCTGCCAC
>JAPZDX010000010.1:7534630-7560852 GCA_029783625.1 Naso annulatus | reverse complement strand
CTCTCGTTGATGCACGTCTGCCAGTAACAAGTGCACGGCAGTTAGTGGAACTACATAAATGTTCTTGTATAGCATGCAACTAAAGCAGAGCTTGCAAATGTTTTACATAAAAACAGCCACACTTTAACATCGAGACTTAATGTTTATGCTGCAGGGATGCGGTTTCCTTAATCTTTGTTTTGTTGAAACAGGGCGTTAGAACCAATGTCCCATTATCAATTTAAAGGTTATTTTTGCAGCGAGTGTCTGGTTACGTACAAATAAATGACACGCTGCAGCCACTTAGTTTGTGCAGGCAATGGTATAAAAGGGTGCAAAAGAAAGACTTTTAATCAGGAGATACAGATACTAAAGAAAATAGTTTGAAGAGGGAAATTTGATATCTACTTTGTATTCACCAGCACTCTAATCTAATGATATCAAACCCAAAAAGTGTACAGGGAAGTCTGCAGTATTCTTTACTTACGGAGTCCTCTAAATACATCTCCCTCTGCGTCAGCAAGAGTTTTGCCCTGCTCCAAGGTGATTAGTTTAGCCAGCTCTTTCTGAAAATTGGAGGAAAAACAGCTAACCGTTAATGCCAACATGCGCAAGAGAAGGAAATTAAAATCATGTACACATGAAAAGAATCAGCTTTTTCTCTAAGTTGTTATCTTAAAATAAAAGACGACAAGAGGCAAAAGAGCGAGTGAGAATTGTCTCTACAATGTTATCTTTGATGAGCTGCTGGTAACGCAGGAAGATCTGCTGCCTGCTGAGGATGGACGTCTCGGACCAGGAGTGGAAGGCTCTGGAGCAGGAGTCCACAGCTGCAAGCATCTCCTCCTGGGTAGCTTTGGGAACGCGTCCCACCACCTCATTCGTTGCCTGAGAAGCAGGAGACAGTGCGTACCAGACAAGATGACTGAGAGCAGGGGAAGCCATTACTTGGTATCACTTCGTGTGCATTTAGTTATTAATATTAATAACCAAATGTTTATTTTCTATCTGTTAAAGGTCAGATATTTTATGTGATGAAAATAGTCGGTTGTTTCTGCACACTATAATCACCCATCGCAGCCTTGCTGGAGGCTCAGACTTGACAAGCTACGCAGCTGCAGGGCTGAACTTTTGGAAGAAGTGTTACGTAGGATGAGCTCTGATTAATCTCACTTTACAAATTAATATGCAGTCACAGAAACTGGCACATCACTGTTCAACATATTCTTAAATTATTACTACAGGGCTGCATAGGTCATTTGCAACCGGCTTACAGCATGGCAGAGGTCTTGTCACTGTAGCCTCTTTGCAGGCTGGATATAGCAAATCTATGTTTACTTACAGGGTTGTGAATATCAAGCCATTCAGAGGTGTTGGACTCAACAAACTTGCCATCAATGAACAGCTTGGTGGTGGGCTGGAGGATCACAGAGGCATATGATTAAATTCCTTCCTGCTGGTTACATCATCACCAAGTTCATTAGGGATAAAAGTCAAGTATCAATCAGAATGTTATCTAACAAATGATCCGAGTAAACAAGATATATTGCATTCATTTATATGTATGTTATTGAATACACTAAATTTCGCATGCATTTCTAAGCACATGGCATTGCTTCGATATATGTGATCATGCATGATGCAACCAACTTTTGGCACATGAAAACAAGTATGGAGACATCTCAATCAGACTATTAGAGGAGCCTGTGCTGAACACATGGCATTCATTAATTCATTGCTAACTTATGAAAGCTGGTGAGTGGAGGCTCTTACCGCTGAGGAGGCGGAGTAACAGCGACCCAGCTGGAGGGAGACCTGCGAGAGAGAAAACAGCAGTGCATTAGTCCACTGAAAGTCATATTACATCCATTATCAAAGGTCTAAAGTGAAATAGAGCCAAGTGTGAGTGCTCCACAGTTCGTCGTCCATGTCCGTGTGGTGCAAATAAACCTGCTCTCTCACCTACACAACTTAAACTGCACATAAATATTAAATGTTTGCAAAAGGAGGAGTGGACTGAAGGAGTGCAGCGTGCATGTTTGCAACGACTTTGCAAGCTAGCAGCGCTAGTTGTTAGCTGTTTTGAGTTGCATAAGCGTCAACCAAAACAAGCTGTTCTATAAATAAAGAGTGCGGATTTGTTTTACCTTTTTCTTCAAAAGAGACCGGAGGAGAATTGCTGCCATTGTGGAAATTCAGGTTTCTCTTTTCCGGCCCCGAAGCCCTTCAGCCGACCCACAAGACACCGGAGTGCAAAGAGAACTTTAGCTGGCTTGCTAGCTTGCCCTAAACAGAGCAGCGAGGTGCAATGCTACGTTTTTATACGATCTACAAAAGACTATGAGTGTGAATGTGACCTGCTAACACGAGCGCGCATGATTTGTTGATCTGTGAAAGCTGCGCGTGGCGGCATTCGCTGTTTCCTGCTCTGAGTGGGCGGGACGTGATTTAAAAGCCAATCAGTGCTCGCAATTGACCAACCGCCCTAAAGTACAAGAAGCTGATTGGCTCTTTCTGTAAACACATGCTGGAGACGTTTCTGTTACTTTCTTGAGCATTGGAAGAACCGTTTTCGGAAACTTCGGTGAAATGTGGCCCAGCTGCCTGGCAACATTCAGTAAGTCCTTCGGGAAAGCACTTCTTTAAATATATATTTCTGACGGGACCAAATTTGCTTTCATGCGCGGAGGAAACACTTAACACCTAGTGGCAGGTAACAGTTTCCATGGCGACATGCTTACAGGCAACATGGAGTTCCAGCTGTGGAGTTGTCGTGATGTTGCAGGATGGATTGAATCGTTAGGATTTCCACAATACAAAGTATGTTTAACGTTCTCCTGATGCGACAGAAATAACAGCGAAGGTCACGTGATGTGAGCCTGTCGCCTTCCAACGTAACCTTTTTAATATTCATTTGTGTCGCAGGCATGTTTCACGGAGAACCATATCACCGGAAGAAAGCTCATTTATGTAAATTGTGTCTACTTGCCCAGACTCGGAATCACAGATTTTAAAGACATGCAGGTACTGAGCAGAGGTGGGAACTCGAGTTTTTGATTTCAACCTTCAGAAGAGATTGATGTGATTGTGGAGACTTGTTTCCATATCAAAGAAAGAGGCTCACACAGTGTTCAAAGAAGTTTCAACAGACTGGGTAGCACCAAGATTATAATGGCGCTGTCAAAACTACTGCATTGTAGGGGTGAGAATGACAAAGTAACTAACGATATGATGCTGTCTTGATAGAAGCTGACAATGGACTGACAGGAAATTGGTGTCTTGTCTTCGCCAACTCTTCACACATCCCGTTTGGTGTTTGAACATGCTTTCTTTGAGCTGTGTGACACTGAATTTAAGTTATGTGTTTTTTGCCAAGTATCACTGCCAGCAGACACCCAAGATCAGCTGTGTCGTATATTTACTCTTTACAGTTAAAGCTGCTGTTTTTCTTATCCCTCCCTGAGGTCAGGACTAAATTACCTTGAAGTGCTTCTATATATTCAGCTCTGCTTTTCTGCAGATGCATCAAACCACATACAGTATCTTGAGAACAGACAGACACGGTAAACTATTGCTGCACTGTGCTCTGTTTAGTCAAGATTTATATTGGTTCAGCATACAAATCCTTTTAATCATTTGTTTTTGTGAGTGTTACCTTTTAGCCTTTCCTCCCATAATGCCATAGTCTTGGTATGATCTCCATCAAAGATTGGACACTCCCAATCTCAGTGGGACTATTTTATTAGATAAAGGTTAGATACTTTACACATACACTATATCAAAGGACTCATCCCTGCTGTGCGCCACTGCAGGTCATCTCTGCTTGTGTGCGCGAGCTGCTGGGGATCACAGAGACCCCGTGGAGTCGCAGCATCGCTGACCCTCCGAGGGACAGCAAGGGCCTCTTCTTGGAGAGAAAGAGCCGTACAGGTGAGCGGGCGGACAGCCTCACCTACCAGCAGTTCCTGGATGACACGCGTCACTGAGCAGGAGGCCGGCATGAATCACAACAGTAAAGAAGCACAGCAGAAGCCAAAATGTGTCAGTGTCACTCCGTTGATGAACTGTCAGATCATGATGACCCCGATGACACACACACACACACACACAGTGGGTCACACAAAGCCCGTGACATTAAAGGTATATTCCAGAATTTTTGACATAGGGCTTTATTTTTTAACTTCCCCAGTCCTGTTCCAATTGATAGTGACCAATTTTTGCTCACATGATGCAGTACGGTGTTTGGACAGCTCGATGTTTGGCCGCTAATGCTAATGCTAGCACAATTCAGTGTCACTAGTAAGCCAACAGCAGCCACTAACAAACTCTGATTAAACACTCCACAGCTCACCAAAAGCAAGTCAAATATGACGACGGTCTATTGAGACCAATTTAAGTTTTGTAGAATAATTTTAGAAATTAAACTACAGCTGATTTTCTTAATTTTAAGCTTAGTAGCAAAAGGAAGTGAATAGTTAGGCAGCTTTCTGTCGCTGTTAACGCTAACCAGAGCCACAAATTAAAGAAATTCAGTCGTAGTTTGACCTCTAAAATTATTTTACAAACACACAAATTTGCCTCAATAGACTGTCGTCATATTAGACTTGCTTTGAGTGCAATATGGAGTGCTTAATCAGAGTTTGTAAATGGCTACTGCTGGCTTCCTACTGGTGTCCCTGCACTAGCACTAGCATTAGCATTAGCAGCGGAACATCAAGCCGCCAAAACTTCGTACTGCGTCAAATGAGCTGAAAATTGTCAACAATAGGATTAAGACAAGTCAAAAATGAGGCACTTAGTCAAAAAAAATGGGAATATTCCTTTAACAATTTCCACCAGCAAAATGCTTGTTGAAGAAAATTAGCAGCTTTACAAGGTTTTAAGCAGGTAGCCAACATGTGTTCAGTTTCAAAATCAGAGTGATCTCACAACAAAGACTGACTGCAGCATTTACATGTCATACATGTAATACAGACTTTGTGCACACCCACATACAGATAAATGGCTTAAATAACTCTTTGTTTTTCCAGTCCTGGCTAACTATGCTTAAAGCACTTAGGCTATTCATATTGATCTCAAGTGGATTTGTTGTAACTGGATGGAGCTATTGATCTGCAGTAGAAATCCTCCGGGTAATTCTGTGGATGACAAGGAACACCTTCAAAGTGCCAGGAGGCCTCAAGAGAAGTATAGGTCATCCTTCTTTGGGAATAGAAAAAAAAAAACAGAGAGGGAAGAGAGGACTTTTGTGCCGCTTTGTAATAGACTTTTGAACATTGGCAACTTGCACAAAAGGCTATAGGATCATTGCATCAGATAGTGATGGGTTGAGTGCCAAGCAGAGCCACAGGGAGCCAAGGCTTTGAGTTTCCGCTAACTCGACACTTTCTTGCCAATAATCTATGTAATACATGCAGGAATATTCAATAGGCTGCTGAATTTGGCTTTTCCCACAGCAGATGCACTGTGCACCAGAGGTTTTTAATAAATGAGCAGATTGATTTTCATGAAATTCTTGTTGGTTATCACTTGGCTCCTTTTGCGTCTCCTGCAAGGTTAAAACTGCTAACCATTTCTGTGGTGTTTTTTTTTTGTTGTTGTTTTATTTTTATGAATTTAGTTTCTGAAGCATATTATGAGCCAATTGCATTTTCGTGCAGTGGAGTTCAATCTACATGAATAAATTATGATGCCTGCCTGTGAGATGGGCTGGGAGGCACTGCATCTGTCTATGCACACAAATGGTCTCTGTGCAGCTCGGAGCGCACTGATTACCATTCCGAGCACAGCACCTCTGGTCAGAAATGGAGCCGGGCCGGTGGTTGACAGTAGTCCGGGGGCAGGAGGGGGGGCATGTGATGGCAGCAGCCTTTCACTCAATCTGGATTAACTCGCACTGAGCCCTGCGTCGCCAGCAAAACCCCGTGAAAGCGATACGAACATCTGGCTAAATTCAGCACGGCACCAGTCACTCAGCGCTGTAGATATTAAAGCAGCCTGTCGCTACAAAGGCGTTTTCTCTTCTGGAGGTGCACACAAGCGGATGCGCAGTAGAGGCGGCGATCCCGCACAGCTGCAGCCTCGAAGCCACACCGGGACCCCGCAGTTTGCGTTTTCCAGTGTTTTTCTCGAAAGGCGGACGCTGAGTTCCATTTCTCCGGCGTGAGGGGATCGGAGATGAGTCGTCCTTTATCAGCTGGTCATGGATTTCTTGAAGGGCATTGCTGGTTTCGCAGGCCGTCACATGTTTTAGGAGCCGAGACGCGTGTTTCGGGACACCTGAATTATCTCCAAGAGGCGCCGTCGGTCCCATTTTAGGCAAGCCACTCTCAGAATGCCCTCAGCCCATCCGGGAGGAAATCCGCGCAAACCCACCCTCCTTTGACTTGGCTTCATGATTCATCTGCAAGGTAAACTCAATATTATCTAGGCTGCACCTGGTGCGAATTGCAGCCTCCGAACTCCCTCTCAAGAGGCGCAATATTGACTTGAAGTACTTCTCTCAGGACCCATCTGAAAGGGTTCAGATGTTCCCTTGTGACAGGGGTTGTGTGTCTGTAACCCACCAGCCTAGGACCTGCACCGCAAGGTCAAAAAAAGCTCCTCAACATGCCAAGGAGCGCCGTCAGACAGGAATTTTATTCTTAGTATCCACTTGGCTGCATTGTTTTTCTCCCTACAGGTGCAACTGAGAATCCTGCTTATTGTGGCCATTATTCAGTCCGCTCTCGGATGCGTGCATGATAAAATTCATTTCACATGAGAGGTGTTTCTTTGTTTAAATGTGTGTTTTATCGGCACAGAGCCTCATGAGATAGGCTGGTCTGAGCCGTGGTTTAATCCTATCTGATATGTAAATTGCACATCAGTCATTAAGGAGCGATAAAGTCTAAATTAGCCCAAGTAACAAAATTGATTATAGGATGAGCGCGTGGGCAAGAGGACATGTTGCCAGGTGACAGAGTGATGGAGACAGGTGAAAATGTGACCCTGGTGGTTTTTCTAAAGGATGAGGCGCGATGGTCTTGTCTTATGTCGAGTGTTAGTTATCACACATCTTATTATTCATGAGTGCCCGAGGCACCGTGTAACGGCTACACCAGTGAAATCAGGCCCACGCCTCATTTTGCTGCCTCTATTTGCTCTTGCTGCTATGTTAATGCACTCAGTGATGTAGCTCGTGTGCTGCTACCTTCCACTGATGGCAGAGGAGTGATATGTGGTTCCTGCAGAGCAGCTCCACATTCACTGACCCAAATTTTTTTTCACACACCACAAAATAAGCTTTTGTTTTCTGCTGAAGAGGAGCTTTTGTCAAGACTTGAAGCACTTGAGATTATTTGACAGTCTCAAACTTGCACACACTCGCACACTTTTTTTTTATTACACAACACACCATGAAGAGAAAGGATTATGCATTATTTAGCCATTTTGTTGCTGTGTGAGATATAAAAAAGAGGATCCTGAGGGTCTTTGAAACAGAGAAAAAAGAGTCAATGGATACAGCAATTGTGGATTTTATTTTGGCTGTTCTTACTAGAGAGAAGCATGAAAAAGCCTGTGTAACAGAGCAGAGTATTTCCACAAAGAGAGGTAAGGATTTTGTTTTTTTATTTAACTTCTTGTAGCTGAAATTGAGCTCGGAAAATGGCATGTTTGAAAGTCAACACACTAGCAGATCTATACTGTGGAGAATATTCACTTGAGGAAGCCGTATTGATATTCAGAGGCGGTGTTCACGGATTCTGCACTCCTCTTTCCGGAAGAAAATCCCTGGTCATAAGCCCTTCACATCGGGGCACGTCACAACGGTGCAAGAATTAAGATCCAAAGTGAGTGATCAGCATTTAAATTTGGCCCGTGCGTTCAGCCTCCTGCCTCACTGCGAGGCGGCATCCAAGATATGAGGAGTGTTTTCTGTTTGTTTATCTGTTGGACCGATGCTCCAGTCAGGAGACATCCGGCATATCAAGGTATCGCTGAATTTCCTGTGATAGTGTGTGAGGGAAAACACTTGGAATTACAAGGGCGAGTTGTAAATGCTGATGAACAGCACTTCTGTTGATGCAGTGGGGTCTGCTTAGTATGCTATCCCCCTGGCACAAATACACACACACTCACACTCACACTCACGCACATGCACACACACATTCCCACACAAGCTTGTCTGAGTGAAAAATAATTTCAGCTACATCGGAGTTCTCCGTCAAGTCATTTAGGTTTCTGCCGCGCACAAGATGGAAGAAAACTAATGATTTAGTCACTTCAAACATGGAATCTAATATAAAATTAGCTGAGTGATGAATCTCCTTTCATCTCAACACAACAGGGTCATGAATGATACAGGGAGTCTGCTCCGGCTCGCAACCACGACCTCAATCTTTCGAGGCCCTCTTTTACAGAGAGAAGTCTTTGTTCTAAATATTATTAGGTGATCAGAAAATGAGCCACTGATTACATCTCACCCAAAACTGACGTTTTTCTGTGTTGCCATGGCATCAAGGCTGTCACCCTAGAGCTATCGCATTCTAACATTGGCAGACTCTGTTAGGGAAAGGGTGTCACAGCACATACCCACATTCACAAACACAGATGTGTTAGTTAGACGGTCCAGAACAGCATCAGTGTTTGGTCAGGATGTTTGGACTCGGCCTACGATGAGCATTTACTCAATAAAATACAATTTCTACCAGCTCGGTCAAAATATGATCCACTTCAGCAGATGCAGCAGCTCCATTTGGTCTCATAAAGCATGCAGGCTCAAGACCCATTTCACCGTTTTGTCGATATCATTTTACCATCATGTTGCAGCATCAGTGTGCCTCCTTGACACAACAGGGCTTATTTTTGGCTGAGGCCAGCGTCCGGCTGCTTTTTCCCAGAGTAACCCAGGTGAGACGCTGCCGAGACGCTGCCATGTGTCATCATGTCGACCTGCGTGGAGGCGCATAGCAGACTTCATCTCATTAACTTCCCCTCGACGGGCTGCTTTCCCTGATTTCCTGCCCAGACGTGGATTGCAGAGGCTTTCTCACATGAGCTCCAGCATAAGTTAGACCATCTGAAAACATATCCCCCATGACCTCACCGGCCGATTGGCATACAGGATGCTGCATAGGCTTTTCTTGGCGAATGCTGCCCCAGGGAGACCATAGATATCCTCTCCTACAGTGTACTGCTGCTGCCGCTGCCGCTGCGTGTGAATGTCTGTCTCCATTGCTGGGGGTTATTGTGTAGTGAGCTACCTCTATTAGGCACAAATCCACCCACTGGTGTGCGCGTGTGGGTGTGTGCTGTCAGTCTGTTCTGTTCTCAGAGGGCGTAGAGACCTGCTCAGAGGTAGTAAACGAACACTTGATTGACTAAGAAGGAGATTACGGTTAATGCATCAGTACATTATCTCTTTTCTTGTTTATTTGTGCCCCTCCCATGTCACCTCACTATAATGGACAGCCCAACCTGGAGGATAATGATTTGCTGGGGGTGTGACATTTAAAGATGAAGTGGGTGATTGATGAATGCATTGATTGATTATCTACTTATTTGTTCATGTACTTGATGAGTGTGACCTGTTATGCAAATCTCAGTGGAACGGCCATAATTAAATGCAAATTAGGCAGACGGCAACAGATATTGGTGGGCTGTCCTTTTTGTCCTGACAGAACGAATTTTGTAGGGATTACCGTTGCAACCATTCTCTTCACGTTTGGCTGAGTTTTCAGAGGCGAAAAAAGAAAGCTCCATCTCTACAGAGTGAATCAATATCACGTCTTCAGCGCCATTCGAGTCTGGAAGTAGCAGGTCCTCTCCGCCTCATTGCACATCCAGAGGCCATGCCATTCCGAGTCATAGCATTAGGTGGTTGGCACACCAGCATGAGCACTTAGGCACCCCGACACACGGCTTTGCGGCGCTCCTTGGCATTGAAGTCTCTGCCACCTTTAAGGAGAGTCATGACAACATTTAATAATGACTCCACAGTCCATTTCACTGCAGCACTGCACCCCAGACTACAATCCTTAAAACGGGGCTCTTGTGTGACTTGGTAAAATTGTCCCTTGTGAAAATGGGTCGAGAAAGACATTGATTCATCGCTGCTTGATCAGCGGTATTCATGAAAATGTCACACCCGGCGTGCTCTTTGCAGTGATATCATTCCTCCCTTTGCTATTATGGGCCATTTTAAGACGACCTCTTTCCTGCCTCCTTGTCGAGATGTGATACATTTTACCCAGCTGTCAAAACGCAACTGTTGTCAGTGGATGCCACCAGGCTTCTTTCACTCTCCCACTCCTGCTGAAAACATGCCCCCCATGGCAAGCATGTCACTCCCATCGTGTCCGATGTTTTCTTTACTCGATGATATTTTCCTCATACTCCAACTGTCAAGGTTATTACACCATGAGCTGTGTCACAGCTCTGGCGCAACAGAAGCTTTTGAAGCATGAAGGCACTCAGGTGGCTCCTTGCTGAGACAAGATCAACATCGACAATGGAGGCATTACCAGCAAACCAAAGACAGCTATAATCATAAATCAGCCATTCTGTTCAGTATTTAAAGGTCAGCCTTTAAATTTTTACTACAGTTGTGGGATTGGATCTCTTGTTCTCTGTTTGATAGGATTGGCGTCCCTTCCTGTGTGCTGCAGCGGGACACCCAGAGGGTTGAATATTGCATGTTCAACCAAAACGACACTAAATTTCAGTTCTAAAAATAATCGCAGCTAATGTCACTCTCGCTCCGGTGCGTTGAGTGGTGCACCTGCAGAGCTGTGATTTGATCTCCTCTGTCTTAGTATTATGACATGCTATATCCCTGACAAGGTCTCAGGATTCATCAAATGGATCCCTCCTTATCCCCCATCTCACTTGTGTCATAAGTAAGAGTAGCAGCAGAGAGAGAGCAGAGAGAAAATCAATAGCAAGGCATAGCACATCCTCACCGAGGCACTGGGCCCAATCATCCCTTCCTATTGGCGATATGATCCTGGGAGATATCAGTCTAATTCTGATGAGGCCCGGCACTGCCAGTCTAGACTTTCATCCCTCTGTACACAAACATAAAAGGCCTGACATTATCATATCAAAAAAAGTACGGTTGAAGGAGCAGGGGCTAAGAAGGGGAGCTGTCATAAAAAATTATACAAGAATACTGGGGATGTTTCACTCTCAGGTTTGCAGGTGACCAATTAGTTTCATGTCTAATTGCACAGCATTTGTTGTCTGTTCAGGTATTGACTCTCTTAGCCTCCTGCTCAGAGTTTGTAAATCTCAACCGTGAGCTGACAGTGATAGCGTTATAAATCTAGCAGAAAAGCTTCACTGTTAGAGAGCAGAATCCCCCAGTTCTCTTTACATGTGTGAATTCTGAGCCACAAACGAGAAAGTTGGATTAAGATGGTACGAATTCCCATCACAGATTTCATGCTTGTTCTTTAACTGCTTATTAAATAATATATTCTTCTCTTTCTCTCTTTTTGCTTTGATCGTTTCTAGGTGTTTTAACCTGACTGAAAGGCCAAATGGAGTCTCTCCTGGTTTATCTGATAGTCTTCGGTATGGCTGTGAGAGCCCACAAAGTTCAGATCTGCCCCAAACGCTGCGTCTGCCAAATGTTGAATCCCAACCTGGCAACTTTGTGTGACAAAAAGGGGCTTCTCTTTGTGCCCCCGAATATCGACAGGCACACGGTTGAGATGCGTCTTGGGGATAACTTTGTAACTAGCATCAAACGCAAAGACTTTGCCAACATGACCAAGCTGGTAGACCTGACTCTCTCTAGGAACACTATCGGCTCCATCACACCTCATGCTTTTAAAGACCTTGAGAACCTACGAGCCCTTCATCTCGACAGCAACCGGCTGAGCCGCATCACCAACGACACCTTCAGCGGCATGTCCAAGCTACACCATCTCATCCTCAACAACAACCAGCTCACCCACATCCAGACTGGGGCCTTTAATGATCTGACAGCACTGGAAGAGCTGGACTTATCCTACAATAACTTGGAAAGTGCGCCGTGGGTGGCCATTCAGAGGATGTCCAATCTCCACACTCTCAATTTAGACCACAACATGCTCAGCTACATCCCAGAGGGCACCTTCTCTGGGCTGCAGAAGCTCAAGAGGCTGGATGTGACTTCCAACAAGCTCCAGAAGCTTACTCCTGACCCCATTTTCCAGAGAGCCGGGGTCCTGGCCACCTCTGGGATAATGGGGCCTACCTCATTAGCATTGAGTTTAGGAGGGAACCCGCTGAGGTGTAACTGTGAGCTGCTATGGCTGCGGCGGTTGCGGAGGGAGGATGATCTGGAGACCTGTGCCTCACCGCAACACCTTGCTGGTCGCTATTTCTGGACTGTTTCAGAGGAAGAGTTCCTGTGTGAGCCTCCTCTCATCACCAGGCACTCTCAGGTATGACCTACAAATGGAGCTGTGCACTGTAAGAGCCAACACTTGCTATTGTTACACTCTCTGAGCCAGGCATTGCATTCTGTCTCAGTTAATCCAAGGTGGCACTTTGTGCTTTCTTTGACTGTCACACCAAATATTAGCTTTGCGAGCAAGACGAGTCTTACAAGACTTGTGGGAATCATCTGCGCCTCTCTAACTTAATATTGTGAAATATATTGGACTTACTTACTTTAAAAAATTGTAATCAAATTGTGGCCTGTGGAGAATTTTTAGAGGAGTTCTTTAGCAGGATTTTCAGTTTTAATAAAGCTATTTGCAGGTTTACGATGGATCTGCGGTGAAGCTCTTATTACACACTGAAAGCTTACAGCGCTTGAGCCCTTGATTCATGCATCCAAACAAAATTATCTGATCAAATCCTTGCCAAATAACTACAGCTATATTATCTCATTTACATTCAGCAGACCTCTTCTGCATAATTGCAGAAAAAAAAAATTCTCTCTCACTTCTACTCATCATCATATATGCCGCAACGCACTGTCGTATTGATTATGCTTCATAATCACGCCAATTTAATATCATGACAATGATCAATTTCTGATTATTTAGCATGGAATGCAGCTTTAAAACACATCATCTATGTGAGCTTTAATTTTAGTATCTCAGTTATTCAGCCTTTATTACTCCAAACAACAAATAAGATATTATTTGTAAGATTTTGTACCATATCTATCAGTGTTTTTCTGTATTTAACAGGCTTAATTCCTCCCTCTAACTGCCTTTCCTTCCTCTGCCTCAGGAGCTGCGAGCTTTGGAGGGTCAGAGCGTGACTCTGCGCTGTAAGGCCAGGGGTGACCCCGACCCCATTATCCACTGGATCGCCCCTGACGGACGCCTCATGTCCAACTCTTCCAGGGCCATGGTCCACACAGACGGCACGTTGGACATCCTCATCAGCACTGTCAAGGACTCTGGTGTGTTTACTCCCCGGTGGCTGTGCTTGTGTTGTTGACTGAGCAAAATTAGTTGTTTGCTTGTGTACGCAGAAGACTATAAGACTTAAGTATTTGTCTACATCAGATGATAAAGTTTAGAGTTGGGATGAGTGCTGGCTGGCATACTGATTAAGGTCACAAGGGAAAGACAAATGACTTTTCACCTTGTTGGCTAAGTTTCTGTCTTGTAAAATATGTACTTTCCACCACATTTCAGCAGGTAGAGCAAGAATTTCAACTATAAAACTTTGATATTTTGGAAAATATATCAATCGCTGAGAGTTAGAGGATGCAGTATAGAGTGGTGCATGAATATATCTTGGAAATTAGTTAACACTTAAACCTCAGGTTTGTTCACCTGGAATTCAATGTGTTTTTAATTGGGTTTTTTGGTTAGATGCCTAAATCACTTATGTAGTTAGCACATGCTTAAAGGACCACACCAGTGTTGCTACATGTCATTGTCCTTAGTCAACATTTGCCACAAAGTTTACATAAACCCCAAGGATTTTTTCCCAAAATAGCTTTTATCTATAAGATATTGTGTTTGTTTACATTTTGTCTATATTGAATAAATGTTACAGAAAGTACTTGAAAATGTGTGATGTTAGTTAAGGAGAATGCCTCGGTCAAAATCCTTTTTCACGCTAACATTTGAGCTAGGAAGGCAGCACTTGTAAGGAGCTATTTTTCCAGCCGTAATAAATTTTGTTTCCATGGCTCCCAGCTATTCTCTCTCTCCCGCTCTACTTACACCTAGCAACTTTCATATGTCCTAATGCAGTCTGAGATCTACTAAAGTATACACATGGTCAGATTTTAACAACAACATTGGTGGAAGATAGGGGCGATCTCAGCAAGTAGTGAAAAGTCAAAAATAGACTGGTATGGTCCTTTAAAGGCTTTCACGTTTTGTTTTACAGCATAAAATACATCAGTTAATACCTAACTTTGGATTTTTTGAAGCTCTTACATGTCTTAAAAAAGGAGGTTGCTAACAAGTAGCTGAGAGGCTAACTTTAATGTTAACATGCCAAACAAGTTAACTACTCACTAGTCCGCCTTTACAGCCTTGTTGTGTTTATACTTGTGCCCCTACAAACTAATTTTGCTCAAACTTTCCCACTTGTAGACCTATCATGATATAATGTGTGTATAGAAATGTGTGATAAGAAGCCTAGTGGTGGTGACATTTAAGTCATGTAACTGTGGTGTCGTTTGATCATAGCCTAGCATTAGCTGTGCTCATTTTCGGGCTTCAAAAATCATAAAAGTGATGTTCATTGGTGAAGATTTTGTTGTTGGAAGTATCCTAAGCTTTTGTTTGCCACAGAACTGATTTTCTGCAATAATTTCAAAATCAATATTAAAAACCTTTTGGCTCTTGAAAGGAACCACTCGATGCTAACTTCCATGACCCACAAAAACTCTTCATGTCTGTGGCAGCTAATTTAGCCTAGCAGTTTATAAAGAGGGGGAAATAGTTAGCCTAGCTGTGTCCAAACACAACATATCCACCTTAAAACCCCTGTTACACTCTCTAATGAACACATCTTATCTTTTTGATCTGTAAAAAATCTTTATTTATTATTTTTTTTGTTATGAGTGGTACTATTTTTTGGTCAAGAACACGTGGTGATAACAGAATTCCAGTAATAGGTTTTCCCCATTTGTTGTTCTTATTAAAAAGAAGAGATAAAACTTGTTACTAAGTGAGCCTTGGATCTGATGACATGTGAATTTTGCACCAGGCAATCCAACCAAGTCCAAAATGGTAAGTTTAGCTGACAAGGTGCTTGCTGTAGCTTTATTTACTGGATGTGATGTGGATATTTATCTTATCATCCAACTCTTACCAAGAAAGGAAAAAAAAATGTATTACCACAGAGCCCTTGAATTCCCCAAATAAGATTTTTTTATCTTGTGTGCATGATAAAGACACATCATCTTTTTGGACTTTTGGGGTCCCAACAGTTCCCCAAATATCAAACTAGTTTTTTTGATTATGATTAGATATGTGTTATGGCAACTTGAATAAAATGTTTCTGTCCCCTAGTACTTATCTGTATTTCACAATGAAGACCGGGAAGGATAAAAATCTAATTACTTTGTGTTCCAGGTTCCTTCACCTGCGTGGCCTCCAATCCTGCAGGTGAGGCCCAGCAGACCGTGGATCTGGTCATCGCTAAACTCCCTCATTTCACCAACAGCACAGTCGCAGAGCGGGATCCCGACCCCGGATCATCAGATATCGCCACAGTGACTAAGACGGGGGCAGAGGGGGGAGGGCTGCCGCTGGGAAATGCCAAGACGAGCCAGGAGAAGAAAGTAGTGATTGCTGAGGCCACATCCACCTCGGCCCTGGTCAAGTTTAACTTCCAGAGGAGTATTCCTGGAACACGCATGTTCCAGATCCAGTATAATGGCACCTATGATGACTCACTTGTCTATAGGTAAACAAAAAGACATGGCCTGCTGGAATTATGCAAAGCATGAAATCTCAAGATGTAGAGAAATTTATTTCCTCAACGTAAAAATAAACAGCCTTAAATCTGAGTCAGAGTGTATACAAATAAACCTAAGCTGACTGGAATCATACCACAAAAATCCTCTGACCTGTGTTTTACCTTTACAGTCTGCTCCAAAAGCTTAAATCCCTACGCACATTAAATCATTAAGAACTGGACCCGGCTGTCGACCTGATTATTTGTGCTGTCTATTAATCCTATCAGGGGGACAGACTTGTGAACTGTATCTGACTTTTCTTCGAGTCCTAATCCCATCTCACAGGAGTGTATCATTTACTGTGTGCAAACCCCTGATAATGCTTAATCAACAAAATCAAAACAAAATGTCAGCACCACTGATGGGAGATGAAAGAGTCGTCAGTCTTTTTTTTTTCTTTCTTTCTGTTTTTTTTTAACAAGAAGCTTCAGAGGCTTCGCATATGCCCGTCTAAGAAACGGGCGTACACAACATTCTTTCATCTCTACGCTCTTTCAATCCATATTTAGTGCTAATCACTCTGATATGAAAGGATCGTCGCAAAGACCCCTTTTTTCCAAAGGAATTTCTAAGTCAACATCACATATGGTGTTAAGCAACGGCTACTGAATTCAGGCAACATTAGAGGATCGACTCTGTAATCCTGATCCTGTGTACAAACAGGCATTCTGCCTCCCCAATGACTGAAAGCAACCTTTTATCAGTAATGATGCTGGAGAGAATACATCAAATGTCACAAAAGATTATGCCCGGACAGATTTTTAAATAGCCCCCTGAGAGATAAATGATTGTCATGTCATTTTATCCCTACAAAACAATAAGCTGGATAATCTGATTTGCTTCTGTCTCCTTTCATTTAACCCTCCCTAATCTATGTCGAGCTCACAAAGCGTTTCTCTTTTTACAGAATGATACCCCCGAGCAGTAAGAGCATCCTAGTGAACAACCTGGCAGCGGGTACCAACTATGACCTTTGCGTGCTGGCCATCTATGACGACCAGGTGACCTCGCTGACCGCCACCAGGGTGATTGGCTGTGTCCACTTCACCACAGAGCCTCAGTACCTGAGATGCCATTTCATGCAGTCCCAGTTTCTTGGCGGCACTATTGTGGTTATCATTGGAGGGATTATTGTGGCCTCGGTGCTCGCTTTTATCATCTTTCTCATTGTGCGCTACCGGGTGTGTAACCAAGGAGATGCAGATAAGGTCAGTTTGGCATGATTCCCTCTGTTTTGTTCTTTTGTCTGTTCATTATTTCCATTTATATTTAAACAGCGCTGTCAAATTAAATTGCTTTCGCTCTTCTTCCTCTTCCCATACGTGTTTTCTGTCATGTCAGGCTCTGGAGATGGGGGATATCCGCTCACTGAGCAGTGACGGGCAGCTACAGGGCTGTGGGATGCCCAAGTCCCTCTCCAAGCAGGTCTTGCGTCCAGAGAAGAATGACAAGGACTCGCTCAGAGTTGCCCTGCCGCCCATGGAGCCAGCCAAGCAGCGACCGCCGGTTGTTGTAGCCACCACCAAACCCTCTGTCCCGGACTGCACGGTCTCTACCTCTGCAGCCAGCCACAGCTGGCACCCGGCCTCCCCCGGCGCTCCGAGGCCCAAACGCCCCAGTGCTCCACCGAAACCCTCAGAGGCTCGACGAGCTGAATCTCAAGTCGGTGTCGAGCTCGATAACATGAACCGGAATAACTCGTCAGAGGTTAAAATGGCCACCGCCGTCGCTCTGACTGTTCCAGGCCAGCCCACCAAATGGACCACTGTTCCCAGGGGGCCACGGCTCCAACAGGCCCCTCAACATTACATGACTGTGCCTGCAGGGGGGCTGAGGGTGAACCGCAGGCACTCCCTGAACGCAGACTCATACAGGGAGCGCTGCTACGTGGCCTACCCCAAAACTGGGGCCAGTCTGCGTTCCAAGCGGAGCCTGTCCATGAGCGGAGAGCTGCCGCAGCTCGAGAGCACAACAAACATTCGCCGGGCGAGGGACAAGCTCTCCAGGTCTGAGTGGCTTCTGGAGAGCACTTTATGATTTGGAGTTTATGGCCTGCGTTCCCTTGTTTTCTTGGATTGGATTTGTGGCCCGTTGTGAAACAGACAGGGGTTTTATGCCTTGTTTTGAGCTTTTCTGCTCGCGATGGAGGGACCTGTAAGCATCTCTCATATATTTTGGGACATGACAGGCGCACGGGGTTATAGGAAATGTTTCACATTTGTTTTCTACCGTATAACCTATCAAAGTCTTCTTTATAACAGCATTTGAGCAAAGTTTGATGAAAGGCACAACAGTGTATAAAACGTCATGTACAAAAATGTTTAGTTGTGTGAGATACTGTATATCTCAGTACAACCATAAGTGTTCCTGTGGTATTGAATGCAGTGACCTGGACATACTGTATTATAACAAAGACAGAGACATGCAGGGGGTGGGGTTATTATACTCGCAGTGTCATTGCCTGTTACTACAAGTGATACAATCTCTGTAGACTTTGAACACGATTCTTGTCTCCAGCTCTACAGACAGACGGCGACATGTCTTAATTACCTTGGCGGTGGTTTGGAGAGATTACGAATGTGCTTTACATCCCAGAGGTGTTGGAACAGAATGTAGTATCCAGACAGCGCTCCATCTTTTCGTCCCAACACTTCCAGACACAGCACAATGCAGTATTTTTGTGGCACAAGTCAGCTCAGCCGAATACTGCCCTCTGGTTTGAATCGATGCGTTTTTATCACATAATTACATAAAGACTCAGCTCTGATAGGATTCTTGTCATGACTGGTTTGAGCGACAATTGAACCGACACCAACAGCATGACAGGTGTGGGATGTAATCTGATATTACGTGTGGATGAGATCCAGAGGAACGGTTCATTTGCATATTTTTTACTTACTGACGCTATCATGTCACGCCGATGACAGCCATTGTAAATTCACTTGTCGATGTAAGAGGAACGATAATCACAAGTACGGGAGGACGTCGGCTCTTGATTTTGCTGTTGTTTCTGTTTGATGTTTACCAGTATAAATAAACCAGTGATAAAAGGGACATACTCAGATTTATCTCATTTTCAGCTGGCTTTGTTCATTCTCAAAACTTTTTTCCACATCAGACTGAGGCAGCAGCCGCTCTCTGTGCTGCAGAGTTGCTTCAGAACAAAACAATAAATGCAACTCCCAGTTCAGAAAGCTCCAGCAGCCAAAGTTGTAATGAATTTGGGGTTTCAGTAGTCTTGCAGCAACGTAATTCCCCCTTCTCTGCGAGTGGTGGACCTCTGACAGATCCCTGCCCTTAGCCCTAGTGTTTGTTCAAAGAAAGGAGGGAAGCAGATGATGAAAGAGGCTACGCTAGTCACCGGGGACGCCTCTTGCCTGTGCATCTACTCGCTCGTCTGACAGCGCCGTGCCTGTGCCCCCGGATGGCAGCCACTGCAGAAACCTGCCGCAGGAGAGGTTTAACACATCCTCCGCAGTGGGAGCCCGTGCACGACTAATTCTACAGTTACAGTAATCTGTCCCTGATAGCAGGGCTGACATGACATGCATTATCTGCTGGAATACGAGCTCTGATTCACTGCGTATTTTGGTCGTCGGATGCTGCCTGATTGATTTTTACATGCACTGGTATGCCTCTCACACCATGAAAGCTCAAGCAGCCTATTTTGGTTTGGAAATACAGCACAGTGCACGGAAAACCTGTTAAGATGAGCAGCACATACTGTATGTAAGACATAAACTAATTGCTGTCACCCAAGCAAGCTGGATTCAAGCTCCTTTATTCATTTTTTCTTGGTCATTATGGGTGATTAGAATGCTGAGGAGCTTGGCCTGAACCTTGGTTCAGTCTTTAGTGAGAGCCAGAGGTGTATGTTAATAATAGATGCATTTCTGGGGAGAGAGAGAAAGAGAGAGACAAAGAATGAGGGGAGGAGCGGAGGCGAAGCAGAGGAGAGGAGATAGAAGGTTTTGTGAAACAAATACGGCGAGGAGGGTGGGAGGCAGCGAGGCAGGGGTGAGGATGAAGAAATGGAGAGGCAGCGAGAGGTGCAGAGAAGAAAGCGAGACAGCTCAGACACGGGGAAAGAGAGACGAGAGAGCGCAGGGAGTTGAGGGTGAAAGAAAGACTGTAGAGCGAAACAGAACGAGGAGTGCAGGAGACAGAGAAAAGAGCATCCTTTGTAAGGCAGCCATGCAGCCTCTGGCTGTTGTGCATTCAGTGCACCTTCACAAAGGGGATGAGGAAGGAGGATGGGAGCAGCGATGGGGTGAGTGTGGGTGATAGGCCTCGGCTGGAGGTCTGGCAAGTTAGCCCTGTGGCCACACTGGAGCCGCACGCTATCCTTCACAACACTGCACAAGCCTGACCTGCTTTCCAAACGCCTGTAATGTTTTCTCTGACCCTTTGTATCGTCTTCCTCCTCCCTTCGCCACAATCTGACCCCCCCTGACCCTGCAACTCTGGTCCGGTCTGTTATCTTGCATCATGTTGACTCACTACACTAAACTTGCTCTCGATCTCATTCAAACCCTCCCCCCTCTACCCCCTGGCCCACCTGCCAGTCTTCCTGAGTCCGACCTGCCTTCTGCAAACAGACCAGCCAATCCCTCTTCAGTCTGGCCTGATTTGCTATGCTGCTCAACTGCCACCGGGGTCAGAGTGATCGTCAGAGGCATTTTGATTAACCCCCCCCCCCTCCGTCTCTCCGCTCTCAATTGTAGCGTCAATGTTCCGCTGATTAAATTCATTTTCTGCTGTCACTGCTAATGGGCTTTTCACTCCTTTGTGTGAGTTTCAGTTGGTTCTGACAGAAAGAGTCCCTTTACGGAGCACTTAAACCAACATGGCCTCCGACGCCACAATTGCCTGCATTTAATGACAGTCATGATGTGGGGAAAATCACATTGGGGCATTGATGTGTCCAATTTGTGGTCAATTGTCTTATTTAAAGAGATCGTTGGGCCTATTTCAACAAACTGAAGAGCCTATTAGGATCACAGTAAGAGAGCGGTAATACAGACGCTTAATCGAAGAAGACTGAGGTCCTTCAACAAGTGTGTTAGCACCTTTTGCTCCCATGCTGCAGCTTGGTAGTTCATTATCTCCACGCAGCAGGCAGTATCAGTCACATTCACACATGAGACATTGTTGCCCTGGCCAGCATTATCCCAGGGAGTCCACACACACGGAGCCTGGGGCCGGAGAGTGAATCTGCCCGAAACACCTCAGAGGGGGGAGGCGGCACGGTGTAAAATATGCACAGGCAATTCCAAAGAGTATGCATTATTGAGAGGAGTAAATGGGTCCAGGATGAACATCATGGCTCATTAATAGTGAATGTGATTACTGTTTCTGGGAAAACAGCAGTCTGGGCAAGGAGGAAGATAATTGAAATGGTCAAATCTAAACTAAAGACTTCTTTGTTTACTCAGCACCAACTGTTACTGGCTCGTCAAACTTGTGATTAAAGTAGACAACTAATAACAGTATCCTGTTATAATGATAATCGCTAATACTTGACCCTTGTCTTGACTGGGGGTCTCCTGCGCCTGGTTGTTCGGAGAGGGGTTACACTTATTCATTTTTTATGATCTTAGCTTTTGAGTCACCAACGCCTCAATTACCAACAGGATTTTGACTAAGCGGAGGGAGCAAATGAGTGAGCATTTTCTGAAAATCCAATTAGAAAGCGGAGGAGCCGACTGAGTGAAGGTCACACACGGCGGGTGCCGAGTGAGTGGCTTCCACTGTTCGACGCGCAGACTCGCTAAGTGACACTCTGTCGTCGCGCAGCACAGACAACCGATTTGGTTTGACATGAACCCAGATTATCGCTGCGCCCCCCGAGGGGTTTCCACGCTGAACGAACAGATGCTTCCTCCTCTTCCTCTCCTCTCCTGCCGCCTCCTCTCTTTCGGTTACATATGCTCCAGGGTGATGGACGACAGAGAGGCTGGCTGCAGTTTACACCAGACATACCAGGCACCATTAGGAACCATTTTCTGCCCATTTGCCTGATAGCTGCTATCACTTATAGAAGTGATTTGCTCTGTCTGTGCACTAAGTGTCCCCAGTGATGGATCTCTCATTGATTTGCAAGTGTTGGCGATCACTAAGAGAACAGTGCAGCATGCAGGCAGATGTGCCAGTCAGCTCCAAACTATCTATCAGCTGCGGGTGAAGGGGGGACAGTTTAAGCCTCTTTAAGGATCCCATTCACAGTGACTTACTAAAAGTGCTTATGCTAATCTTGTTATCGCTCCAGGCTTCTGGTAATGGAGGGATAGGAAGCTGATGGGGGGTCATGGGCCACATACATATTTTTGCTCACCCATTGCACAAGCACAAGCAGTCCCGGTCTATTACATGCTAGCCTGCTGCTTGCATTTCTCTCGCCTTCTGCAGAAAAACTACATCCATGCACACTCAGACATCTGCATGGCTTTGGGGCTTTCATAACAAGCTCAAACCAGGATTATGAATTGTTTGTGTTTCTGTGTACTAATCTTATTTATTGCTCAGAGTGATCTCATCTAAGTGGGCTTGTTAAGTTGAGATATCAAAACCACGGTGTCACATTTAACATGAATTTCACGCTAATTGGGTACATACAGCGTACACACTAACACACATGGGGATATGGGCAGAAAATAACAGTGCAGTGGCCCCACGGCAATTGTTTGATCAGCTGTCAAGCACCGCAGCCGATGGGACAGAGCCACGGCGGATAAAATCGAGAATGTCAGGTAGCTCCTCATAAATGCAGCTTTAAAGGTCTTTTGATGTGACTGCGACCACGTTTGACGACGTGGAACCTGCAGGCTGATCACATGTCTGCTCGGTCGTACAGTCAGATATTTGAAATGTAGATGCGAGAGATGCTCTTCTGAAGAAAGTTCACCTTTAGTGACCGGGTGGAGCGAAGCGGGGACGTGACGAGGATCCTGAAATGAAACATTAATCAAATAAAGGTCGATTTGTGATTGACGTCTGGTGGCTGAGAGGGGTGAGAGAGAGACTACTGCAGTGAGAGAGAGAGTAGTACAAGCTTCACATAACCTGGACCAATCAGTTACAGAAAAAGAACATCTTCTGCACTACAAACAACACAAGGTAAACCCAAGTTATTGAGCAGCGAACAGACAAAAACAAGTTGAAGATTATTATCTGAGCACAACCTGAGGCTGAATACAAAGTGTGTGATCACAACCTGGCCATTGAGACTGCTGGATGCAGACAAAGACGAGAGCTACTGAGTCAGACATCGACTGAGACTGAGCCACATTTAATTCTACGCTGCAGTCTGTTTGGAGACAGAAGAACTGAGCTCACTACCAAAATAAAACTCGACACGCTCTCAGACTTCAAAGCGCGCTCATTATAACGTGCCATGTGGCTGCAACTAGTCATTATTTTCTGTTTTGATTCATCTGCTGATAATTAAATCTGTGAGTGGTACTCAAAACCTTTACGGGAGTAAAAGTAGAAATACAATCACCTAAAAGTAGGACTCAAATACATGTAAAAAGTCTAAATTATGTAAGGTCACTCATGTATTGGTAGTAAAATGGACCAATATATGAAAAGAAAACGTAATTTGTGGTCCTCTCAGGGCTAAGATGAATCTGACTGCTCTTTACTCTTTTTTTTTTTTTTTTTTAAAGAAATATTACACAAGTGCAGCACGCTGGCTTAGTGGTTGGCACTGTTTCCTCACAGTAAGAAGGTCCTCAGTTTGAATCCAGGTCCTTTTGTCTAATATAGAGAGGGTCAATACCCGGCTGGGGTAGGACCTTTCTGTGTGCAGTTTACATGTTCACCCTGTGTCTGCGTGGGTTCTCTCTGGGTGCTCCCGCTTCCTCCCACAGTCCAAAGACATGCAGGTAAGATAACTGGTGACTCTAATTGCCCGTGTATATATATGTCAGCTTTGTGATGAGCTGGTGACTTGTCTAGGGTTTATCCTGCCCTCACCCAATGTCAGCTGGGACTGGCTCCAGTCCCCCCATGACCCTGTAGAGGATAAGAGGTTATGGATAACGTATGAATAAATAAATATAAGTCAAATTGTACGGTGGCCCCACAGAGTCAAAACAAAACATTCCACAAAACACAGTGACATTTGAAGAAAACACAATGACATTTGCAGGAATTTCAAACTGAATTTTAAAAGGATGGAAGAGGAAACTGAAACCAAGAGGGAATATTTGAACAGAGGACATTAATATGATGTAAGTCTCAACATGTTTTGGATGCATCACAACATCAAAATGTCCCATGTAATGCTGAGAACACATCTGAAAGAATTAGAGCAAAAGGACGGCTACATCGCAACAAATGACCAAAGAAGGGCCAGCTTATCAGAGCTGGAGGAGTTAGCATGCTAACGTGCCTTCTGTTCAAAGAGTATTTAAAACGGAAATACAGGAAAACAACATCTTCTGTGCATCCCCTGAGTCTACAATTACAAACACATCTGGGAGGGTCAAGGGTTTGGTAAAGAAAATATAAAGAAATCAAAAGCAGAAATGGTTCATTTAAATATCTTGTAAAGCTAACAAAGGTTATGTTGTCACAGCTTTTTTTTGCCAGTACATTCAGATATAGAAATAGAAATAATATATTGTTTCATACTGACAGCAAGCTCTAAAAAGTTTGGCCTCTTCTTTAAGACTTATGGTTTATAAATGTAAATTTTGGTTAAAAGAATAGGCAAATTGATCACATAGAACTGTGAATACAGATTTCTATTATTAAAATCAAACAATATGTTCATGCTAACAAATGCTAACACACGCTAACAAAGGTCCAGCGCAATATTAATCTTTTTTTGTTGTTGTTGCTCCAATTAGGTCCAAACTTTTCCAATTCTGAATTTATCCATTTAGTTTTTGTTCTTTTGTTTGTTTTCAAAATGCTCTAAACAGTTCAAAATCAGATGCATGAACCTTAACAGAACCAGTTCCAGATTAGGGGAAGAAAAAATAACACAAACTAACAGTGCGACTCACTTTCTTGGATTCAGGATTGAACCAGCTCTCCTCCATCCAATGAAAACACTCTAAACCGATGAGGGTTCTGTCCCATTAAACAAAAATTGTTGTTCCGTCCCGACGTGTTGTGAAACTTTTGTTGTGTTTTGATCCCCAGGGCCATAAAAAAGAATATCTTTGGGCCTCGAACAGTTGTTAAAAGTTAAATAAATGACAACAGTAGGGGATTGGAAGCCAAATTGGCTGGGAAATTTAAAAAAAAAAAAAAAAAAGTATCAATGACCAAAAATATCAACAGCTACAGCTGCTAAATAAAAGAAGTAAAGTAAAAAGTACAGAATTTCTTTCTGAAATAAAGAGGAATTTTCTCATGGAAAACTGCTCACTCTTGTAAAGTAGGAGTCCTTCAAAAGTCCTGTACATGTAGAGCACTTAATCATTTTCCACCACTGCAAGCAGTTAATCATTTAGTAAATACCATCAAATAAATATTAACATTTCTCCCTACATCACATAGTCAAATTGTTTGTTTTGGCTAACCAACGGTTCAGATTCAAAGATGCTGAATTCATAATGACACAAAACTGAAAAAAGCAGAAAACACATCACCATCCCAAACATTTGGCAAGCCGACATCTTTGGCTTGTTTGTGTGACAAATGACCTAAATCCATTAACGATTAGATAGCAGTTATAGTGCATATGGTATATCATGCTGTATTCTGCAAACCACTTTATTGACATTTTTACAACCTTTAGCAAGGGTGCAGTTAATTAAGGCCACGCAGGTGAAGCAGTTAAGCATTTGACAGACAGACAGAAGATGAGAGAGCAGACAGGTGTACACAGATAGAGGCTGAAACAGAGGCAGAGGAAAGAGAGAGAGCTGGTCTATATATAGGCAGAGACAGACTCGGAGAGAGAAAAGAGAGATGATAAGGGGAGCAGAGGTGAAAAAGAGGGTGAGATGTAGAAAGAGCAGAGAACTGAAAGATGAATTACAACCTGTACTGTTCTCTGGCCTGACACTCGGGCAAATAGAGACAGAAATAAAATCCCAACTATCTTGACATTTAAAGGAGTCGGAGGCAGTCTTCAGATGTCTAACGAGTGTTGTACATGGCTTGAAAATGACAGGGTGGAGCGCTGTGCTCCATGTCTGCGGCGGCAGTCCTGGTATTCACGGGGTATCTCAGCCTCTCTCTTTCTCTCTCTCTCTCTCTCTCACGCACACACAGTCACTCTCTCCTCTGTTACCTTGGCAACATATTTTCTGCATGGAAATAGCATCTCTTGCTGTGCCCAGAGCAGAAAAAAAGGCACTTCAGGAGATTT
>JAPZDX010000010.1:7521657-7531664 GCA_029783625.1 Naso annulatus | reverse complement strand
CAAAGATCATCACAGCAGTGATGATATTCAGTACAACGGCACGGCCTCGAGTGTGATACTGCTTTTATACAACAGTTCTACAAACTCCACTTACCTGACACTAATGAGAAAAAGCTGATCATGGTTTGTTTGTTTATTTAATCACTTATTTGGTTCTGCTAAGACAAATGGTTCCGCAGCTAGACCGGTACAGGACTGTTGCTAAGCAACACAAACAATTAATATAGTCCTGCACATTAGCTTCCTTTAAAAGTTACAGATGGGTCCATGACTTTATTGCTTCTTTTCTTCTCGTTGTCCTCCTCTGACAACAATCTGGAAAAAATTCCACCTATCGGTGCAGTTTGTTACAAAGTAACCTAGCAACCAACAGTCAGTGATTAGAACACCTGAGAAGTTGAGTCATACCAGAGATGGCTAATAGGAACTGTTATACTATCTTTGGTAATACATCTTATTAAAAGTCCCAGTGCTGCTGTACTCTATATCAACACTCACGGAATGCCTCTTGTCCAATCGAATTACTTGGTTGGAACTAACTGTTGTATAATGTGTAATAAACCCGATTACGCCAATATTCTGAATAAGATACTGCCATCTAAACAGGGTTTTCCGATTACTTTAACCTGAATATGGTCATTTTGGGGACGGGCAATGTTCTGGTTAAGACATGTCATATATGCCGATATTATTCGGGTTTGTGTTTACATGTAATCACCTTATTTAGAGTATTATCTTATTTCAAATAAGGTCAATATTCAGGTTATTGCAATCCATGTAAATATGGTCAGTGTCCTCGGATCCTCCAACAACAATCATTGGAAAAAGGATGTTTATTTACTTTCTGTTCATGATTATGTTGGCCGTTAAGTATCGACAGCCTGAAAGACTTGTCTTAGTAAACTTACTGTATTTTTAACACAAAGCCTTATAGGTTAGATATGTTATACAGTCTATAATGATTGATAATTATTCTTGTATTCAAATATTGTCATATAAAACCTGTCACAGAATGTTATAGGCTGTTTTCCGGGCTGGTTTTAGATGCGTGAAAGTTGATTTTCATGAAAGGTGTGAAATGGAATGGAAGGTTTTTACATATGTAGAAAAAACTACCACAAAAAAACCCCCCAAAACACTATGTTGTAGTTTGGAAGTGGTTATCAGAAATTAGATCAATTGATTATTTTCAATATAGTTCTAGAAAAAGTCCCTATTAAAATAACTGTTGACTTTATAAAATATCCAAAAATAATAAAATCTCTTTAAAGCCTGAGGCGATGAACTGAGGCATCAGTTCAAAACCAATAAGAAGCAAATCCTCACATTTACAGAAACTGGAACTGTTAGGAAAATGTTTTACATTTTTGCTTGATAAATGATTTAAGTGATCACTGATTATCCAAAGATTTCCCAATCAACTTTTTGGATCTGTAAATTTGTACCTAATACTTTTCGGCTGGGGTAAAAAGGGGACAAATCGTACAAATCATGTATTAATTAATAAAAATGTAAAACTGACCATATCCAAAGGAAGTTATTTGCACCAAGTGAACTAGTCATTCAGAAAGATACACTTAATAAAAGCTTTGGTATATTTCAATAGGGTTGGAATGACCCATTTTATTGTGGGCAGTTGAGATACATGGGTGTAAATATCAACAAAGGAAGTTAATGGTTGACGTCTGTACATTACATTCTAACAAAGAAAGTGATGGTCTCGCAGTCAATTCAATGTACGTATTAGATACTTTAACTGAGACAAGCTCTGAGTAAGGTCATATTACTCATTCATCTGTGTAAAGACAGTTCATAGAAAATATAAAGCAACTCATGACTAAAAGTTTAATTGGTTAACACTTTAAATCACACCTTTATCTATTTCTACGTAATTTCAGTACAGCCATACAATACAAGTATACAAGGTTATTTTGTGGTTAGAGAAAAATACAACCAAAGGTATGGAAATGCAAACATACAGCTCTTTTTAAACTTGTGAAACAGGTCACACAAGGCCGACGCCTTTTGTATCATAGGTACGATCTCATAATGCAGGAAAAAAGAAAAAAAAAATCACAATTTTACTTAACATAGCCCGAGTCGAGTGTACAATATGCACACTCGAGGAAAATAAAAGCTATGTGAGAAAATAAAAATACTAATAGATTGCTGCTTCTCTCCTCGCTCTGGTAAAAATAAGTCTCTGATGTTTGTCCACGAGATCCATCTTCTGGCAGCCAAGTGCCACAGGAGAAACAAAGGAGCCATGTTGGGCGGGGCTTTGGGGAAAAGTCAGCGTGTTCCTCATCCAATATGACAGCAGAAAAAAGGGGACGCAGTAAAACTAGCGGAATTTCAGTGTTTTAAAGTCTCTTGATCTGTCAGACTTTTTCCATATAAATCAATAAGTCTCAGGCTTTTCATTTTGTCTCTCAAAGAGGTTTCACCTGTGCCGCTGGGATGCTCCATTTCCCCCCTGATCTGTGTGGCTTGACTCTGGAGGATGGGCTCTCATTGGTTATTTTTGGCTTTGGCGTGTGTGAGAATATGAGACTTTAGGTTGGTTGACTGCGCAAACTTCTTATTGCAGCCGTCGAAGGGGCAGACGTAGGGTCGGTCTCCAGTGTGGATCCGCACGTGTGTGCGCAGGTTGAAGTCCAGAGAAAAACGCTTCCCGCAGCCTTCAAAGGTACACTGGAAGAAACAAGAGCAACAGGGGAGTCAGCCTTCATGTTCATCGTACTATGTGTGCCATCCAACCTGCTGGCTTAATTGGCCATTCATTAAACATCCTTCTCTGTCCAATCAAAGCTTAGCAATGGCAGGTCTGTGAAGCTTTGGATCTCTCCACATTTAAGAGCAGTGTACGGAACTGCTCTAACACAAGCTGCACAGTAGCATGTCTGGCTAACAAGCTTCCTACCTACAGTATTGTTTCCACCCAAGGGAGCTCATCATAAACTGAGTATGTCAGTTCGGGGCTAAGAGTCTCAATCAAGACGAGGACATGTAGTGTTTATTATTTCCTTACTGTGTGAAAGCTATTTCTCAGTGCCATCATAGTTCAGGCTAACTCTGTCCTTCTCTTTATTGGGTCTGAGGAAGTGTACACATCCAACCGCCCCAGCCAATGATATCCAACATGATGTTATGTTTGCCCAGCATGCTGGATAGCGTTCATTCTTTTCTCTTGTAATATTTAGATGAAACATTGAAGTAATATTCCAGAACTTTTGACATAAAGTCTCATTTTCCACTTCTCCAGTCCCTTTCCTTCTGATAGAGACCATTTTCGGCTCATTTGATGCAGTGCTGAGTTTGCAAGGCTTGACGTTTTACCATGAATGCTCATGTTAACGCAAGCCAATGACACCAGTAGCCACTAACACACACTTATTAAACACTCCGCAGTGCACACAAAGCAAATCTAATATGACGACAGTCTATTGAGACAAATTTAAGTGTTTATAGAGTAATTTTAGAAGTCAAACTACAGCTGAATTTGTTTAATTTGTGGCTCTGGTTAGCATTAGCAGCAACATAAAGCTGCCAAACTATTAACGTCCTGTTGCTACTACGCCGCAAAATGAAGAAATTCAGCTTTTGACTTCTAAAATAATTCTATGAACACACAAATTTGCCTAAATAGGCTCGTCATATTAGACTTGCTTTGGGTGCACTGTGGAGTGTTTAATCGAGTCTGGAAGTGGCTACTGTTGGCTTGCTGTCAGTACCACTGACTTGCACTAGCATTAGCGGCAAATCATCAAGCTGTCCAAACTCGTTACTGCACCAAATGAGCTGAAAACTGTCTTTATCAACAGGAATAGAACTTGACAAATTAAAAATGAGGCCATATGTCAAAAATTTAAAAACATCCCTTTAAGTTTAAGAACAGAATCAATAAAACAAAGCAGCCTAACAGGATAGTGGTGGAACAAATTAGTCTGACCTTTCATTTTCCCACACCACTCCACTGCATGGACTGTTTAAGCTCTACATTGCAATAACAAAACAATTCTGATTCTCTTCTCCAGTTTGTTGGTGAGGATGGCGACTTCTCAGGATAAAACAGCTGTAGTTTCTTCTTTCAGAGGCTAAGATGTATTCAGCAATGGAATTCACTGACAGTCTCTTACAGGCTCTTGCATTAAGTTACAAGTCACAAACGGACACATTGTTTTCAACCAACTTATAGAGCTAATGTTAGCCTAATTAAATAGCCTGCTACAGCTGTTACCATTACTCGGCTAGCGACAGCTGCCATTTCAGGCTGCAAAACAGACAGCTGTGGGTCAGCAGTGAAAGGTCTGCCTTTGTCTGCGTAATGGGAAATCAAAGAACCGTTATTTTCAAAATTTGAGAGGACTGATATCTGCTGTCCTGCATTTGTTCATGCTGAGAAAGCTTAACATGCGTAACAAAGAGTAATTAAGGCGACAGCAATTAAAAAGGGTCGACTTACAAGTCAAGATACCAGCCAACATGTATTATTTTAATTGAAATATGCCAGTAGTTCTAGAGTCTACATTTAATTGATAACAGATAATTTTCCAGCAAGTTAAAAATCACTGTAAGACCCAAAATGTTATTAGCCAGCGAGATGGAGAATGACCTTTGATTTATGCACCAAAACCAAAATTTTATTCTCCTGCAGTACTTGGTGGGAAATAAAATTTGAACCCCATGAGCCAGCAATTACCTATTATCCCATTCTCCTTAGCTTAAATTTGGCTTCAGCTGTGATGGGCTTATGTGCTTAAAATGTAAAAATAGTGTGTGTGTGCATGCGTGTGTGTGTGTGTGTGTGTGTGAGTGGAGTGTCAAGTTTAAGCAGATGCCAACCTGGAAGGGTTTCTCTCCTGTGTGAACAAGTTGGTGACGCTTGAGTTTGGAGCTCTCGACAAATGCCTTGCCGCACTCGGCACAGACGTGCACGCGGGGGCCGTGGGTGTGGAGATGCTTCCTCATGGCTGAGTTATCCCTGAACATCTTTGTGCAGCCCTGGGGACCCAAGAAAGTGCAGCACAGAGTTGACAAACAGCACAGACAAACAAATAATGTCAGGTTCTTTGCAGCAGGCTTTTAAACTCTGAAGTGGTGCACCAAAAGGATCTTGGCTTCCTTGTAAACAGATATAAATGTGAAGTTTTCTTTAATCGGGCTTATGTCTTGAAAAGAAGTGGAGCTGCATCTTTTTCCCTAAAGAGGTAATGTGCTGTTAGCAGCTCCAACCCCCACTGACAGACTGTAACTGAGCAAATAAAAGTATTTACGTTATATAAACATTTAGAGTTCAAATGAGGTTTGATTGGTCTAGTGTGTACATAAAAATCAAATGCTTCCTTCACTGTTAAATAGCGCTACAACTAACAATTTTTTTCATTATCGATAAATCTGCCAATGTTTTTTTTAGAATTAATTGATTAGTCCATTGAATGTCAGAAAACTGCTAAAAATGCTTCTTTTGTCCAAACAACAGCACAAAACACAGACTCATTTATTTTCATAAATGACACAGAAAAGCAGAAAATCCTCACAGTGAAGACACTAACCCAGCAGTTCTTTTTACTTTTTTATCTGAAAAATGACTGAAATGATTAATCAATTACCAAAATAGTTGTCAATTTTTCAGTCGTTTAATCGATTATCTGATTCATCTATTAAATAACCTTTACAGAAAAGTGTAGTTACACAAAAAGAAGCAATCTAAGACCATCAAACCTATCAGAAACTATGAACTCTTATCAAGCAAAGTGGTGGCAAGGTTCCTTTGGGCACGTCGTTACACTCACTTTATGAGGGCAAGCTATCGTACGGGGAGCATCGTCCTCTTTGACTTTCCTGGGCTTCATCCTTTTTGGGAAAAAAAAAAGAAAAGAAAAGAAAAAAGAAATGGATAGGAAATTTTAGCAAACAAACAAGACATACACAACAAAGCCACCCCTTTCACACAAGCACCATGCCACCTACTATTCAAGTTTAAACGTTAATCTTTTCAGTTAATCAGTAACCAGTATCGGTAGGAAGCAGACTGTAACAGCAGAAACATCCTGACATTTCACCCTGAGATTCAACACATTAACAGCAAACTTTAAAGATTCTGTGAAGCTATTATTATGGTAAATAATTACATAATGCAGTGAGCATTCGCTGGTCATTAGGCTGACCTTTCCTTACGAGGCCATTAGAGCTGAAACTGTTGGTTGATTACTTGAGTTTTTTGTTTTGCTAAAGGGACAAAAATTATCCAGTTACAGTTCCTCAAGTGTGAATTAGGCTTGGGCGGTATTAAAGTATTACGGCACACCAGGGTATTAAGAAATACAGACAGCATGATTTTCAATGCTGTCAATTATACAGACGCTCCCTTTTCTATTAGACTGATAGGGAGATGCTGTAGTGAGGTGATGTGCCGCGTGATCTACTGGTGAGACAGGCAGGCAGCTCAGCACAGAGAAACTGCAACTGCTAACAGCTCTGGAGATAAAGCGATAAAAATGTGCCTGCCCCTGTTTGGGAGTATTTTGGCTTTACTCTGGGCCAGGTCAGTCTGCACCACCACCTACAGCTCACATCGTCTGTGTCACTGATGTGAAGGTACCTGCCACTTGCACCGTGGCAAGTAGCCTAATGTCACCTGGTCCTTCAGGAAGGTGTGCTTATTAATGTATGATTAATGTATAGAAGGATGCTTAATTAACATAACTAACTGCATATTAGATCTGAGCACTGTAAGGTAGAAAATGTCATACGGCTAGAATGACTTCTGATCTGTCTTTTTAAATTTAAAACACAAATACCATCATTAATATATAAGTATAAAAAATAGATTTCGCCTAAGTCTTGTCTTAGTTTTTTCTTTTTTATCTTTAAGTTTTGAACTCCTGGTTTGACAAAACAAATGAGGATGAGATCATGACCAAAAAACTTAGTGCAGCATCAGTGATGAAAATAATAGTTGCTTTTTTCTTCTTTTAGCTCCAACTTCAGCATACAGTCAATTACAGTCTAAGGTATTACGGTATATCCTTCCAAATAAACAGCTCACTTGAGCATAAATCAGTATGCACACACACAAACATGCATACATACTAACTCTAAGCGATTTTATACTTAATATACATGTTTTCTTTTCATAAAAAAATAAAATAACAGGCTTCTTTTGTTTTTGTCCCTGACAAACTATATTTTCCCGATGTGATTTAATAGTTTAACTTTTTCACACATTCATCAGACTTGTCCAAAATTAGATTTATTCCTTTCCCCTCAGGAAACAGGCATGTTTATGTTGGGGAAAAGGGATGCAGAGACCCAACACACTCACCTGGCAAACTCAGCCAGCTGCTTGGGGTCTGAGAGGTCGATCCCTGGGATGCCACCAGGGGGCAGCTTCTTCCCTGTCATGTACTCGGAGTAATCCGGAGGGGAGTTCTCCCCGACGATCTGCTCCTCCACCACCGACTCATGGTCAATGTCTTTATTGTCATCTAGGAACAAATTACAGAAACTGAACCGATAACATACTAGTTTTTCCCTTGACATAAACTCTGAGGGAGACCAAAAACTCTGCAGCTGCTTTGACCATAACTTTATAATAGACACATTGCTGTTGCATTAATAATAGGGACAGCAAAATGACCCATTTCCACATAACATGAATTTGACTGTGCTCATAATTAGATTTCATTTACATTGTAAATTATTAAGAGTTTGTACTAATTATATTTTGCTAATTCAGATAACATTTAAAATGAATGAATAACGTGCAGAGTAGGAAAACATAAGCAAGACTAACGTTCTAAAAAATAAAAACAATAAAAATAATAACTTCAACTTTAATTTTAGCCGAAAAAAAAGATATTTACGACTATATTTGAAATTGCAAACTGACTTTTAAAGTACAGAGAAAAGAAGGATGAGGATATTTAATTGTAGGGATACTGAGCCTCTTCAGCTCACATAAGAATCAATGGCCTCAATAATTGAGACGTGTTAAAAATAGAGGCAAAAATTGTTGAATCCTACTGAACACAACCAGCAGAGTGCACTAAAAAGCTTCAGACTGTTGTGTCTTTAAAAGGAGCAGACTGTCAGCAAGACACATTAATCAGAATTTATTTATCTACAACAAAACAACAAACTACCAAATAAAATATAAACTCCTGGCTGCCTTTTAAAGCCCACTTTCCAGTAATAATAAGCCAAGTTAACGTTACCTGCTGGTCAAAATGACACTGCTGGCAGTATCACGGTGCACAGAAGCAGCAGCTAGCCTGACGCAGAGCTCTCTGGTGAACTACGTTACACCAACGGCAACCAGAGCTAACTGCTAAACCTTTTACTCGCTAAATAACGTTCGTAGTCACCTGAACCAAAATTTCACTCATATTGTACTCCGACACCCTTTAAACAAAACTCCTCCGCTGCTCTGGTAGATTTTGAGCCCCACATTCAGCACAGTTTTGCGGCCTGCAAGCGAAGCAGCACAGCTGTCTCTATCTCCCCCAAGCACCGCCGCCATCTCTGCCTAACCGCGACTATCGCCATTTTTCGGGGCCGCCGCCATACTTACTAGTCTCGGGGAATATGGCGGCGCCCAGCAACACCTAAAACATGGCCTCCCTTCAAAACAAAAACATTTCGCTAAGATACAAAAGGGTTTCGCATCGAAAACTTGCATTATTTGTCGCGTTTCACAGCGTTGCAACGGACCACTCCAGGAACTAGTCTGGTGCAGCAGGACAACGCCCTGGCAATGAGGCCTCATGCAACGGCTAACAACGGATTGACAGATACACGGGGCTAGCGTTAACGTTACTTACCCGATGCCCACATTGTAACAGAAAATTCCCCCTCCAGTGTCTTTATTTGCACTTGCTTCTGTTCCCATTTTCTTCCTCCAGCCTCTGCGCCGCTTAAATAGCTCTTTTTGCCCGCTTTCTTGCCCCCAGTGCCGCCTCCCCGTTTCACCCGACCTACTGAGCTCTTCCCCGCTACAGTCACCAAAGTCTGTTCGATGTACTCGTCCTCAACCCCCGGAGCCGGTACCGGGATGAGGATCTGGTCCTCGAACCCGCCGCCACCGTCCGTGTGTAGGTCTGAGTCATCCCCACCGACAACCTCCTCCCGGGTCTGGACCAGGATCACCTCCTGGTGGTGATGGATCGAGCTAGGGTCGTCCGTGACCAGCGGCTGGAGCGCGATCATGGGCTGCCCGTCGTCGTCGTCGTCATCCCCGCCGACCACCGTGGTCTCAATAGTCTCCACCGGTATCGTTTCCACCTCTATCTCGTGGAGCTCCACGATCTCGGCCGGCATCTCCGAGCCGTCTGTCTCAATGTACAGCGTATCTCCGGATGCCATGTTGAAAGCCGCCAGCTTGCCTCTCTCATTCACGCCGTGTTGTGCTCCTTTTGGACCTCACAAACACACTCACACACCCCCTGCTCTGCTCCTGCCTCTCTGTTCTCCCTCTTCTTCGATAACAACTCTCTTCACTCCGTCCCACGCCAATTCTCGTCGCCACTATGCTCGCTAGCACTGAAATGTCGCGAGACTTTGGTGAACTCTGCGATAACAGTGCTGCAGGTGGTGATGGTGATGCCAGGGGGATCCCCAACTATGTTCACATTAGGTTTGGTTATATTTGTCAAAAAACAACTAATGTGAACATAAATTTTGAATACACATGATTAAACATGTAAACAGTATATTACTAGTCTTTGGAGTTAACGTCTGGATCAAGTGTTTAGTTAAAAATAAAATATTCAAGCTAACAAGTGTACATATCAAGATTCCAAAATAATAATAAAAACAACAACAACAAAACTTAAAAAAAAACCCATCAGGTTTGGGAAGGTTACTTTGGAAATGTAATAGGTTACAGATTACGAGTTACCCTTTTAAAAATATAATAAGTAATGTAACTATTTCAATTACTTTATCAAAGTAATGCAGCTTATTACATTTGATTACTTTTTCTGTCCTTTACTTAAAATTTCTAA
>JAPZDX010000010.1:7486443-7500088 GCA_029783625.1 Naso annulatus | reverse complement strand
CTCACTCTCTCACACACACACACACACACACACACACACACACACACACACACACACACACACACACTCTCTAAATGCCATCCTCTTTGGTGTGTTCATGGCCTAGTCTACGCTACAGCAAATTGAATCTGACAGGGACAGACAGAGAAATCTCAGAGAGCTGCTCGGGAATCGTCTTCCACTGAGTCACCTCCACAGAAAAGGTCCAATCACAGAGCTCGATGGTGAACGCAGGGGAATCGTATACATGTGTAAAACGTTCTCGCTCAATATTAAAACCCTGCAGTTACTTATTATGAAGCTTTTTTGCATGATGATGATTTCACACTTTGGCCAGGCTCTTATCTTCACAACAGTGACACAGTAACGTTTGAATACGGCTATACTCTACGATACAATCTCCCAATGACATTGAACATCCCAACATAACCTTGACCATGCAAGCGGAGACGGCTGCACCGCAGGCAACTGAATGCAACATGAACTCTGAGAGGAACTGCATGGGCGAGAAATGCATGCTGACTGCAGACTGTGATGGATTCACTTCAAAACGAAACTCTAACATGTAAAAAAAAAAAAAAAAACTTGGTAAAACCCTTTAAACAAGTATCCCAGAGTGCCTTGTGCAGCTGATTTGTAGCCTAAATGAATTTAACACAAAATCATTATTAATATGTTTTGCATTGGCTTCTTAGCATCCAACCTCTTAAGTTAATAGGTCCGTGCGTCTATCTGAGGTCAGATTAATGAGGGTCTGTAATGATAAACACATGAATTATTCATCCACACTGCTGCATGTTTGCAGGGTTGAAAAGAATAATTACTGCCCAAATGAAACCCTTTTTCCTTTTTATCTTCCACAGAAACACACACCCACGCACACACACACATGTGCTGCACACACATTTCTGCCCAAGTTGTTCTCCTTGTTCATCGTGTCTGAGGTCATTGCAGGGTTAGTAAGATGCCTGATAGCCCAAAAACTTTTTAAGTATCCTTTCACATTTTTGCCTCATACATACACAAAAAAGTAAGTATTCATATATCCCTTAAAGGAACAGTTCACCCAAAAGATGAAAAGTTAGTCATTGTCCATTCACCCTCACGCTGATAGAAGGTAGAGTAAAGTTTTTCAGTTCACAAAACACCGCTGGAGTTTGACAGGAAAAAGAAGTTGTAGTAATGGACCAGTTTTCAAACATTCTCACCTCACGCCGTGCCAGCTTTAGACGATGTGTTCACATGGCGCATGAAAACGTGGCTTCCATCTTAGGAGCTATAGTAAGGCTAAAACTTCAGGACACTTGGGATGTTTTTGGAGCTGCCTTCTGCATACTACATACTTATGTACATTATACTGCACGTACTGCATACTAAAGAAACGATTAGCATGCCTCCTGTTCACACTTGGTACACCAGCAGGTTACCCAGAATGCATTCATTTTGCACAAACCAGTTGCGATAACAAGATCCTCCCCCCTCCCCTTTTGTTTCCATTGAACTTTATAAATGCTGGGCCATTTTTGGTTGTGACATTGCAGCACATTGCATTGTGGGAAACAGTAGACAAGTATGACAATATGTGAGTCCTGCGTCGATGTGAGTAACGCATGCGTGAAAATGTCTGCCATCTTGGACAGCTAGCTACGGCTAAACCACTCGGACAAATTACATACCACAATCTGAATTTCGTGTCACGATCTGAGTTTGACAGTCTAAATCTGATTCAGTGTTTTGAAACTACACCATAACTGCATAACAGTGGCTAGCACTAGCCATATGGCGCTAGCGACGGCCTGTGTTATAATTTCAACCCGAGCTGGCTAGTTAGCTAGCACTGAGCAAAGACGCTAGCATAACGTTAGCTGCTAACGCTACTTCAGCCAACGTAACTAGCAAATAAATTACTCATGAACAGTTTACATCCAGTTTACAACAAACATTTAACATCAGCATTTAATAACCACATGTGATTTGTCCAAGTGGAGTAGCTGTAGCTAGCTGACCAAGATGGCGGACCTCTTCGGGCATGCATGACTCACATCAACACAGGACTCACATCATGTACTGACGAGGTGGACTGGTTGGATGCATACTAGGGGTTTCCTCCCAATCAATATACATTTGGGAATTTTTTGGCATACTGTAGAGTTTTGCTTGTGTTTACATACAGCACATTACAAACCCTACATTTTGGCAAAATCAGCACTAATAGCTAGAGTCGTATGTGGTCTTAAAAACAACCTTGGATTACTTTGGACAAGCAGTATGGAGTAATTTTATAGTGTTATTAAGTTTTGGGTTGTTTTTTTTTTAATGTTTGAAAATTGGTCACCATTCACTTCGATTGTTTGGGAAATTCCTGCAAGACCTTTTTCCTGTTAAACTCCAGCGGTGTTTTGTGGACTGAAAATCTTCAGCTCTCCATCAACATGAGGGTGAGAAGATATTGAATGAACTCTCATTTTTGGACAAATTATCCCTTTAAGTCTACAGAAATCAGGTCAGATGCATGGATTCGCAGATCCGTTACCTCTTAGTTTGCTCACATTTGAATCAGCCGCTGTTGGTTCGCTCTAAACAGCTTTGTCAAATCGTCAAAGTGTTTTGTTCCCCTCTATTTCTGGTGCCAAACTTCCTGTCTGCCTGCAGTACAATGCCTCCGCTGGCATCACTTCTCTGATCCAAGATAAACAGCACAGCCATGAGCTGTCAGAGGAGGTGGATACGCTTTTGTCTCACAGGTAGAAAAGAGTGCGTGCACTTGCTAGGGAGAGTGAAATGTGGTTGAGATATACACATAAAACCCCTTAAGCATGAAACATAATTAGCACTTTGATCCTCTCTCCTGCTGACGAATTGCCAAAAAAAGAGAGGTGGAATTTAAATTAGGCACCATAACTGCTTGGTAATGGCATTTTGCAACGGAGTCTAGGTGGAAAGTCTAATTTCTCCACATCATTTATGGCTGCTGTGTGAATTGGTTTCCCTTCGGAGATGAATGAATGACTTATCTATTTAGAGTTTCATTGAAACTGAGCGAATGTTGGATTTTCTGGGCACATTTCATTCATTTTTCTGCGGTTTTATGAATCAACACCAGCTAGCGGGTGAGTCGGTTGGTGAGGAATTTAACATCAGTAGCTCTGAGTCAGTCATGAGCGTTTCGTATCATTAGGTGTATAACTGTCACTCCATTCTCTCATGAATGTTTGTGCCGCTCGCTGTGTGAACACGCTCCTGTCAGAGTGTGAGCGTTCACGTGTCAGTCCCAGCGTGTCTCTTACACTAATCTCTGCTGTCAGAGGACCTTGTATACGTCTCAGTCCACGCAGCAGGCAGGCTGCAGCTCTTCCACCAGCCTGCAGACATCACAACATCAAAGCTATTGTGCTGCCCCAATTTCTGCGGCCTCCGCGCTCAAGGCAGCGGTGTGCTAACAACAAAGACGGATAAGCCCTGAAATAGAAACTGAGACACACACGACGTTACATGCAAATTTGCACGTGACTTAGCGCAGATTCATATGGTTCATAAACACTCTGCATTAAGTGTTTGAGACTCCAAAGATAACCAAAGCTGACTGTTGGATATGAGCCATGAGGAAACGATAAGAAATGAAAACTATAATGATTTCATACAGGGCAGCATGATCAATCTCCCGCTATCAGTTCTGAAAGTAAAACTGTTAAATTAGTTTCTGCAGCAATTAAACTGTGGTCTTATGCAACAGGTAGAGTGGAGTGCAAAGGATCGTGGTCTTAAGCTCATTTGGACATTCATGCATAACAAAGGAAACGTGCTATTAAACATCTTTGGACATCAGGACACCACAGAAACCAACAACGTGTGACTGAAACTGTAATTGGCTGCAAAGGGCTTTTTTTTCTCTTGGCAGTAATGAGATCCAACTCTTTACAACACATAAATTTATCATTTGATAGTTTATTAAAAATGGACAAAGCAAAAATGTAAACCCTTATGAGGCGTAACCGACATAGTGTTAACAGTAGAGACAATAAATGTTTTTTGAAATAAAGGACACCCGCAAAGGAGAGGATGAGAAAACACCTACAATCTGGTGTTATATTTGAAAGTTGCTGCACTAAGATAAAGTCAATAAACATACAGAAACGCTCATTTTTCTCCCGAAAGATGGCCGCTAACAAACCAATCTTTGCCAAACTGAGCACCATAAAACTAAGATCTAAAGAGGCAAACTTAATTAAGAAAGTGACAGATTTTCATATCTATTCTGTGATGCTGTTTTAAACAATTATTTTTTGTTTTAAGGTCAAAGAAGGTTTTAAGGTAAAAAGAAGCAAACAGTGCATTATAACAAAACTGGTGCCTGAACATGACATACTGTAAATCAGTTTCATCAAATCTGAAGCATGGAACCAACCGTTCACTCTCTCTGCAAGTTTAGGCTCGGAAATACACACTCCAGCAACAAACTGCCTGACAATTATGTCGCCTAGTGGAAACCAGCCAGTGGGCAGCAGTCACTGTCATTAGGAGATCAAAATGCCATAAACTGATTTGATGGATTAGCTTATCCAGTGATTCTGCTGTAGCCAGAGCAAGAGGTTAATACATAATAAACCTCCCGATGACGCACCACCAACGAGATGGTAAGAAACAGCGGAAACATCATGAAAGTCGAAGCAGCTGTGACCCACTCACCCTGCTGTGACAGGCCCGCGGGGAACATGTAGCGTAACCTTATCTGCCAGTTAAATAAACATGACAATAAACACATAAACATTTTTTTTAACAATAAACATTAACATGCTATACTAAAAGCCTCTAAAATCTGTAAAATGCACTTAAACACACCTCCTAAAACCCTCTCCATTCATAAGGTACGACACTGCATCACTGTAGGTAAGCTTAATAAATAAGCACATATGCACACTGTAGTTGGGTGTGTCAGTGAAGATGACTACCAAACACAATTTGGCTTGCTGGTTGCACAAAGAGGAATCGCTGCTGTTTAGAGCTGCAACGATTTGTCGGAAAATCAATAATCGATCGATAGAAAATGAATCGACACCTATTTTGAAAACTGATTAATCGTTTCAATCATTTTTAAAATAAAAAAGATAAAATAATTACTGTTTCAGTGTCTTCAACAGGAGGATTTGCTGCTTCACTGTCTCAGTAATGAAAATAAATGTAAATTTTTTTTGTGTTTCGGGCTGTTGTTTGGACAAAAGAAGCAATTTGAAGATGTCACATTTGACTCTGGGAAACTGAGATGAGCATTTTCAGCACTTTTCTGATATTTCAAGGAAGAAAAAAAAAAATCAATTAATTGTAAAAATAATCAGCAAACTAATCGATAATAAAAACAATCATTTGTCGAAGCCCTACTGCTCTTATTCTGAAATTATAATATGTGAATCTGTTGTGATCTGTAAATTACCAAGTTGTCGAAGCAAACCAGCCCTTCGCAAATCAAACATCAGATTCTTCACTGAGATTTGTTGCTCCGTGTGCATAAACAACAATCCTGTTGTCTTAGCTTCAGTACAATCATTACACAACGCAGCAGTGACCTTGAGACTAGACGAACAGCTGCAGTATTTCTAGACCATAAGATTTAGCTCCGACATTCCTGGTTAATATCACTCCGTGCTGTGCTGGTGGCTCAGCAGACTTGGAGTTTGAATCTCTGCTCTTATGCATCTGTTTTTTTTTTAGGAGAGATGTAGATTAAATCCGTGCAATAAATAACAAAACAGAAATTCAATTTAGCACATGACAATGTTCAGTCAAAGGGTTTTAAAAATGCTCTGATGTACTATCAATTGTCACTGTGTTCTTTGGAGAAGTAAAGATGTTTTTGGATTTGCGGTTCATAGCAATCAAAGACGGATCACAAAAAGTGTCTTTGTGTCGCACAGCCAGCTGCTTGGAGGGAACAGCCAAATCCTGAGAGTTAGCTGGCAGAACAATCGTCACCACAAATTGTTTGTCTTATTGTCTAAGGCCTTCACTAAATGCTCTCTGTTTTCCTAGAACGGATGAAAATGATGGAGAATCCTCTGCCTGCAAATTGGCCAAGAAGGATGCACACAAAACGTCTTATCTGTCAAAGTAAGTGTGTGTGTGTGTACTTCTTTGCGTGTGACCATTATCTACGTGAAACATCAAAGCTGCATCAAGCAGAAAGAAGAGCAGCTGACAGCTTAAACATTTATAAGCGTGCCCCGACTGAGCTACATTAGCGCTGAGGCTGAGCCCGAGCTAAACCGCAGCTTTTACAGAAAATGGGATAAATTGTGCTAAACCGACTCCGCAATCTAAGCACAGGGGCCAGTTGGCGTAATGAGGAGCCACTTTGGTTAAATGACATTAATTTCTGATTCCATCTGAGTCTCTGAACAAACTCAACTGTTACTTCAGGGTAGATGCACCAACACTGACAGAAAGAGTTTGTCCCAGTCGCTGCTGCAGCACGTCTGTGAAACTAGAGCTCGCTGCTGGATGTCAGCCACGTGCTCTCTGCGAACATGTTAAGACAGCTTGCTCTCCCGTAACTCTGTAAAATGATCAAGAAGTTTTGACATGCAAAATTCTCTGTGCATGAAAATGTCTACCACAAGGACTGTGGAGCGAACTCCACCAGAAACAGGCAGCATCACCACACGAGCAAAGAAATAACAAAAGGTATTAAAGCTGGTAATTAGCTTAAGGCATATGATTAGGCCACTGTAAAGTAGCTAATGTTAGCTACAGAGTTAAGTAGCTTGCTAACTGTCAGGTCACACAGATGTTTGTTTTTATTTGTGTATGTGTGGGCTTACTTGTTGGGGTGCCATTCAGGATGTGGCTGATGACCTGAAAGCCTGTGACTTTGTATACATACAAACGTACACCTATGCATGTAATATTGTGCAATAGTGCACACATAAATACATCTATGTATGCTAATCAAGTACAATAATAATACATCTGTATGCACCAAATAGGTTGACTAATCCAATTTGTCACAGGAATTTTATAAGCAAATTATGTTAGTAAAAATTGCGAATGCACACGTACCTCGACTGCAGAAAGTCGGAGGAGAAACTAGTCCCACGTAAAACTGTTAGATTTTAGTTTTAAACTTTTCTGTTGTGAAGGACAGGATATAAAAAGTCATTCCAATCATCTCTTCCAAGAGATTTCAAACAAAAAAACAACTGTCATTCGCATGAAAAGGAGTGTGACTTGACGGTATTATGTGAAATTTAAGGTCTTTTTAAATAGTTTTGCAATCCTGGCATCCCTCTGCACAACGCGACATGTTCACCACTGACGGCCTTTTTTTGCAACTGTCATGTGCACTCAAAGCCACCAGACATTAGTCTGATGAATTCTAATATTCACCACTACATCTGAACTACTCACTTCAGAAAATTTACTACAGTAGGATGTAAAAATCATTACAGTCAGTCAGTCAGTCTGGGATTTGAGGAAAACTCTCTGAAGCAAAAATGTGGCATTAACATGGAGTGTGTATTAACCCAGGTTAGCCTGGCGCTGCAGGACACAACTGCCGTTGGAGGCTCAAACAAGCTGGTAAAATTAAAGAAAAAAAGGTCATTTTGCAACAGTGATTACAGGTTTCAAATTTTATTTTCGCTTCATTATCTTCTCTCGTATAACTGAATGAATCCAGTACTCATACATGAATGCAGCTACATCCTGTGAACTACTGAAGGTGATTGGTGTCCACCTGAGCAGATTTTCTTGCATTCTGATTGAAGAAAATATAGATTAAGAAAACAACACTCTTGTAACTTTATGATATATTAAAATCTTAGTAGTACAAATTCAGCATCAAATCTGACTTTTTTTTTTTGTTCAAAGGTTTCCGTGTTTATGCCTCCATGGGTCTGAGCTGTTAAGGTGGCACCATGAAGACGTACAAAATATCATACAGGTGGTTTTAATTTTGTGGCTAATTAATGTTCTCAGCGGCATCTGTAAGTGAGATTATAGTTTGGCTGTTTTTTCCCAAAGGAATAGCTCCATTTATTCCCACAAAAAAGCAGCAAATGAAAAATGATGGCATTGCAGTGTGTGTTTAAGTGCACATGCATGTGTCCTGTGGTATAAATCACGGCATGCTTATGTGTGGAAGCATGTTTTATGCATAAATCTGCAAAGAGAAAAAAGTAAACTGTCAGGCTGGTTTGCAGGCCTGTTACATAAGCAGCTCGCTTGCTTGCGTATTTGAGGTTTTTGGTGAAGAATGGGGAGGGGGGGGAGTGAAGCAAAGAGAGTACAAAAAAAAAAGACAGAAGACTCAGAGGAGAGAAAAATGGGCCTGTGCTGACAGCAGACTTTCAAACAGCCTGTCAGCTCAAACACAAACAGTTATAAAACTAATCAACTCGCTCAACTTGCAAAGGAAAAGTCTAAAAATAGACGGCCTTGGCTGAATTAGGTTACAAGTTTAATGTGAGTGGGAATCATCTCACTCACTCTGAGCCAGTGTAAATGTAATAGTGAAGGACAGTATGACAGAGAAGATGGTCATCACTTTTCCACTGGCTGTTCTTCAAGGCCTCATCATAGGAAAGCTGGAGTGCGACTCACTAACAGTTATTATTGTTGGAAATGATACAGCATAGTAGGACCAAAATAGAACGGCATTTTTTTAAACTTCATCTCCACAGACTGCAGGAGTTTTAAATCATCCCTCACTCTGTCCCAATTTTTTTCAGGCTACTGTGTAAGCCAGTCTAGCAAAGTGTGCATGCAGATGCAGTTCCTTTTAACACAGCATGGCCAGAAAAAAGCAAATTAAAGGAACATTTTAAGATTCAAGATTAAAGATCTTAGCATGCAGATAATATATGTAATAATAATAATAATAAATGTGAGTGTGTCAAGAGAGCAGAGGCGATATAGGAGAGATTATGGTGAGTTGTTAGACACGCCTACGTATGACTCATGGCAAGGCCTGCCCCTGCTAAATGCTAATATTTGCCCAGCTATGGTTCTAACCAGCAGAGGCCCAGGAGACCAGCACATTGCCACAACAGCTCACTTATTTTTCCCATTCAGAGGCTCAGCAAACTGGCGCAACAGCAAGCTAGGACCTACGGGGGTTGTTAAAAAGCCAGCTGGGAAGCCAGTGAGCTGACTGGAGCTTTTCAGTGGCTCAGTCTCGTACACAAGAGGCTTTCATTTCCATGTTGAAGGATGATTTGTTTAAAAATCACAACAAAAACGGTTGCTATAAATTAAACAGTTATCTGTGGTTATAGCCTCGTTTTTCTGTGGGGTGTTTCCGTGTAAGGCTGTTAATATCATTGTTGTAAAGGAGGGACCTGGTAGCAGAGGGGAACTGAAGCCGATAACACACCAGCGCCGCAGCGCATCATTTGATGTGCATCAAGTCCCGCCCCTAACACAACTAGGAAGCATCACGCTGCAGCACGTCAACAGGAAGACCAGTCACACCAAGTGAACATGAAATAAAACATCATAGTGTTTAGTTATGTAACACAATCATGGATTAATCTCCATTCTTCCATCTCAGGCCGATTGCTGTCACCACTAAGCTACTGATCTGGTCGTCACCCGCAGAGGTCGGCATATTTCTTGAGCTCAGCAATATCTTTCCTTATTTATTGTTGATGTGACCAAGATTATTAATGACCCTGGACAAGTTGCCAGTTTATCGCAGGGCTGACACTTTTTGACAACTTTTCTCTGAGAAAAAAAAAGCACCTTCAGAAGGGCCGCCGTGCTGAAAATAGGGCAGTGGCATGAAGGGTCACAAGACAGCACCAGACCAACGTGTTTTAACCTTGATGCAGACATTAATTAGAATAAGTGGCTGCACCTGTGCCCAATAAGCACTAGGGAGACGGTCTGCAAAGAGCTGAGGTGGAGAGAGTTGAGCATGGGCAGGCGATGTTGGGGAAAGGACAGCCTAGCAGAGCCCTCGCTGCTGGTGGTGAAGACAGATAATTGGGCTATAGGGCAATGTAGGAGTTAGGCAAGGAAATATTACTGACAGCCACTTCTTCATTTGTGTAAAGACAGAACAGACTGTCATATGGATGGCACTAGCAACTACAAGGTCAGCAGCACTTACAACAACAATAATAACAATAAACACACACCTTAAAAGCTCACAGGGGGAACAAGGTTACTCAGGTAAACTGGTTTCCATTAATTTTGTTATGCCAGGGTCAGACTGCAAGGTATTTTTGTCTGTTGAAATGTTGACTGTGTGAGATTAGCCGATTAAAGAGTCATAAATTCTTGCTGTGTTGTGGCTGAGAGACACGACAGACTACACGTTGCTCCGACATCAGTCATTGTTTGCAGTTCAAGAGGTGTGTGATGTCACAGCAAGGAAGTGCTCAACTACTACTGCTGACAAGCCGTTGTGGGAGGTAAGCAAAAAATCAAACGTGCTAGTCTTTCTGTTGTGAGGTGTCCTAGATGCGGCATCAGTTGTCGTCCATTATGACACAATACGGCAGATGAAACAATCGATTGTCACACCCGATGCTCATTGATTGTTTCCAAGCCTACCCGACGCCCTACGTCTTCCCAGTCGGTCCATTATCAGGCTGATAATGGAAGTGTGTTGTGATATTTAAACAAACCATCCATGAAAACAGAAATGAAAGTGTTTTGTTTACGAGGCCAGTGTGTTGGGAAAGCACCAGTCATCTGTCACTGTGACAGCCAGTGGATTTCAAAGCTGAAATACTGATTGTTTAGCCATAGTGTTTGAATCAGCAAGAGAAATAACAATAAAACAGGATCTTTTTTACCAACACTCTTTGCAAGGAGGATGAATTAGATGCATCTTAGCCAAACAGAGGAGAAAGCTACAAACATTTCATGCTTTCTAAGTTGTTTGAGCGTGGGGTTTTTTTGTTTTTTTTTCCCAGTCTTTAATAACTGAGCATTTAACAAGCGCCTCCTGGCCCTGTCATCATCCCAAACGAACACTGAAGGTGGCAAAAATGGATTCCTCTGCCTACAAAGCTATATATGCTCAGAAAAATTAGTTAATATATATTTTAAAAAATGCATTTTCTTGTCTTTTAAAACTCATACCAGCAAATTTTTTGCATTTGGCCCAGTTAGGTTTCTTTACAAAACTTTTGTGGTTACTTTGTTGTGTATTTTGATTCCATACACCATGATGTGAAATCTTCTATGAGGGTTACACAAAAGCAGAGGAATGAAACAGTGTGTGTCTGAGTATGTGTGTGTGTGTGTGCTTGAGCCTTTTCAGCTTGCGTGTATCTGAATGCATGCCAGAGCTTGGAGACCCTGCAGAAAAGACACGCGCACACACAGGACATCATGCACACACACACACACACACACACACACACTCCTAGTCTGTAGTGGCGACTGCTGAGACCACACAAGAGCACGATAATCTGTTGGCATGACAACTGGAGTGGAATATTCGCTTGGCCTAGAAAATATGGCAGTGAAAAAAAGATGAATGAGCAGTGAGATATGGATAAAAAAAAACAACAACATAAGCCTCCAGACCGTCTGCTCTTTAATTACAGATGCAAATGTCTTGCAACAATACAACACAAAGTCTCATCCTCTCATCATCAAATAATTCTCACATGGCCGCAACTGTGCAGTATGGGTGTTAATGCATCCATATGCATGTGTGGAAGCGGGTGAATGTACTCCTATTAAATACTGTATGTCCCATCGCCTTGAAGGCAGACACTACAGACTCTGCAGACCGTAAAGCGTATTCACAACAGTTTGCTGTGTCTGCTGTGCATGTTGCTTTGGCTTTGGGGCGGTTTGTTGTTCTCTTTTCAAACCACTAATAAAGCCTTAAACATCTCCGACAGTCCACGGAGGTCAGCTGGGACGGCCAAAAGGAATGAAGCCAGGTCTCGGTGCCATAAAACAGGTCTGAATTTATGGTTTAATTCAAGCTGAGAGCCTGTGAAGAGAGTGCAAGGATGAGGTTTCTTTTACCGCCACTCTGCATGATCGCATAAAGCATTTAAGATTCTCCTCTACCTCGAGCACTAATGCTGAGACTCTGGAAAAGCAGCACAGCAGGGGATATTTGGTTCTAAGGGCAGAATTAGGAGTTTAATGTGAGTTCGGGTATTCTTAACATGTCTGCTTGGCCAGTAACCCAATGTATTATAAAGTGTGATGGATGAGAACATCTTGCTTCAAGATTAGGATGGAGTTTAAGTGGTGTTTTAGTGGTTTAAAGGGGAATGTTTTGATATCTGATTGAGCTTTTGAGCCTCATGCACATTTAAAAACTCATAAAGGCGTTTTGTCACGTCAGCAAAAGGTCTGGAACACGAGGTCAAATAAGTGTTGGCAAGCTTACTTTGGATGTTCTTAACTCTTAACTGCTGTCCTCAGATCGTCTTGTTCCCTCCTGACTTATTGAGAGAAGACGCCAGGCGGAACAACCGAAATTAAAGAGAGGACTGTCTGTGTCTGACCCCTCTTGAGAGAGAATAAGAGTGGAAAATAACTCGGAGACTAAGCGGCGGAGGATTTAGTCTTCTGATGGCCCTTTATGTCTTTGCAAAGACGGCCAAATCCTCTGACATAACAGAGGCATCGGCAGAGACAACACATGGTCAATAGATCCCTGATGAGTTGACTGCAGCTCTAAACAAACAAGTTAATCTGCTGTGAACTCAAAGCATCCTGACACACAGCTAAGATCTGATGAGATCTGAAGCTGGAAGGTGCATGTCGGTCACCTTAAAGGATGTGACATTTTGGGAAATACACTTAGCTTCTTCACTTTCTTGCTAACAGTTATACAGGAAGACATCACTCTCATTTTTGTGTGTTTGTGCCACATACAACGGTACAACAACTGAAAACAGGCAAACAGCTAGCCTAGTTACTCAAAACAGCACATCTAAAGCTTCAGGGACAGTTTTTATGGCGCAAGTTTGCGCATCAAACGGAACGCTTTTTTTGACAATGGCATGTTGAAACCGCAAACGTTTGAAACCGGGTTCCAGAGTGCAATCTTTTGAAACCACAACCTTCTTTCCGGCCGTGTTAACTGGTAAGCGGAGCGCCTGCGAATGCAGTGATGATGCTAATGCTAATGCTAGCGCAAGTCAATGCATTCCACTCTAACCGCTACCATTTCTGATTAAACATTTTGCAGCACACCAGAAGCAGTTGAATATGACGACAGTCTATTGAAGCAAATTTAAGTGTCCAAAGCATAATTTCAGAAGTCAGTCAAGAGCTGAATTTCTTTCATTTGTGGCTGCTCAGCACTTAGCAACAACAGGAAGTTAACATCTTTAGCAGCTCTAACGGTATGTAATTACAAACTTACACCGCAGACTACTGGCTGGGCATGCATACTACAGCGTTGTTGGTTTGGTTGGGCGTCACGGTGGCGTAGCGGTTAGCACTGTTGCCTCATAGGTAGGTTCGATTCCCAGCTGTGGCAGGGCCTTTCTATGTGGAGTTTGCATGTTCTCCCTGCGTTCGCGTGGGTTTTGTCCGGGTGCTCCATTTCCCCAACCATCAAAACATGTATGTTAGGTGTATCTCCAGTTAGTTCCATTGACAAAAGTACTGGCTCAGTACCAGGAGTTGGTCCCCGGGCGCTATACTGTGGGCTCCTCAGGGATGG
>JAPZDX010000010.1:7447022-7461863 GCA_029783625.1 Naso annulatus | reverse complement strand
TTTATTTTTTTTTTTTTTTTTTTTAAAGTCAAACTTGACTTATTTTAACATGCACCTTTTACCTGTGCTTTTATTTTTAATACTTAACCCTTACATTAAGGACTCAATGAGTCCTCGCCTATTTTTCTATTGAGCAGCATTTTGGCTGCAATCATCCTTTAGCAAAATGCATTGGTGAAGGGTAGCGTTTTTCAGTACATGTTGAAATAAAAAAAAATCTTGGGGAAAAAAAAAAAAGCTTCCTTTCAGTGTGTAGCTTAATTTCGAGCTCTCACCCTGTTAAGGACTCATTGAGTCCTCACAGCGTGTAAAGGTTAAGTACATTTATATTTACTGTACTTTTGATACTTAAGTAATATTCTAATAGGTGAATTCCACTTTTACCAAAGTCATTTTCCAGTCAGGTATTTTTACTTTTACTCAAGTTTGGCTTTTGGGTACTTTATACGAGACTGGTTTGAGTAAACTAAAAGACTTTTGACTGATATGTCTGTGTGTGGCCTCTCTTCTTGGTGCTGGTCTGACGTCAGGCTGCAGATGCAGATGTAAAAGGAATACCCAGTGCTTTTAAAAGTGATGCCATGGGATCCTGACCAAGTGCCTGTATGTAATGACTTGAAAGTAAGAATGTGTTGGCTGGAAAAAACTCCATAAAGTAGTGGATATTTATATATGCACAGATGGCTTGCAGGACACGGAGAAGAAAGCTGTAATTAGTCACAGCAACAGAAACAAAAAGGGAATAATGCGAAGATGTGCTCTGAGACTAATCATGAAACTGTTTTTTGAATAATATTTGGATGTTTAATAACAGACGGGACGGTAATCTCTCATTAAAGGCTTTTTTTCTTGTCTTACCTCTCCTGAGGTTTCCTACAGGTGGAGACTGCAGAGGTGGGTCGTGTTTTAGCGGTCTTACATGGACTGTCCTTCACGCTACCCTGTGGACTCTTCACACCACTGGAAGGAAGAAAACAAATCTTTACTGTATGTCTTTCCCACCACAAACATATCCATATTACTGTAGCTGATACTTATTAGCCACACTGTTTACACGCATGGAAATTTAGCGTCTGGCATGAAACCTTTTCATTCCAACAAAAAGACTCATCCCAATTTGCAAACAAGTCCAAACGTTTAAGCCACTAAGATGAAGAAATTTATATGCCATGTTTAAGAAAGTGCACTTTACTCATGCCACAGGATGTAGTTCTTTCAAATTTCTACAGGAAAATTATGACTGTCCTCTGTGCAGTTGACAGTTTTATTTTTATGTCAGTGCAACGACGCAAATAAAGAAAGAAAAATCTTGTACATATCTGTTAGTTTTGAAAATTAGGCCCTTTATACTTAAAATTATAAATTAAAATACCATTAAACTGGTTTTAAGTTTACTTTGAAAGTCATCTGCTTGAATGCAAATAACAAACTTAGCGTTTTTATCCATTTTGATATAAACTTCAAGTCAAGCGAAAACAAATCACCTTCATGATATTTAGATACTGAAAAATCAAGATAAAACAAATTAAACTTATCAGATTCTCGTCCAATCAGATTTTGTTATGTCATGTGATCCAGGAGAGAGAAGTTAATATGACACTTGAGTGGTAAAGTTCTTATAGTTATCTAAGTATTAGTTAGGCTATATTTTTTACAGTTAGGTTTTTTAATTATAAAATTCAATTTACTGTGTGTACTTTGATCCCTAAAGTTTTTAGCAAATCCATCAAGTATCTTCAAATTCAGATAGATTAGAATTTACTATTCGCATATGTATTCTATATCTTACTTTAAAGCAACATTTTATAACTATTTCACCAAAATTTAACAGCTTCAAAATCACTTATAAGTTAGGCTGACTTGTAACCAGGTGAGTAATGTCTCTGTGTCCGTCTGTGTCCCGAACGTCACTTACAGAGTTATGACACTTGTGCTGTTGCACTTGCTTGATGTTGCACTTTACAACAGAAGTGTGCAGGGTTTCACAATGTTATGTTATGCTGAGTTTTGTGTGTAGTTACACTGTAGCACGTTCAAAAACCTGGGACTTGTATTTTATTTATTGGTGGTGTTGTACTCACAAAACTGTGGGGGCGCCAAATCGAACAAAATACCATGTTCCTACATAACACTGCTTTAAAATCTGAGATGATTTTGTATTTTAACAGGTGCAACATGTCAGATGGTGAAAAGTAAATGTCATTAATTCAAGCAAATTTCACTGGAATTCAGCCTGACATATTTACTTGACTGCAAACATGTTTCTGTATCATCAGATGACTTGCTGAATATGCTTTACTTTGAATCTATGTCATAAAAACATGTAAAACACAATTTATAAAAACAGACGTGGACACTTTGGGTTGAGAAACGAGGAATGATGGCGTGATGGGAAACAACTAGAGGCAACAAATAATAAAGAGGAAAAGCAAAAGAACGAGTGAGGGGAAAAGACAACAGAAGGTACGATGAGCTTAATTAATGGAGAGGAAATGGCAGGAAAATGAACCACCGATGTTGATGCTTTTCATTTGATCCTCACACTGAACCGGCAGCATTTGGTCAATGAAGATTTTCTTCTCTGTGTAATTACATCAGCTCAGCTCCGATACAGAAGCAGCACATTACGGTTACAAACTGCAGAGAAAAGCCATCATTCTCTCTGGCTAATGCTATCTAATGGCGGCACCATTTGAAAGGTAATTGAGAGGAAGACATCTGCAGAGAATGGTTATTATTGCTTTGAAATAACACAAGCGTTGAAATAATTACCAAGCATGAGCAGTGTTTCTTGGATAATGGAGGGTGTCTGCTGATTGCTTTTGCGCGGCAGATAATGAGAAGTGAAGTTTGAGATCTGAGGCGGAAGCTTCACTGTGAGCTGCTTCATCAGGACAGTTTTTTATTTTAATTCTGTGTGCCGTAGCCTTCGCATCGCCCTGCCTGTGAGGCATGAAGACGGCTGTCAAACATGAGAGGAATGCCACTAAGAAAACAGTCAACAACTTAACCTGCTTGTTTTAGACCTAATGTACAATGCTGATAAAGAGCAAGATAAAAATACCCGATTCATGTATTGAAAAAAATATTAAGAACACTATAAAATGGTTCTTTTATTGAATCTGAATCTCTCTGGTGATCTTATCAAAGCCTCCCGCCTGCAGACAGAGCAGCAGTGTTTTACCTGCGGGACGGTGTTGGGCTGTAGTTCCTGGCTGTGGCACTGGAGGGCAGTGTGGAGCTCTTCTTCACGGAGGCGGTGCTGGAGGTCATCATGGGCGGTCTGGAGGGCAGAGCGAGGGACACTGGCCTGGCTGCAGGGACACACAGCAGGGTAGGTGGAAAATTATGGACTTTATTTTTTGAATACTTTCCCAGGTTTTTTTTAGGTTTTTAATGTTTTTTTGTTTGTTTTTCTCAAAAGGCACAAAAACATAACGAACTGCTGCCCCACTGATGCTGGATTTTTATTTAACATACTAAATACAATTTATATAGAATACCAGGGCTAAACCCATTTGGTGATAAATAAATCAAAGGAAATATAGTGCCAGTCAGGTTATTTTATATTGTATATAAATAATATGTATTAATTAATAAGTATATTTCAATTTAATCATCATTATTACACAAATGTCTGAAGTAATGAAGTGCAAATAATTTATCATTGTTCTTAAGAACGTTGCTATTTGTCACTCTGGGAATGAAACTCAACAATCAACAAATTTTCTGGTGCATTTTGGAACAGCTCAGACAAGTTTTACTAATTCTACCTTTAAGTTTAATAATCTTTGCATTATATTAATATGACATGAGATTCAGTTAGCTTTGCACGGAATGATCGGTAGAAATATCCTCCAGAGGGAAACTTTTTACTTTTATACTTTGAGTACATTTAAGAACCTGTACTTTGTTACTTTAACTCGAGTTAAAAAAAAAAAAGTTTGGTACATACTTCTGCTTTTACCAGTCTTTTGTTTTTTTACACAAGTATTTTTACCTCTACTTAAGCTGAAAATGTGTGTACTTTTGCCTCCTCTGCTATTATTGAAAAATAAGTTATCTTTTCAATCACTTTTCAAGCAAAAATACCAAATAGCCTTCCTCACTTTTTTTCCATACATTTTATAGATCAAATGATTGACTAATTAAGTCAGTAAATATTGACAGATTACAATACTTGGTGATTGAATGGAAATTAAAAAGTCATCAGCTTCTTTTCATTATCAACCCTAAACGGAATCCTTCAGAATAAAAGCTCCCATCAAATTTAGACTCAAAAAGTCAAGACAAGTAAAACCAAATCAGTCCCTTTTTTCTGCTTTATGTTGTATAACTAATTCATGACTGTTGAGCCAACATACAGTCTGTTGTATCTCATTCCTTGAATCCACAGATATACACGTGGGTACTAATCCAGTAACAGATCTTTGCTCACCTTTAGCGCCCGATGGTTTCCTGCCAGCAGCAGCTGCTTGGTACTCCTCAGAGATGTTGAGTCTCTTGAGGACGTCGGCCAGAGCCATCTTCAACAGCTGGATTTCATCTTCCTGCATCTGCATCCTCTGCTCCAGATAGGTCAGTCGGTCGACCACCTCGAGGCCACTGGCTGCCGAGCTGCGGTCATCTGAAGGCATAAAGAACATTTGATATGGCGTGAGAGAGAGAGTGAGAGTGATTGATCCTGTTTAGGCGTGGACACAGATTATTAGTTTAATTTTTTTAATGCTTTTCAGTGACATTACATAACAGATGACATGCTTCCTGATACTGCTTGTCCTTTGAGAAAGCAGAGAAATTTACAGCATCCAATAAACATTTGTTAGCCTTCAATCCATGTCTAAGTGTGCTGAAATATGCAGATTTCTCAGAGTACAATAGAGAAAACACAGACCTTGTCAGCCAGTGGTGACAGTGACGTGCGTGACCACACAAAAAGCAGAGAACGATTGCAAGCAAAAATAAAATGCAACTGACTCATTATGACTCATGTGTGGTTAAAAAAAAAACAATCCTCTAAAAACGAAGTAAGAAAGCGCCGTGAAACTGTGCACTCTTAAAAACTGCAATGTAAAATAAGGGCCAGCAAAGAAATAATATAGCTGAATACATAGTTAATTGATAATATTGAACGGTAAAGCTCTTCAATATCGCCTGTTTGTGCCCATGCAGCAGAGAGCGAGCGAATGAGGTCGCAGCACAGCTGGATGCAGCAGATCATCCACACAGCAGCATGTAAACAAACGTATCTGAGCTCACATCCAAAACACTTTCAACTGTCACTAACACGTGTATGTTTTCTCTTTAATATTTCCCTTCTTAATATTTGTCCTTGTGCTGCCGGCTGTCATCAGTAACAACAGTGCGGAGGCGGATACCGTGGGAGACACTGGATGCTGAGGAACAGTCAGGGTGCCTCTGTTGGCCGGTGGGGCCCTCCTCCAACACACCAGACGTCGTCTTCCTCCTCTTCCTCTCCTCTCGCGAGCACACTCTCTCGCTCCTCTTCCCTTTGGCTCCAGTCGGAAAGGCCGGCTCTCCCTCCATCTGATTCTGATCCACTGGCCGGTGTCCACTAAGATCTCATCTCCTTTGCTCCTCTCACAAACACACACACTCCCAGAGCAGCCTTCCTCGTGTTTACAGCATCCAAGCAGTGTTACTGTACTTGCAGCAGGAGATGAGGTTACTGATGTTTTGATCTCCTCACGTTTCCTCGGTGGTCGCCTGACGTGCTCTGTGATGTGTGTGACAGAGCTTAAAGCCCTTTTGCTCAGGGTGTGTGCTTGTATAAAGGTGGGGGTGGGGTTGATAATGCTTAAAAACTCAGCTTGCGTCCAATTCAGCCTAAATTGTCTGTACACGTGTATGTGTGTGTGTACGTGCACTTGCGTGTGTGTGTATGTGGGTGTGCAGAGTACAATGATAATCCCTCAGACTGAGCCTCTTTGACCCCGCCCCCACACATAAGCTCCATGTCATTATGAGAGATGGAGACACAGAAAGGAAACAGCAGACATAAAACCTGAAATGTGGCCCATACTCATGTCGGCTGCAGTAAACATCTCCTACATCGATGGAGCTATGGAGGTCACAGGTCACTGTGAGCAAAGGGGGGCAAAGAAAAAAAGAAGCATGCTTCACTGTAGCTGCAGAGCGAAAACTGAACAAATTCTTAAACAGGAATTAACTACGAAGGCAGTTATGTAATAAAGCATTACTTTTCCAGTTTTCAGATAAAATTGATTATGAGCAAAAAGGATCAGTTACACAATCTGTGTCTGTCTGTGTATTTTTTCGAACTGAGCTGAACAATGATTTCCAACCATGCTACCACAGGATGTACTTTTTTGAGTTCATATTAAAAGTGAGGAGTGAAAGTAAATGCTGTATTCCTCTTTCCTTCTAGTCAGGATGCACGTTGCACAACTTTGATATGACGTCATTTTTACGAACTCTGCTGAGAAAACATCTAAGATTTCATCGTTAAAAGCTGTAGTGTTTTTGTGATGCTTGCAAGTCTTGCTGCAGTTCACAAAGCTGGATAAAACCTATTCTGTTTATTTGGGCTGTCCCTGTTTTATATTCATTCTTGAGAAAGATAACAATGCAATGTGACCTCCTGTCTGGGTTCTAGCATACTTGTTATCACTATATTTTTTTCATTATGCCATATTAACTAATTATTATGTATCACAATACTGTTGCTATTGGTCATTTAGTTTATTACGCAGTTATGCAGTTTATTATAGACTATTTTTGCATGTTTTTATGATTTCAAATTGGTGGAATTTTTAGCGATTATTTCGCTGGAAAACATCAAACCAGTCTTGCCACACTATTAGAAAACAAAGTTGAAACAGTTGGCCTTGCTAAAAGTAAACAATAAACTGTTACAATAACAGTTAACGAAGGTTAATGGAGACTTGGCAGAAATCGTTAGCTTAAGTTAATGAATAGGTTGCAGAAATAGTTTTGGAAAGTAACTCTCAACAGTTCAACAGTTCACTAAAAGCATAACAACAGTTGTAAAGTAACAAATTCCTTGTTGAAACAGTCAGCTGGATGAAAAAGTCGTGGATTACCAGTTTAAAAAGTTCGCCAGACAAAAGATAAAGTTACAGTTGAAATGATTCATAACTACAGAAGCCCAGAGTGGCCATGGTCACTACCATCTTTTGTCATTCTGTTATTGCAAGATCACAAAAAATATTCTTTTGTTATCACAGGGTAACTCATTTTCCGGTAATAACGAGCCAGTTGTTTCCTCGTTTCGAATCATTTTTATTAGAGATCTGGAGTGCCACCAGCTCCAGCATATAGACGGCTACTGACACCTGTAAGTAGGCTCACTTGTAAATGTCACATAACGGAGTATCTGTTGATCAACGCATCAGACTGTGCTTCAGCCAAGGTCTAACACAGGCAGAAACTGCACGGTGTCTTTCTGTTGGAGATAACATTCATATCAGCACTCGTCATTTAACGAGAAGACGAGCCCGGCTGAAGCTGTACAGACGATCACACTTCAGTGATGCTGCTGGCAGTGAACTTGACGGCCAAATCTGTGTGATCACGAACAGCTTAACTGTTTAAATAGGTAACATATTTAGCCACAAGTAATGAATGAACTGGTGAAATTTTGAACTAAAACAATGAATGAACAGTTAAAATCGTGTGTTTAGGCTAAAAAAGATAGAAGAAGAAGAACACAATGCAGATATAGTAAATTTTCAGATGAAGAGTTGAGAGCAGATAAATGGCTAAATAATATTCACTAAAAGTAATGATCAAATAGCTTAAAGATAACTGACAATTCAAACTAAAATTAAAAAGTCCAACTTCTACCACTTCAGATTGCAGTATTTAAAAGCTTTGCTTACAAAACAGACCTTAACATTGACAATTCAGTCATATTAAAAATGTTTAAACAATCACATTAACCTCTATTTTCATGTCTTTAATATAAATAACATCCACTTTAAGATCAATCCAAATCATACTTGAGTTCATGTGACAGGGATCTGGAGATTAATGTGTGCGTGAAACCTCAAAATCTGTTTTTTATTTTCTAAAATGCAGGTTATTCAGAGTTAAACTTGATTTCCCCCCAGTTCTTGCAAAGTTGTAACTCTTTTGCGATCTGTGTTTTTCATCCTGACGCAGATAATCTGCTGCGGGCGAGGACCTTCAGTGCAATCATTAACGCATGCAGCCCGCAGTAATCTGCTGCTCGTGGAGAGTTGTGACTCCGTGTAGGCCCGTGATTTTCTGTTTCTCCTCTTGTCCCGGCTGTGACATCATCCTCGTGCCACCTCCACACACCCCATATGGGATTGGGATTAGAATAGCACATAATCCCACTGCTGCAAAAGGGAATTAGCAGCCCAAAGCTCAATCTCTGCACTTACTCATCTATAGAAAGAACAGAGCGGCTCCTTGGATGCCTTTCAAGCAAAAGTAAACACAAATGCAAACACATGCATTAAGTCTTTCTCGGCGCCTCTGGCTCACACACACACACGCATTCACACGTATACACAGGCAGAATAACGATAACAGTATCAAATTCATATACCCATTATGCATCCTAGCAAAATTAAAATACATGAAGGCATAGAGAAGCAGTGGAGTGTTTTAATCTCTGCTCGCAGATGGTGTTTCTTGAATGAAGGAACCGCATCTGTCTGCTCATATCAGCACTCTGCATGCTGACACACACAGTGAAGGCCACGTGTGCACAAGCAATCCTTCACGTATTAGTCCACGCAGAGTAATATCCCTGAGGGGACAGGGCATTTCCCTAAATCTCCTCAGACAAGGCACATTCCTGCACAGACAATCAGACTGTGAGGTTTGTGAGACACTGAACAGGTATGCAGGACGAGTGTTTCTGCTGCACTTACTTGTTTAAATGAAGAATTTTGCAGGTTAGAAAAATTGCCTTTTCACACACATATTCATTTGAATTTCTGACAGGTTTTAAAGAGCTAAAAAGGGTGCAACGTAGTCATCTATTTTTACCATTTCTGTCCTGACTCTGTGAGGCTCAAACCAATTTGAGTTTTTAATTGAAATGTCTTCTAAAAAACAGCTGTTAACACTTTTCTCTTTGCTCTAATGGCTGCTTTCTTGTCTGTCAGAGCAGGTCTTGGAGGGGTTTAATAATCCCAACTGAAACAGAATTTTCACTACAGTTATAGTGTTGAAGCTCTCCAAGAAGGCAACGTGTTAATAACAATAAACCAAAGGAAGTCCTTTAAGAAACACCTGTTTGCTATTAGAATCTTAAAAGTCCCTAGAAGTTATGGGACACTAAATACTAAATCACACTTTCATCATTACTGTTTTCTAATATTTAGAATAATATCAAAATGTCTGCATTTGGTTGCATTTCGAACTTTAAATTTACTTTACTGGTTCTTTTTCTTGTTAGAACAAACCTGCACAAACTGTAAATGCTATGCACACCCAGTTTGTGTTAAAGCTTATGAAAAAACTTTGTGCTTCACTCACACAGAGCACTTAAAGTGTGGGTACATTTTTATCACCTGCTCCTAGCAGTCGTTTTGAGCTTTATTTGAGCTTTTTATGGCCTTTAAACCCACAAACACAATTTCTAATCCACTTCCATGGTGTTGGGTTGGAGGTTTAAATCACAAAGAGCAAATAAAAACACATTATCTGCATGCACCATCAGAAGTGAATGGGAAGATATCTTTAGTTCAGCGTGTAAACTGGCTCAGGTCTACCTGTCATGAAGTCGGTGTCTGGTGCCAGCAGCGAGTCGCTGTGGTAGCTCTCCTTCAGCGAGGGCCTCCTCAGCAGCTCGTGGGCCGTCTCCTCCATCCCCAGTCCCTGATCCAGCATCTCCTCCATGTGTGCATCCCCCTCCAGTGTGCCCGCAGCCATGCCCTCGATGGAGAGAGACAGACGTCGCCTTCTAAGTCTCCCGCACTTCACTCCTGGACTTTAACACCTTCCCTAAACCACCAGTGGCCACCACCTCTTGCTTTCCCTTCCTCCCTCTCCTCTGACTGTCCCGTAAAGAGTGTATGGCGGGTGATGTCACTCAGAGGACAGATTAAGGACCTGGTAAGCCATCTGAAGCTCAACAGAGGACAGGGCTATGAGAGAATAGGAGGGTATAGCACGCGTGTGTGTGTGTGTATGTGTGTGTGAGACAGTCGTGCAATGTGTAGAGGGGTCAGGAAGGCCTCACAGAGGGGAAACATCTTCACATTTAAGGCCTGAAAATAACTTCCTGAAAGATAAGTTGCACAACTGCTGTCTGCAAATATACAGCCGCTGCCTCCAGGAGAAAATGATGAGTAACAATTAACTGAGTTGTTTCAGAAAACACACCAAAAACACACACATACAGCAGGGCGGGACCACACAATATGCTGTTGCACGCAAAGTTGCAGACAAGCACACAATTAGGTTCCCCAAAAAGAGCTTACATCAGGCTACCATCCGGTGTGGCCAGCCCTGGTGTACTGTAAGGATGATGAGATTCAGAGATTAGGGAGCAGAGCTTGATTAATTACAGTCATCAAGAGGACAATAAGCCGGACGTGGTAATTAGACCAACATAGAAAGACAACAGGAGCAGATGAAAAGCCAGTTAGGCGATCGTGTCGGGGTCTCCCCCATGTAAGCTGCCTTTCTGTCTATTTTGCATTCGCTGGATTGATTCTTTCTCCAGCAGATGCTTCTCTTTGCTGATCTGTCAAAGCTTTCTGGCAACGAAGCCAAACTCCTGTGTTCCACAGAATGTTACAGAAACTGCTTTGCACTACATTTCTCATCTTGATGTTTTCACAAAACTGGGAATTTTAATGAATGCATGTAAAGCTTTGAGCTGAGCCAGTAATTAAACCTCCTGTATGTTTTATTTGAACAGAAGCAGCCTTTCACCTTTCTGTTCTGCTAATTAATTACACTTTTTTCTTTTTCTTCCCTCTCTACATTTCTTTTGTCTTCTCACAGTGTCATTTCCTGTTACGACTGTATGCATTCCTGTGTGTCTTTACTAATGTATATGCCTATGTGCAAGAGAAACAGAGACAGAACATCACTTTACATGCATACAGTACATATCTATCTATCTATCTACACAGTATGTGGTCAAATAAGAAAATAAGACTGTATATGTAAACTACAGGAGGAAATTGAAACAGAAATATTACATTTCAATTTTAAAGACAATATCAGAGAATAAACAAAGCTCAGCTTTAGATTCCAAGCCATAACCGTAAATCTTTTCTTATTATTGTTGGTATCTACCTGTACAGAACGAACCTAAGCACTTACATTTATTTTTCTGATTCTAATCAGAAAATACATCTGATTGGAAAAATCATCTAAATACAGGCCAATATACAAAACACTGTACGCAATTTGCAGCAAGCATGCATGTATTTTACCAGGTGCTTGTATGTTTACATGTACGAATATGGTCCTAGCTCTAGTCCAGGTTTTCTTTTTATTTTCCAATGTTATTAAGTTTAATATTCTGTTTGTCTTGTGATTCAAAACAGAGAGTACAAGGCTGCTAAACACTGCACTTTTCCATTGCCGTTAATAAAGTACGTCTTTTCTTTCTGTTTGTTTCTCTTTTCCTCTTTCTGTCGAGAAGCGTAATGAGAAGCCCTTACACACAAGGGTGGGCAGCACATAGGCTACTGTTTCTTAAATTCAATATGAGATAAGTTGTAGTGAGAGCATTTGGGGTAAAAAGAATTACTCAAGTATAAGTACAACCGTAAGCCATTAAAAGATTAGTGTTAATAAGATAAGCAGTGCATGTAGTCTTAATGAAAAAAGGCTCCTCACTGGTTTAAAGAATTAAAATGTGTTAATATTCTCCAGTTTAATTGCAATTCTGCTCTTTTAATTGCAGTGTATCCACTAGATGAAGGCTAAATTGCCTTAATAGAATGTATTTTTAAAACATTTTTAACAACCCACACAGAAGCTTAATTACATGTATTTTACAAGGTTTTTTTAAAATTTATTTTATACCTCTATCAACATATTAGAACTTAACATCCCTGATATACTACTTAATACTGCTGGCTTTAAAGGGATATTCCCAAATTTTTTGACATGGGATCTCATTTTTGACCCACCCAGTTCTATTTCTATTAACAGAGACCATTTTCATCATCATCATCATCATCATTTATTTATTTATTTCAGTTTACTGCACACAGTAGGGAGTTTTGCCATCTCACCGTTTTGCTGCTAATACTAGCGTAAGTCAGCGGTTCCAACAGTAACCACTAGCAAACTCGGATTAAACACTTCACAGTGCACCCAATGCAAGTACAAATGTGATGACAGTCTATTTTGGTGATATGAGTGTTTGCATCATAAATTTAGAAGTCAAACTATGGCTGAATTTCTTTAATTTGTGGCTCTGTTTAGGTGTAGCAGCAGCAGGATGTAACAACGTTGGCTGCTTTCTGTAGACAGCAAGGACACTAGTGCTAGCCAGCTAACAGGGCTGCTCGTGCTGGTGTCATTGCTTGTTTGGATGGGACTAGCTCTGGATTTGTGGCGTTAGTCAGGGCCGTTTGAAAGACGCTTAAACAGCTGTGGTGCTGGTGAAGGCCTGTGTTATAATTTCAACTTGTGGTGGCTAGCTAGCACCAAGCAAAGACGCTAGCATAAAGTTAGCCGCTAACACTGCTTACTTAACTGGCAAATAAATTACTCAACAGTTTAAATCCAGTTTTCAACAAACTATGCTTTTTCCTAACTCAACTTGTTAGCCCAACATAGAAGCAGTGTTGGGGAGAAACTAGTAAGTGTAACAAATTGCATAATTTAATTACAAAATAAACTTTTGTAAAAAAAATGTGTAATTAAATTACAATTACTTATGAAAATGTTACAAAGGGGGTTACATCTGAATATTTTCTGTAAAAAACTGAGGCTATATGTTGAATAATATTCATTTTGTTGCTTCACACGTTTTGATGTGCACAATGCCTTCTTTTGCCATTTCCAGTCAAGGCCGTTTAGTGAAGTTTGATGCTATTCTTATGATTTTGATTGGTTGTCTTGTTTGAATTTGCAGCGCCCCACATCTGCCATTACCACCGCCTAGTTTAAACATTTGTAAATGGTTAACAGTTGAAAACATTCTTTAGACACTTAATCCGAAGTAATCCAAATAGAGGAACTAGTAATCTTTAACCTATTACATTTCCAAAGTAACCTTCCCAACCCTGCTATATGGGCTAAAGTTATTGGGAGAAGTAGAAAATTAATCACTAACATTTACCATCAGCATTTAACGACCACATGTGAATTGTCCCAGTGGTGTAGCCATAGCTAGCTGTCCAAGATGGTGGACCATCCTGCGCATACGTGACTCACATGGATGTAGAACTCACATCGTGTACTGACACACCATAAGCATGTAGTAAACTGAAGATGGTCCATATCAGTAGGACTGGGTAGGCTGAAAATGAGGCCCTTCATCAGAGATTGAGCAATATCCCTTCAAGGTCTGTATGACAAACTGTTCCAAATCCTGAATGCCAACTCAATGAAGTCCCACTCATCACGTGGCTTAAACCTAAATCTACATTTTGGGCTCCTGTACATTCCCAGTCATGCAGCAGATTGGCACAACTGAAAGACCTGTTAGTTCAAAGTGTGCAGCAGTGTAATATTATTATGAGACACTAATCGTCTGCTCTGGCTGCTGTTATCCCTGTGTAACAGACACTAAGGCCCTGTGGTTTGTGTATGTGTGTGAACGTGTGTGTGTGAGCGGTACATTCCTGGTGCTCCGAGGCCAGCACAGGGATAAAGGCCAGAGTTAGATAATGACGCTGCTGACAGAGGACATGTGGAGAGAGGAAACACAGGAGAGAAGCAGGGGGAGGTTAAAACCTGTCTCTTGCTGTATTAAAATCAACAGATGACTGTATCATGTGTGCCATTCGGTGCCTAAATGGAAAGGTGGAAGAAGGTGTGACCCTGGCTGGGCATGCTCATTACTGACCTCCTGTGGAGAGAGTGCAGCATGACAGCTGTTTGACGGAGGAACTTCACAGACTTCCCAATGATCACGTGTGGAAAGAACTGCTTCGCTTTTGCGTAGTATCATGTCATGAAGAGGGTTACAAGTTGTAGTTTAAAAAAAGAGCCACACACTGAATTTTCACAAAGGACTTAAAATTTATAAATATTCTTTCAACGGAACATTAAATCAGTAGGGATGTTATATAATTCTTCCAAAAAAATCCAAGAGATTTTCAGAGAGCATGACAAAGTGACAATAATGTGATACACACATTGCTTCTCTACTCCAAAAATATCTAGACTTTTTACTGGATATCCCCCCATTTTTTCCAAATATATCAAAATATATGTCGACAATAAGCATCAATACAGACCACACAGAAAGCAGAATCTCATGGGTTGGTCGGGTGCTTTTGTGTTTTTGACTCATGGAGTGAACAAACGTCCCGTGTGGCTTCAGTTTTCAGCCCCCGCCACTGTGGACACCCCATGCGCACAGAAACTGACCTCTCCCCAGTGCTGGCCCTGCCTTGTTGTCATGGCAACGAAGGATGCAACCGTGCTCATGCAAAGCTGCTGGGAAATTAAGTCACATAAATAAGAGCATACAATCTAGTCCATGCTTCTTGCAGGGCTGGCCAGCACTCGGGAGGATAACTAATGGCAACTTCCTCACTGAGCTTTTCTCCGTCTCCTTATCCTGGAGGTTCCTGCAAGACTCTCAGTAGCCAAAAAGATGAGGATGCAGGGAGAGAGGGCAAGGAGAGGAAGCTGTAGAGCAGCGTTTGGGATGTGGCC
>JAPZDX010000010.1:7377684-7391080 GCA_029783625.1 Naso annulatus | reverse complement strand
CCAAAAGTTTACTACAGAACTTTACTGAATGGTAGAAAAGCAGGTAAGGAACCAGTGTGGATGCAGTAAATACATCATTTGTGTTTCTGCTGTAAAGTTTGACCAGCCACATTTAAATTTAAAACTTTTGTACTTTGTGCATTATGTCCTCCACAGAACAAATTTCTCAGGGAACTACATCCAGTGAATCAGAAATACGAAAGCAAATCGAGATCCAGTCAGGGTGTCAGTGGGACAAGGACCGCAAGAGGGTCCTGGAAACTTTGTGTCGACGCATGAATCAGAACAGGTTGTCTCAGTGCTTCAGCATAGGACCTTACCGCATCCGCCCAGTCACCAAGATCTTCATGCGGAAGCCCAGTGGCTCACTCATCACCTACAGGGTGAGGACTGATGCATGCATGTGACAGTAACAAGTGATTCAACTCCTGTATTCTGCCTTAGGACATTTTTAGCTTTAATGTACAGGTTTGTTGCCTTGAGCAGAATAGCCAATCAAAACAGACAAACTTCAATATTACAGGTCTTAATCAGTGCGTTTACATGATGTTAGAAAAAAACAATTTACTGTGGTAGTTTGACAAAAAAATGGACTTTTGAAACACATGTTAGCATGTTAGTCTGACTGAAATCATACTAAGTCAAATTTCTCAAAGTCAGACTAACACACCTAGATGTAGTTGGGGGTCCATTTACTCTTGCATGTATTCACCTCAGTTTGCCACAAACTGGCATAGGTGTTCTGCATGTGATCCATAGTTCCTGTGGTGATTTTTGACCAGGAAGTCAAACAGCATAAATGAGAACAAAGCTGAGAAGAAAAAAGAAATACCAAGCATGACGTGTAGCATACATCCTATTTGTACCAAAAATGAAGCGTAGATATAAATGAAGTGAAAAACACTGTGAACTTGTCCATGTTTGACACAGAACCAGCAAGCCACTTGATAACTTGTTTGTAGCTTGTTTAGTATATGATGTAATTCACTGAACTCTGCCTTGTACTGCAAACAGGCCAATCAGAGCGTAGCATCTGCCAGCTCTGACCAGGGTCTGACAACTGCGCTCCATTGACACTGATTGAATCTTTTCACATTTTCTTCATTTTCTGGACGAATCTATGGATTTTTAGCTCGTTGTGGTTAAATGTTGTGTCTGGGGCACTTTTAAAAATGGTGCTTGTTATTCGACAAGGTTCAAAGGAGACATACGCTCTTCAACTTTCCAAAACAAACGCTGTAAAGTTTAACATTATGCTTCGAGCAAAACTGTTGTTCTTCTCACAGTTTAATAAGCACAGCTAATGTTACATCTGCTTTGGTAACCCTAAAATAAATATTGTTACACTGTTATTAGTAGATATAAGCTGGTTAATTTGAGTAACTCACAGCTAGTAAGAGCACTAGCAAGCCTGGCCAGCTAAGCTTAAGTCTGTGGCTGCAGTCTGAGGATAGCAGTGTAGTGTTTAACCCAAACTCGAACCTGCCGAAAAAAAAGCCCAACTTTTCTTTTAACATTAATAAACAAAGAGACAAAACCTCACTTTCTCTAAAGGGGTCCTAAATCATTACAAGGGTCCTTACTTGTTTTGTTAATGAAGTGAAACACAAGTTAAAGCTGCTGCACTGTGATCTGTAGGCTTCAACATGTATCTTTATATTCATAACTCTAAGCTGTTTTTGCTGCTGAGTCAGTTTGACATCCTGTATATATCTTTTAAAGTCATATTGTTTACCCATCCATCTGCTTCTGTCTGAAATTGTTTTTCCAAATATGAGTCACTGGTTCTCCAGGGAGTGCAGTTAGGGACATTGGGCTCCATGCAAGCTCTTAAAAGTTTGTCAGACATATCAACAGGAAATAAGGAGGGGGCGTGGCTTAGTGAAAGGTCAATTGGTCAACCAGAAGAAGGTCTAAATAGCAACTTGCTGAACAGGGCGTATAATCACCTACTGTGGCACAGTCAGACATACTTTCCGTCAATAAATTGATTTTCCCTCACTGCTTTATATACTGGGACAAGGACAGTAGTCCAATAAGATGCCTAATTGAGCTGCAACTGTAGCTCGACTTAATTATGCATGTAAACGTACTGACATATTGTTCAGATGTAGCATTTTTCCTAAATCCATTACTTGCATTTTAAAAAATTTTCTGCTCCTGTAGGTGCACATCAGCAAACCATCACAAGCCAGCGACAATGAAGAAGACGAAGTTGAAGACAGCGACGAGGAAACGGAGGTCTACAAAAGCCTCGATGGGGAAGCTGATGCAGAAGAGGAAGATGAACAATTTGAAGAGCCAAAGTTGCAGTATGGAGTCACACCCTTTATGAGTGGAGTGATACCTGCCGGCAGACTGAGAGCCAGGACCAAACCTGTTGGCTGTCAAGAATATGGACTTATACAGGTCAGGCTTAAAGAAGTGTTGTCTATCTCACTAACACTGTTAAAATGTTTGTAGTACATCTACGTATTTCTTCTTTACAGGTAAATGGCAAATCCTACAATCAGGCCCGGCTGTTGCTGGGAAACATGGGCTCACTACATCCAGCCAACCGCCTTGCAGCATATGTAACAGGTCGTCTGAATGCGCCGGTTGGCACTTCTCTCCAAAACTCTCAGAAATCAGACCCTACGAACAAAATCAACACTCAGAGTACTCTGCACATCAAAGCTGCTGGGACTGTAGTCCCTTCGATTATAACTGCAAGGAAAACCACTGAGCTGAAGACGCCAACACAACCACCAGGTAAGACGGCCTCTCTGACCCCAGCACAAGCACTTGGCTTTTAACTGATTGCTCCCCACTGGAGGGAAAAGTAATCAACTCGAGAACCCTCCAACACAGACGCTTGCAGCTGCTGTAGAATTTTGAAATCACCAAAGGAAATAAAACTTAAAGTGCCTAAGTGTGCTGCTAAGAAATCTAGCTCTAAAAGATAGAAACAGGAGTCAGTTTTAGCAAGCTTAATTGTCAGTGTTTGGATGATGTAAGTGGATTCACACAATCTTTTGTTTGATTTGCGTGCTGTATTAGAAGCTACTGCTGCCATTGACTTGCACTAGCATTAGCGGTGAACCCGCGAGTTGTCCAAATGCTGTATTGTATAATGCTGTATATCGATAGGTTTAGGACTGGGTAGGTAGAAAATGAGGCCTTATGTCAAAAATTCCAGAATATCTCTTTAAGTTAAATTAATATCCTAAATTTATAATATTACAGAGACAAGGGAAACATGTTTTATGGTTCCCACTCAACAGAATTTAGCTTTAAAAGTTACAATTCTTTTCCTGTCATCAGATGTAAAAATTAAGCAGATTTGGTGACATGGAAGCATAATTTGTTTGTCTCACCTCTCTGCCCTTCATTGTTTTGTTTATTTAGCTCAACCTCCCATGCTGGACTTTTGGAAAAGGGAGCCCATGTCCTCGCCGCAGCATTCAGCGATCTCCTCGACTATCAACCCAGTCCAGAAGTCTTTTCTCACAGGAAGCTCCGTCAGCCCCTTCCAGACCAGCTCTGCGTCCTTACCTGTGTCTCTCACGGTCTCACCATCACTGAAAACCCCCAGTTTTCTTGGACAAAGTGGGACTTATTCATTCAGGATCTGCCCTCCAACTAACAGCAGCACCAGCGGCAAGAACCTACCAGGAGTCACCCTGCCGGGGGGTTTCACCCTCATTCAGCTTCCTAAGCCTGCAGCTGATGGGGCTGCAAAGCAATCAGAGTCTGTGAGCACTCCAGACTTGGCTGCTGTGGGGAAAGCCCCACCACCAAAAGATGCTCCCAGTAATTTAGGCCACTTTGCAGCTGATTCAGATGCTAATTGGCTTGGTTTGGACACCTTGACTGGAGCCAAGGACCTATTGAGCAGCAAATCTGTGGTGCCTGGATCCTCCTCTAAGCTTATGTATGATGAGGCGATGCCCTCAGATGGGAGCAGTGAAGCTAAAAACAGACAGGTGGACTCAAACTTCGGCATCGTTACTGAGGACTTAAGCTCCGACTCATCAGACTACTGTGGAGATGGTGACGAAGATGTAAGTAGAGGAGTGAGAAATGGTTTTGTATTCAGTTGAACAGTTTTATTTCCTCTGACTGAATGCAATTATAAATGTAAACGTGAAATACAAAACATAAACAAATCTAATCTAATGTGTTTCTATGAAGGAGCTAGTGGACATTGAGACTGTTGAAGAAGTGAGACAAGGAATGGCCATTGCCAAAATGAAAGAAGCTGTCAGAAAAGCATTACAGGAGACACGGTAATGCATGTGAATGTGTGTGGGCTGGTAAATGAGACAATATGTGCTATCTGTATCTGTGTACGCTTTCTGCTATTGAATATAAGCACTGGTATTACCATTTTTATCCTGAAAGTTTTTCAAAATTTTTATCTTCAGGGATTCCAGTGATGATTTCGGATCAGCCAGGGAACTCAGGAGCCAGGTATGGCCTTTTCTCTTTGTCACGCAGCAATAGATAATTTCAAATTAGTTAATTTTGGAAAGACAGTTTTGAACTAAGAGTCATTGGTTTTATCTGTTTTTATCTGTTTTGAGTACAGAGTTGTCAGTAATTGTAATCTTTTCCTCATTCCAGGACCAAATGGATGATGAACATAAAGAGTCTGGTAATAAAAAGAGGCGAAGGAACCACACAGAGTTAGAAAAGCAAAGACGCTTCGAACAGCGCAACCTCTTCGACAAACTCCAGACTGCCCTTCAGACTGACCCAAAGACCCCCAGACTCCGCCTCCTCTCTCTGGTCAGTTCAACATCCCACTCACCAAGGATTTTCCTTGCATTCAGTTATGATGGGTCTCAAGCTACATGAATGCCTCAAGGAAAAACCTAACAAATATGCATTCCTGCAGTAAACAACCTTACAGCTGAAGCCTGGACACCAGAGAGCCAGAAATTAACTAGTAGAGGGGAGTTCTGTACAGACATCTAGAACTTACCTTAAATATTTCTCCGTAATATTAAACATTCATAAATAAATGCATATGCTAATTTTTGAGGGATGATTGATAAGTTCATGTCCTAACGTAGAAGATAATGAGTTATGCAGCTCTTGTTACTTACATGTACACTTTAACTTTGAGTGGTTATGCAGAAAGTTTGAAGACAATAACTTCTGTGGTATGTGGTACAAAATGGACAGAAAAGGGACAGTATCTTTGATGACATCATCTGCTACCTCCATCTTAAGGGCTCACCCAAGGAGGTTTCACAAGTATGTGCAGGCAACACTCAAGGAGGAAGCCCCTTCTTACGACATGGTGAAAAAGTGGGATGCTGAATCGAAACTGGTCACAGAGAGATGAATGCACGAAGGTCAATGTCATCCATTATCTAAGATAGTTCAGTTTTGTAGTTTTCACTCACCTAAAACAGAAGTACCACAAAAGTTATATACTGAAAACTTTCTGCAAAATCACTCAAAGAATTGAATTGCACATGCATGTAATGAGAGCTGGATAACTCATCTCCTTCTAACTTAGGCCAAAATTTATCAATTAACCCTCTGAATAATACTGAATATTGCTCAGTATTATAAAGAAACTCACAGGGACAGTAGGTTTTTTGGGGCATTTGAGATTATTATGACTGTAAACACATTAAGTGTCTCTACAAGCTTCTTAAGCCCTACTCATAGGGGACAAGTATTACCTAAGGACCTCATGTAATTTAGACATTACCCTCAGATGTCTGTGTTTCTGCAGCATATTTGCACAGGATTTTTTAGAAAAGTCTAATTTGCTTGAATTTACTAAAGTCATCCCCTGGATATGATTGAAAATGTCATGTTCAGTCTCTCTTTTTTTTCTCGGCAACACTTATTGACACCAATGTTAATGTTCTAATATTTATAGTCTACCACACTGCATACTGACATGTATCGTTGTCATCATCTATCCTAGAATCGTAAGAGATTTAGCTCTTCTAATGAATTTTAATTTACTCCCTCTGGGAAGATAATAAGGTTACCTTTGCTGAGTTTTCATCCAGAATGCTGTCTAACTTTGATTCATTAATTCCAGCGCAGCCTCCATTTATCTCGACCAGAAAATGGTAGGAAAAAGGTGTGTAGAGGAAAAAAAAAACCTTGCAAAAATCAAAACAAAATGAGATGAAATTAATGAGATGACGATTTGCATGTGAATACTGTTATCAGGTGTCCTCTGTGTTTGCTGAGATATGGTAGGTGATTTGCCCTGGAAGTTTTACCTCACAAAATAAGACATAGCAAATTCACACGGGCTTAAAATCACAGATGTCCTGTGCAATTATTACAAATTACTGGTGGTCCCCTCGTAATACTAGTCCCATGTGAACAGGGCTTTAGTTGGATTTGACATGCAATCATTTGCAAAATTTCTGCAGTAAAATACAGCCAGTGATCGAGGTTTACCACTTCTGGCAAGCCTGTGGTTTTAGCTGTGCATGCAAACATTACAAACTAACATTTAACTAACTTCCACAAAACTTTATTTTTATTCTTTTCATTCAACTGACAAGTTTAAATCACTCTAAGATTAAGATGTTTGGTTATTTAGGAGTGATTTAACAACTGTACTCAGACTTGGTGACCATCTCAGTGGGATTGACAGCAGGAACAGATTTATTTAACGCCCTTTAATGTGCACAAGTAATTACTCATTCAGTGCAATGTTAGAATAAGGAGTTATTCTGAGACACAAGAATGGCCCATTATGAAAACATTCCTGCTTGTAGCAGATCTGTGTATGGCTGCACAGGGAAACTGTCTTGCAGATAAATAATTTTCCCAATTTCATGTTCATATTTGTCCAAGATTACTAAGAGAAATCACTCACAGCTCACTGTTTCCAGTCCTCACTCGGTTTTGTCGTGTTTGCAGGCTCTAAGAGAAATCCAGAACTTGGTTGAGACCTCCAAACATCTGGAGGAGCAGAAGAGGAGGCTCACTCAGATGCAGGCTGTCTATATAAAGGAGCTTTCCCTTCTGTCAGGTGTGTGTCTGTGTGTGTGTTACTGCAAGTTGTTGCATTTTGTGCTTGTGTTCCTTTAAGATTTGTAGTCATCTGTAGTTGAAGTTTGATACGTCTTCACTTCATGTAATAGTGTCTTGAATCATGAATAAGCCATGTAACGAGTATGACTAACAGCAGAATTTCAATGTTGTAGATGTTAACATTAAACCCAAGTATGGGACTTATGACATCTCTTTTTTTTTAGGGAAGTCAGATAAGCTGATTAAGCAGAAGCTGAATGAGATCTGCGAGAGGCAAAAAGCAAGAGAAAAGTCAACAAAATGGAGGCCTTTCTTTTCCACTCTACTCCAGTCCAGAGCAGCGTTTCTGCAATCCTCAGCTGCCCAGTCCAAGCCCCAGTTCAAGCCCGAGTCCAAGCCCCAGTTCACGCCCCTGTTACAGCCTGAGTTCTTCAAAACTCTTTCTCAGACTCACCCAAACACAAGCGCAGCCCAGAACTGTGCCAACCAGACGCTCACGCCCACGCCACAGTCTCTGTCTCCCTCAGTGTCATCTCCAGCCCAGGCTGAGGTTGCTGTACCCTCGCCACAGGCAGAGAACCAAACAGGTGAACCTGGAGGACCAGCCAAGGTCATTATGTCCAGTTCCCAAACGGAGTGTCAGCCCCTAGTTCCCTCAAATCAAGTCGCAGCTACAAGTCAGGTCACTGCAGCCCAGGACGAAGTCTCACCTACAGCCCCTGCACCCATCTCAAACGCAAGCACTGTTCCCCCTTCACAGACAGTCTCTCTACCTCTGATTCGCTCCAAGACCGGCAGAATCATACTTCCCTCTTCGCTGAAACCATGTAAGTTTAAACATCCTGCTGCGGCTTTCATTTAATCCCTGAGTCCAATGCTCTTCATTCGTATGTGTTATTATGTTCTTACTCATAAATCTCTTCTTTTCTTCTCATAGTTGGCCAGGGCTTCTATACACTTGTGCTTATGGATGCCAAGAAGAAAGAAGAGATTGAGAAGGTCAACACGCAGGCTTCTAATGCAAAATCTGACTGCCTGTCAGAATCTGAAAGCAGTCATATTTTGAAGGACAACAAAACTGCACAATCCTCACAACCAAAGCGCTATCCTGCCCTCCAAAATTTTTTGCAAGTTGCAGAGAAGAGCCAGAAGGGGGGCACAGTGGTGAGCTTGAATAAAACGCCTGCAACTGCCTGCTTGAGTTTCAGTGCTGTGCCTCAGGGTCCCGCTTCTGTTGAGCCACAGTCTGACTTGAGCCCTCCTGTAGCTCGCCGTGGCAGAGGCAGACCTCCAAAGAAACCACAAACCCCTGTTAGTGAAAGTAGCAAACAAACTTCGGTGAAAGACACCAGTACAATTGTGACGGAAAGTAAGACATCTGTTCCAGCCGAAGTCTCCCCAGCAGTGGTTGGTGATGATCCAGTGCCAGTCAAACGGCGCCGAGGACGGCCTCCGAAGAAAAAGCAGGCACAAATGTTGAGTCATCCTGTTAAATCAGCAGGAAGTAGTCCATCTGTGTCCAACGAGGACAGCCCCGTCAGACTCTCTCTCAGTTTTACAAGTCCTGCCAAACCCAAAGAAAGTCCCACAACAACCACCTCGCTTGGAGACAGGAGCACATCTCGACCTTTAACCCGAGGTGCTTTAGGAAAAGACTTCCCCAGTGCTAAGAAACGCTCCTGGATAGATGTAGAAAAGGAACTGGAACCAGATCTTGAATTTGAATAGTCCTCATATCTTCCTGTCGCTACAAAAGCCAATGCACACAGTCACGTGACCTCAGTCAGTCGGAGCCTGATGCGGCTCTTTTCTGTATATATTAGCAGAGAACTCAGTGGACCTTTTCCATGCTGCAGAGGGAAACTATTTTTGGTTCAAAGAATAAATTAAAAAGCATTAATTGACCTGCTGAATGTATGAACGTGATTAATAACACCTCCTGTGTTCAGCTCTGAATGCTGTTTTTCTATCGTATCCTCTGTCACATACGTTCATTTTTTTTATTATCGCCAGCAACAGGATATTGAGATAAATTTGTTTTTTGTTGACGTCATTTGGTACTGATCTGTCCTATGCAAATGGAAATGAAGTTGTACAGATTGCTTAAACCCAGTGCATTAATCCTTACCGTGTAGACCTGCAATACTTGGTCAAAAGTCCATCAAAAGAAAATTAATCGGCAACTATTTTGGTTGTCGATTTCACTCATTTTATGTTAAACAATTGCTGTTTTCAGCCTCTTAGGTGTAAGGAAATGCTGCTGTTCCATGTTTTTATGATGGTAAATGAAGAGTTTTTGGGTTTTGGACTCTTAGTCGGACAAAAAATACAATCTGAAGACATCACTTTGGGCTTTGGGAAATTGTGTTTGAGTGTTTTTCACCTTTTTGTTGACATCTTAGACTAAACAATCAGTCGTAAAAATAATTGACAATATTTACAATGAAAATTATCATTACCTGTTGTCCTATTGCTGTGTTTAAGTAAGTATGGATGGGATTAGACAATACACTGATAATTCTGTAAAGTGAATATGCTAACTTGTCTTTTATTGCGAGATCATTTGATGCGTTCTTCCCTTTAACTTCTTGTTTCATCAACTCAGTGAAAATTATTTGTTTAGCACTTTACATACTTGGTAGAAACCATCCTGTTATTGAGTTTTAGTCTGTGTAACTAGTGATATCCACTCTGGGGAGTTTGTTCACTGATATGCATTAACCTAATGTGTCACAAGCAATCAAGTTAAAAGCTATTAGCCATATGTTGTATCAAATAACCTCAATTTATACTGTGTTGCTTTTTTTAAAAACCCCAATACATTTATGATTTTTTTTTGTGGATGAACACTGGTTGCCCTGTTGTGGAAAAAAAAATCATGTGGCCTTTAAAATTAATAAAAAATAACATGTTAATAATGGCACCCTTCAGTTTCTCAAAACAAATGGCTTTATTTGTTTCCTTGATTTGAAGCTCAGAATTTTGTTTTATTTTTTTAAATGGAGGTGAAAAAAACATTTGTTTATAAGCTAAACCGATTTGTTTTTATTATATTTTTAAACCTCTTTTTTGATGCAGTTGTTTCTGGTTCCTACACACATTAAACCAATCCCGTCTTCAATAATCGCTCTACATTAGGAGCATTTTCGTGTGAAAAGAATGCACTATGTTACCCCTGATAGCTTATCAGTCATCAGTCTCTCGTGTTGTCATTATCATGGCAACACACCGCAGTAAACTGTCCTAACTGACGGCTGTTAAGGCATTTCGGTACACATGGAAATGAGTGTATCATTGCCTGCCTGAAAGATATGAAAACTGAGAGTGAAAGACTTCAACTGAAATAACATTAGCATGCTTTTTAAGTAAGTGTGCCAAAACATAAGCCTGGCAAAAAGTCCAATTGCCAAAACCAAAAGAGAATTTTTAGACCACATTTAGTCATGCTGTCAATTTTACATAATACATCTGAAGTAGCAAACAAAATTGGCGTAATATGTAGGGTGTTACAGGGTGCATGGGTCGCATTTGATTTGTATGGAGTAAATAATTTGAACTGCACTAAAAAAAAAGAAATCGAACTTGTTTTACAGTGACTGTAATAGTTGCCGTAATTGTGGGGTGTGGTTTATCGTGACAGGGACAACACAGTTCAATGCCACTATTACCAAAGCGATATTTTACTGCAAAACTATTTTTTGTGTATCAGTTACTCACCCTTAGATGTCTTGAATTGAAGAATATAGTTTTTTTTTCTTCCAGCATTATTCCACAGTAAACAGTTTTTTTACAAAAATGCGAGCCTCTCACTCTAGCCGACAGTCTGTGGAGATACGGTTTCAAAACATCAAAACCATCTGAAAACATCCATCCGAAAATCTCAGAAGCTTCAGGTGGTATGAACCAAGTCTTCTTTATCATTTCATAGACTCAATACATCTAAAACACTGCAATTTCACACTTATTCAAGCTCCAGAACTTTATGCACCTGCTTGGCTAGCAGCCAGCTCTTGGCTAGCTGTCACAAGCAGCCATGCCCTAATTTGTGGGAACTCGAAGCCTAAATGTAAAATAACCTTATGAGTTAAAACCTAGCCACCAAATACTTATCATGAAAGGGTAAATAAGCTGCAGACAAAAATATTTTTTGCTTTAAATGTGTCCATTTCTGCCTTTAAGTTGTCCATTTTAACATGGTCTCTTGTGGGAATTTGCTCGCCTTTGGTGCCTACCTCAAGCGGTCAGTCGAGGAACTGCAGGTCTTTTTGCACTTCCTGGTGACGCTTCACGGAGGCGGAAGTGGGACGTTTAGGGCACGACAGGGAGCCTTGTACCGTAGGCTATATGTTGGATTTAGTAGCTTTTTAGCCAAAATAACAGCGTTTTAAGTCTGTGACACGATATAATTGACTTGGATTATACCACAAAAAGATTTTAAGATTTTTGAATGAACATTTTAAGGTGGTTTTGACGTTTTGAAATCGTATCCCCATAGCCTGCTAGCAAAAACAGCTACAGAGAGTGGCTCGCGTTTTTGTAATAGCCTAATGCTGTAAGGAAAAAATATATATTCGTCAATTCATGTACATGCGAGTAACTGATACACAAACCGTTTTGCGGTAAAATATCGCTTTAAACATGTCAATAAAAATAATGTTACACCTAACTTAAAGGTAATGCCTAATGTCTGCCATTTAAACTGAGTTAGGACAGCACTACATGCCGTTGTTCATGACCATTAGCCTAATAAACCACAACATTCATTGTGTTCTAGAAAATAATATAGGCCTGCAGAGTATTTTAAACTTCACGTAGGCTAATGTGCATATAAAAGCCTGTAGCCCATGTCAAAGGCAATATGTTTCATCTAAAGCTAAATATTCGCAGTGAAGTGACTACTATGAATTAAAATAGGCTTAGCTTAGCCTAGTTTAATTGTAAAAGAAAATGAGACTGAAAATTACTTTAAGTGAATTAAATCTGCATATAAAACAACAAAATGTTCATTTCGGAGATAAAATATCACTTTTATGGTCCAATCAGCATCCAAGCAAAGAGCGCCCAAACATCCGCCATTCAGCTGTAAGCCTGCCCACTCTTTCTAATCCTATTAAATCAGTTAGGGACTGCAGCAACAAAAGCATTCATTGATGTAATCATGAGACTTTTGCGGGTTGAGATTAAACTCATGATGTCATGCAAGCAAACAGCTGAGCAGCGGTGATTTTGTTTTTAACTTGTCAGAGCAAACGCAGCGGCAGCAGCCCAGCAGTGTTGGGAGGCTGCAGGAGAAGAAGGCAAGTTGACGTGAAGCGGCAGAGGACAGCAGTAAACCCACTCAGGAGATTAGTGTCCACATGTCCTGACAGCAGGAACACTGTCCGACTTAGTAAACCTCTGTAGCTGGTCCCCGGTGGAGGAGGCTCGGTGGTGGGAGGATCGTTACAGGTGCTCATTCACTCGTCAGCCTGCAAGCGCGCTCGGCTGGCGGCGCGTCACGGTGGATGGTCAGCGGTGCCACCGGGCTGCAAACAAAATGCCAGGCGACGGATTCACGATCAAAAGTCGCATCAGGAATTTGCTGCGTTCTCCATCAGCCAGACACAAGAAGAGCAGGGGAGAGAATCTTTCCAGCAAGGTATTAAAAAAAAAAAAAAAAAAAGCAGACTAGTTGTACCATTTCTAACTATAGATATGCGCAAAAACTATTGATACAAACATGAAAGGAAACTTTATTAGTTGGAGGCCTAATCAATAGTTGTATTAACAGTTAATGCATTACCTATTATTACTTTATAGTTCATAAGCTGTTAAAGAAAACTTTAGAGGCAACAGTTTGTGAAAAATTCTGCAAGTGATGCAGAAAATTGTTCTCTTGAAGTATTCATTAATGCACAGGACAACTAAAATTTCTAAATGCATTATTACTAAATAAAAAAGGGCATTCTTTACAACCTGGCAACCCATAGTTTGCTAATTATAAATGGTTTATAACTCGTCTTTTAAGACTTGTAAAGGATTGTATATTATTAAATGAAGCCATATTAGCAACTTTGAATGAAAGGAGCCTTTCTTAAAGATATGAGTGATATATTTACTGTTTTAGACTAATTTGAAAGTATTTAGTATTTAGGCTAATATAATTATTTCATATGTGTTAGTGGGACACCATAGACTCAGGTACACTTCAGACTAATCAATTACATTAACAGCTGCTATATAATTGCCAAGAGAGACAGACAACATGACATGCCTTCTGTCACATCCGGTTTTTAATTACTACGGTGAACGTCACCCTTAAAATCGGCTCTTCCATCTCTTATGCACAAAAAGAAGAAACTGTAATAATAATTTTGGTTCTAGGCTCATCATTAAGTTAAAAAAAAACATCCCT
>JAPZDX010000010.1:7202240-7214899 GCA_029783625.1 Naso annulatus | reverse complement strand
CTCTTCTGAGTCCTCTGCCTCCTCTCCACCCTGCACAGTAACAAACACACATGCAGTCAGTGATTAAGTGTGTCAGTGCATGAGAAAGTCTAGTGGCCGTCGTGTGCATGCCTTCTTATTGTTGTCTTGGTCAGATGCTTCTGAGATGTCTGTGGCGTCTGTGGGTTCTGTTGGCTCTGTGGCCTCAGACATCTCTGTCACGTCATCTTCAGGCACCTGGAAACAAAAGCAGGTAAAACACTGATTCAGTAAGGAAAGAGGGATTATATTATTTCAACCACCAAAACAAATTTAAAGTGAATCTCTATTTTGGTAGTGATTTTATTGAAATTTGAAAAAAAAGACCCTTTACATAACTCTATAAGTTCTATTTTCATTTCAGTGCTGTAAGCAGAACTGAAGGTTTTTGGCCTCATAGGTAAGGATGCAGTACGGCTCTTCAACACTGACCTTAAACTGCAATCTGTTTGTTCTATAAAAGCATACAGCACATTCATTATTCCACTTCTTGATTTGAGTTGCATTCACATGATAGAATAAAGTTTTATGTTTGACCTCAACATTACTGTAGATTTAGACCTTCATGTTGAACGCTAACTGATGTAATATAACCAAATTTTGATGCAGTTATGCAGAGCAGCGTACAAGGTGAATTGGAACAAGACGTACTGGTTCAATGCTACATTTATGAAATCCACAACACTTTCACTATGATCTAATTTAGACCATGACACCACCCTGTTCTATGCTTATGAGAGGGAACTAAGAACAGCAATCATTACAGTTCTAAAAGCATTTTTAAATCTTCCTGCCCAGCGAGATTTACATTGCTGGTTCCTGACAGTGTAAATAGTTAATGTTGTATTTCAAAAGCCCAACAATCCTCATAATAATATCCCACCTTCTTGATACTGTTGCTGCGTTCATTGTCTTTCCTCGAGCTGACGGCGTTACTCTGGGAAACACTGTTGGCCTCTTTCTCGCTGGCTGCCTCCGACAGACTGCTGGGAGCCTCTGAATTCAAATCCTTATCCTCAGCCTCCTTCTCACCTACAGGCACAAACACAAAAACAAAAACACAGACATTTATTTGGAAGCGCAACTTCTTTTGTAGACTTTTTTCCCCATTACTTGATGTATTCAGTCTTTATTTCAACTATTTTTTGAAAAAAACGTTTCTTGTGTCAACATTGTTTTTGTCTTAATGAAATGAAATAATAGCTATTAAAATGATATAACTAAATGTTTGTCTATCATTGTTTACATTGTTATGACATTTTTGACATGGTGTCATGATGTGTACATGTCAGCATAAAACTCCTCTATAACAAACTACATATATACATATATGAACACATATATAGCTAACCGTTCTCTGTGTCGTCTTCATTCTCCTCTCCCATAATGATGGCAGGCGTGTTGGTCTCCCCTGCCTCCATGTGTTTCTTAAAGGCCTCTAACTGTTCTGTATGACACAAACACGCACACTTGTTAAACAAATCATCGTAAGAACTGAGAATAAAAATGAAATTGAACTTAACAGGCTGAGTTTTGTACATACTCTGTTCAACTTCCGGTTTCAAGCGTTTGTTTTTAATGAGGATTTTACGTTTAAGGTCATTTGGAGAAGGTAACGGGCGCCCAGATTCAATCTGCCAAAGAGATCATAATTGATACATAGAAGTGTGGATGACTAGCATCTAAATGCAGTTAACTTTATAAACTCAGTAAACTTACTGGGAAGTTTTCCAGAGGCTGTTTGAGGAGTAGTTCACCAAAGATTTCCTCACAATACTTTGCCATCTTGTACTGCTGTGGTTTACTGGTCACACACACACACAAACATAAAATGAGCCAAGTGCATGTACTGCATCTATAAAAACAACAGCAAATTCACTATGTATGAACACTCTTATTGGCAATGAATACGTACCTGCAATGGTTTTCAAACGACAAAATAACAGGATACTCAGAAGTGACAAATGCTGTTTCTTTGATGGCTTGGATAACATCCTGTTGAAAGAGAAAGGAACATGAAAAACAAGTGAAAAGAAAAAGATGAAGCTTGAAAAAGGAAAAGAAAATGGAGAGACATTTTATATGCAATATCATCCTTTCAACACAGGGGGGCAGACATACCTAATGCAAAAAACTTTGAAGCAGCCTTTGCATCTGTTGCAGTACTATACTAGAGTGTGAGTGTGTGTGTGTGTGTGTGTGTGTGTGTGTTCACCTTGAACAGGATGTCTGTGCACATGGCCTTTCCATGAGTGATGATGGGCTCCTGGTCCTCTCCTTTCCCGTCACAACAGTCCAGCTCCACACATCTGACCGGAAGATATAATGCACATATAGTTTGCATTAATGCTGTTGGGTGTATGTGTGTCTACACCTTCTCATGTATCCACCATCCTAACAGATGTGCGTACCTGCATCCAGACAGCAGGACCTGGCGGTACATCTCCACTGAAGACTTCCCTCCAAACTGCCTTCCTGTCAGGTAAGTGTTGTGGGAAGAGCTGATGAAGTAGTGGGCTAGCGGCTGGTCCATTTCCTGGTACAGCTCCAGCCGGTCTAAGAAAACTGGAGCGTTTTCATCTGACATCAGGTATCGACAGAACCCATCGCTGGACATGAGACCTGGAGGAGAAGGAACAAGTGGGTGAGTGTTCAGAAGATAAGTAGCAATTTTTTCTTATTTTGTAATTGGCTGAAGGGAATGGTGCATGACTTTCTAAATACAAGATGTTTATTGCTTATCTCTACAAGTAGCACTGTAACGCAGGCAGGACACACTTAATCATTTCTATTTATGAATTAAAATCACGTGTAATATCTTGATATTTATCACTTTTACTAATAAATGCTGTTTTTTTATTTGGTCTACTAACATTTCATTCATGAGTGGATGAATGATCACTTACTAAAGAAACTCACACGACATTAAATCACAAGTATTTGAAAAGTCTGTTCGAATCTGAACAGGTTTCCTTTTAAAAGTGTTACTGTGTTAAAGTGAACATGAACATTATATGCAGTAAATTTTCCAGTTCCTGATGAAAAAAACTTATCAGTAATACAGTATGAGGGTATTAATCTAAAACTAAAGCGTTACAAGCTCTATGCTTTAGCTCACTAATATTAATTGGAGTAGATGTTGGTAAGTCCCGCTAAATTGCAATGCTATTGTGCCAGAAGGATGTTAAATATTAAAGAGGTTTAACCATTTTGATATTGCTTTGCTTATGAGCAAATACTTATTAAGAAGTAGCCGTTTACATAATCTGCGTTCCCGTCTCGTTCTTGTCTAATCTGCGTATTTGTTTTGTTGATAAGGACAAGGAATTTATGACAGAAAAGTAATCAAAACGGCAAAGAACTTTGCCGAAAACCTGATGTGACATGCTGCAGTTTCAAAAGCCCACCAGTAGATGGCAGCAGAGCCTAAAATCTCTCTGCCTCTTGTTTCCCTCCACGCCTCTCTTTGTACCTTTCTTCTTCAGCCCCTCGTCACGCTCGTATTTTTCGATGATCTGCATGGCTCTCTTGGGGTCGTAGAACGGGAACAGGATCTCATTTAACCGAGGGTCGCGCTGATTCTGAGGAGCAACACGCACACACAAGTTGATCCACACGCATATAGTCTCCAAACGTCTTGCACTGACACACAGGATAGGGGCCAACTTAATGCAACATGGGACAAGGTACCAACAGAGCTCATATTAAGAAGTGCCCTTTCCTTATTTGGGCAGTTGCTTTTAGTTTTTGTGGCCTTCTACAGAGAGCACTCAGGTATGAACAGGATGTAACAAACACGATTTATTTCTAAGATGTTCACATGAAACTGTGAGCCACTCTAACAGGTGCAGTGGTTAAGTGCTTGCTTAAAAGCGAGGAAGTCATAGGTATCGGAGAGGTTCAAGGCAGCTCTACTTAAACCAAACAACATCATCAAAACATCATTGCAACGCCACAGCCCACTCACAAAACAGAGTGGGGATTCATCTAACCAAAGCGTTGGCTCTATTGGCGCCTCTAAGGCTGGATGAAGCAGCACACATGCGACTGCACAGTGGAGGGACCAAGCAGGTATTCAGCCACACAGGAGAGCACGGCCACAGAAAACAAGACAGCAGGAAGCGAGATGAGCCAAGCAGGAAGCAACAGGATGGAAACCTCTACCCTCCCGTTACCATGGCAACACACATCAGACACGCAGAGGCAAGCGGCGGTAGGGAGAACACAGGGAATGGGATGAGGGCAGGAATGCAGAATAGAGGAGATGGTTGAAGTTGCCCTTGCAAGCTAACTGGAAAGTTAAACATTCTGTCCGTCTCATTAATGGTTTTAACGACAGGTGGCTGAAGTCCAGTCTGGGCTGGAGGGCAACTTCTTCCCAGAGCGGGACGGGGTGTAAGGCAGGGGGGAGTTGCGCACAGGGGCAGGGGCAAGCAAAATACACAGAAAAGTTAATGAATGATAAAGAGCTTACTTCATTCAGAAAGCTGACTAACTGGTCTACAGTTAAATAATCAGTTTTGTTCCCATTGCTGCAAAGGAATTAATTAGAAAAGAAAAAACAAAACAAAATGTTACGCTTCTTAAAATAGACACACTCACAGTCATTCACACAGTCAGTTTAAATTAGAAAGCTGTTTTATAAAAAAAGGATTGTACTTGAATGTTACACTTTTAGTAATATCATGTTAATCATCAGTCATAATTAATGTTGAACTGTGGAAGCAGGTTAGGCTGTCCAGACATAGTTAGTGCAGCAGGCGCAGAAATATTTGTCCTGGTTATTTCCAACAAGATGCAGTAGCTCACACTGGGACTTTTTACACAGTGGAAATCATTCTTCCATTTAGACACGAGGTAAAACAAATAACACAATTCAAGGGGAGAAAAGTTAAGTTGTTGATTAGGGGATTTATGCTCTGTTACTTGAGGTACAAAAATCAGTGAATATTAAAATCACAAAGGTAGGCAGGCAGACAGGAGACTCACATCTTCTTGAAGAGTTCCTCAATGTCTGTGCGAGGGCAGATCTTCTGTGTGAGCGCGTAGAAAATGTCAAAGGTGAAATCTGAAGGTTCGATCTCATCATTCTGCGGAAGATAAAAAAACAAAACAAAACAAAAAACCCAGTGCTTTAAGTAGGCTGGTGCGCACCGGTACGCAGTACCCCCACTTATAGATTCAACCCGCTGGCATACTGGGACTTTTCACGGCATACTGAGAACTCTCAAAAGCTCCCAGGGCCCTTTCCTGTCCTCTCCACATCAGAGTGTCTCTTGGCGATCTGTACTGACACTTAAATTATGTTAGGGTGCACTACGTGCTGCTCGCTTCTCCTTTCTTGTGAACTATGTGACCCTCACTTGTTTGTTCTCATGGAAGTGGTTTTATATCCATGTTTAACTTTGTGTTTTAGTGTCGGTACATGAGAGGACACCACTAAACATTTGGCGAGTTTCTCATCTTTTCAAACAAGCGTTTATTGTATTTTCCGATGCATTGTGTGAGTGCACATACTTTGTTGTTATCAGCTAGAGGTGACGTCAGCAATGAGCTGCAGCTCTCAGGACTGCACCGGTTGTTGTATAATAATGCCGTAACATTGTACATGATTCTAAATATCCTTATTATAAGCCTTAATGTGCAAATAAATGAACTTCTCCTTTGAAGTGCCGTAAAAAAAAACAAACTGCCATTGTTAACACAATGCTATAAACCTACAGATTAAAGTGCCAAACATGAACCCTCTGACCACTACAGTCTCCAGTTAGTGTTGTCTGACCTTTCCACTAGGAAGACCGAGGTCCTTCAGAGCCTGAAAGATCCCCTTCTCTGTCTTTCCTGAAGCAAATGTTCGAGTGATGCTACAAAAAGGGAGAGAGAGAGAAAGACGGAGGAACGAAACTGAGTGAGACAAAATGAGACTGAACAATCTTCAATCAAAAATTCCTTCAATTTACCCTTACCCTCTTACAGGAATCTTCCCATTCACATTAGTCAGAAAGCACATTCTCATCCAACTAAACAAGAGAAAGAAATGACAGACAAAAGCAATGTTTAGAGGAAGAGCAAATTTCTTACCAGAATTATGAGACATACATTTTAGAGACAAATGGCACAGATAATTAAGTGTTGCTGTGAGTACACTCACTGCTTCTTGAGGCAGGTCATCGGACACACGTTGTTGGCCTTAAAGTTGTGAATCACAGACCTCAAGCCTTCGATCCATTTCTGCAAACAAACAGGCAAGTATTCAGAACAAACACTCCCAACACACTGGCCAACCAAAGCCAGAAGTCGAGAGCGAATCTCCAGAGTGTGCTCTTAGTTTAAAAGTTTGTCTTTGGGGAAATAAACACAAGCCAATTAATTGCCTCCTGATTCACACACGCGGGGGAGCGCCTTGACAGGACAATCAGGAACACACAGACATAAAAACATACACACAATGCTGAACACAGTGAGCTGTTACGAGAGTAAACAACACCTAGAGAAGGTTATACAGTTTTACATGAAAACACTGCTGACACCAAGGATGATAATCTGACATTTTTGAAATTGTCTTTGATTCTCACTTTCTTCCTTCGTGCAACGTGTCAGATCCGCTTCCACAGCAAATTATTACTGCCATCATTATAAAAACATTAGACAAGATGACGGGTGCAGCAGGGGTAGTCTGTTCGGGCATGTGGTGTCTGTGAAGCTGCGTGTGTGTGTGTGTGTGTGCTGATGTAAATAACTCTGTCATCTCCCGAGGTCTGCTTCTTAGGGCCACCTGCATGCTGAGAGGTGGTGATGTTGTCATGGTGTGAGTGTGTGTGTGCGTGTGTGTGTGTAAGGATGTGACTTTGGGGCACATTTAAAAATTAGGACCATTTAATTGGGGAGGAGGTTCAACTAAGGACAAAAGCTGTGTGTCCTCAGTTGGAGAACAGCAGATTTTTGGGTCAGTAGTTCTGGTTTAGGTTAAGGTAAGTCTCCAGGAAATTGATGTAAGTCTAAGCAATGTCCCTAAAGAGACGTGTGCGCGCGTGTGTGCATGCGTGTGTGTGTGCGTTTCAACGATCAGGCTGTTGCATGTATGTCACTGGCAGTCTCGTGGCAGTGAGCCTCTCTGCAGCACAAACATGATTTGTAACAGCCATCACCACAAAAACACCTCCTCATGGGAAATGCATAAACACCAACACTGTGGTGCCAAACAACAGATCTGTGCTGGCACAAAACACTCGGTCTAGGTTTGGTTTGAACCAGTTTGTTGTTTTTAACTCCAAATGCATGCATAAAAAATATTTTCATCAGGGACAGGCGTGTGCTGTGACTTAGTTTCTGATGAAATGTGACTCCAGTGTGCTCTCAGACAAACACAATCACCTATGGAAACAAACTCATATCAAAAGCTGTTTGTATATAATTTATTCTGCAGTGATTGTTCTTGCTCAAGCTCTGTGTCTTTCAATTTCTTCTCAGCCTTTGGGCCGCACTGTATTTCTTACTAAATAAGAGATAGCAGACTTTCAATGATTTCTCATTTCTGAACAGGTTTTTCTTGCCTTGAAGCTGCCTGTAATCCCAAACACTCAGTTATACCTTTGACACAAGGTCAAAGAATAACGTTGGCAGTGTTCTGTATTTTTTAAAGTACATAAATCCAATGAAAGACCACAACCAACACTTAATACATCCTGTAAGAACCGGCTGATAAATCTTATCCCTCCATTGTCCAAGAACTATTACATCAGTGAGCCACACTGTTGCACTGGGCGACATGTTCCTCCATTACGATGAAGACTTGCCCTGTAGCTTATTTTGAGTTAAACCCACGTACGCCATCCTGCTGCTGTAACTGCTTAGCAGCAAAGCAAATGTGTATTAAATCTACGACTAAAAATAGTCCCCAACAAATGAGAACAGTTTATGAAAACTGTAGCGCTCAGCTGTTCTAGGAAATTACTTAGCGCTTTTTTAAAAATGATAACATACACATCTGTGACTCATTTTAACAGGTTCACATCTTTAATAGGAACAAATGGGCTTGGAGTCGAGGGCGAAATTCAGGGTGGGGCCCTCTGATTTTTTATCTTTTTACTGCATTTGTTAATTTGTTGAATAAGGAAAATACAGAATGACACCAACCTTCTCCTTTGAAGAATAACCAACACTAGCATCAGTTCTCGTAGTTTACAGCATCTCCATTATGCCACAACTGATGGACAGTCTTCAAATCTGGATTAATTTAGCTCAAGAAAACTGTAATTTAATCTGCACATTCAGTACAGTTGTGTACTGGGTGTTACACAGAGTGTGTACAATAGTGGGAGGTTTGCCAGCAGGGGTAAGCAATAATAATGTCTGCAGATTAAAAGGAGAGAGAGAGACAGAGGAGGGTGGGTGCCATCTGTCTGAGCTCAAAACAAAAAAATGAAGAGATGAGTGAAAAAGAGAGAAGGCGGTAAAGGGAAAGGTGCAGGGGTGTTTCTCTGCTCAATAATGCAGTCAAATTTCTCACAGAGCCTTTTCATAGATGAGAAGGGAAAAAAACAGAGAGAGAGAGAGAGCAGAGAGCAGACAAAAAGGATCAGAAAATAACAGCAAATGCAGAAGTGCAGGAAGGACAGAGGGAGATAGAGATGAGGTGAGGCAGCAAAAAAAATGAGTCACTCCAAATGTGTATTTATCAAAGTGAGCCAAGGCCAGATTTGCTCTGTGTAGGTGTTCGCTTATGAACTATTCACCTGGCAATTTGCTTTTGCTCTGTCAATGAAAGAGGTGTGAACAAAACTGAAAATGGGTAAAAGTGGGCATGCAGAGAAGCAAATTCCATTTATTTTCTCTAAACTACCAAGAAGAGTGGTCCAATGCTAATTTATTAGATCCTATATTTTATTGTAGTGTAGTTCAGTTTATTTCATTGAGAAAATAAAACAATTTAATACAAACACAAAGAAGATTCCAAATCCTGAATGACAGGGAGCAGAGAGAGAAATGATCTTATTTAATCTGCCCCTATATTCCAAGAAATAATTTTACAAAGTGCATAATATATGAAAGAAATCACATAAATAGTTAAAAATGTATCAAATAAAACTGATCAAGAGTTACCTGTACCTGTTATGCATAATAGAGTGCCTAAGCCCGGCTTTTCTACTTTCAGGCCACAGAACCTTAATTCGGGAAAAAAATGAAAGCAATTCTACGGCAAGAATGAAATTGTTATCTGGCCCCGTTTGGCTCGTGCCATATATTACAAATATGATGGTTGACAATTTAAAAGTTAATTTTTCATGTCAGCAAAGTTGAATTTTGTCGTCAAACAGTTAAGTAAAAAATGTTTTTTTTGTAAGACCACTCAGTGAACTACATCTCTCATCTCGTACAAAATATGCGACTAGCGCTAACATGGCTTTAGCGTAGTTTCTTTTGTTCCTGCAGAATGAGGGAAAATGTATTAAAAGGTGTAAAAATCATTACTAGCATGGGCATGTTGAGGGCTGAAGCTACGGAAACAGAGAATTAGGGATCGTCTTAGGACAGGACTGAATGTGAGTCTTTCTAAATATGCATTTTGAAAGTTTCATACTTCAGTATTTCTTAATAAACTGCAGCTTTCTTGACTGGCAAAATTATTACTAAATTGACAAACATCATATTTGACATTGGCGGTACAATTAAAACGGAATCAAAAGAAAAAAATGTCTATTTCCATTGACTATCGTTCATAATTTTTCCAAAATCAGGTCCAGTAATGAGCGTGACTTAGCCACTCTCCCTTGCTGTAGTCTTTAACCTTCTATGAGGACAAAATCTACAGACAAGAAAAACTGACAGTATATTGCGACAGACAACTCCAGAATAGATAGATTTGTCCTTGTCTAAACAACCATGTTTACTAGCACTGGTATAATTCAGACATTTCACACCATCAGACATAAGAATTAAAGCCATACAGTGCAGCAGTGCACCTACCCTGGCTGTGTCTGGGTTCTCTGCCACCATGAACATGAAGTTGAGGTTGACCAGGTCCGTGCCACTGCAGATGCAGATGATGCAGCCCTCCAAGTCTCCTTCTGTCTTCCCGATGGCTTCAAAAGATGACAGGATCTTGGGGTCCTGAGAAACAGAGAAAGCCAGACAGTTTAGCGGGCACGCTGTCAGGCAGACAGAAGGTGTGAAGACAGAAACAGGCAGAGAAATATCCTCAAATAAACACTCAAACATGATTTGTTGTCTTCAAAGTCAGTGGTTGGTAATTTAAATAAACCCTCTGCACAGGACCTGCACAAAAGAACAGCTTTCATTTGATGTTTTTAAGTGCCACATCATCACTTAAGCCAACATACCAACCAACATATCATAACAAAAAGTAAGAAAGAACAGAGTAATTTGCGTTTTAAAAGGGAGAACATAATGAAATTCATAAGGTTATACATCATTAATGAGCAATAAAAGAAAAGTTACGGATGCAAATTAAAGTCTTGGGTATGCAATGATGTTTTAATGTTTTAACCCAAACCAATTTCTATTAATCTTCAATAAAATTTACAAATGTGTCATGCTTCACATGCCAGGTAGAAAAATAAAACTAACTGGTCTCAATAAGTCATGACTTTTGCCTCATTCTGATTTTTAGTTTTCACCAACGATCTTTTACAAGCATCAACCAATTTAAAAAAATATATAAGAAAACCAGCAATACCCTTACAAAATAAGACCTCACTTGTATTATGGATATTTGGACAAGGCTTCAAATTAAAGCAAAATTAATTACAATTAAATGCTGAAAAACTGGTACCCCTGATTACATGTATGCTTTCAAAAACATTAGATATGACCTGACATTCAGACCTGTGGTTACCCGAGTTATTCCCCTCGGAATAAGCCACAGTCTGATATGACTTTCAACTTCAGCTCAATCGGTGAAACAGAAAATCCATGAAAACATTCTCTCACTATCAAAAACACAGCACGATCTCATGCTTTCATCTTCTCTGATTTCAGTGTGCAGCCATTATCACAATGGAAGATACTAAAGCATTTTTTGTTATACGATTGAATTAGCAGCAACAGGCAACCAGCTGGGCCGTTTTAAAACCTCAGCCGGCGACCCTCCAATGCAATTCATCTTTTCTCGCTCATTGGATTATCTGAAACAGCTCTCAGGGCTTGTGTAACCATGTTATCCTCTGAGGAGAAGCCCTGCTATCAGTTGTCTGCTACTTACAGAATAGAGCCTTTGAACAAACAGGAGGAGCTGCTATCAGGCTGCAGTATCTGTATACGTGCCGGCACACATGTACATACACACACGTCCACAGAGGGGAGCAAGCAAACAGACCACCTCCTGCTGTCAACAAAACATACACAACCTGCTGATGGTTCTGCACACAGCACACACCCGTGTCTCCTGTCAGGCGTTTGACTTTTAGTGGACTGACAGGTTTGCATCCTAATTAGAGGCTTGCATTGACACGGGTATTCCCATTACAGCTTTCATAATTCATCCAAGCTGCATGATGTCAAATATTACGCCTTGATGGGTCACTGTCAAGGTTGAACTGCATGAATCAATATTTAATATACAGAGAAACCAGTTGTGTTTGTGTGTATTTGGCTTCATATTAGCTAAATAAATAATTAATAGTTGCCAGCTGCACTGAAAATACAGACTCATGCAGCTGTTAAGTGCATACAGTCTATTTCAAGACAAGGAAAAGACCCTCTGACAGGGACAGAAGGTCTTACACCTGTAAGCTTTTGATCCCATAGTGGGACCTTCTTCACCCAGTGGTTCTCTGACAGTCTATCATAACTGGCCTGGAAGTACCGTTTGTCGTAATTCCTTTCTGGGTCAAAAACCCCAAGCCAGGGCTGCATTAAAACAAGTTTCAGATAGAACCAGTGGCCAGTGTGGTATAAATAACAATGAGTTTAAAGGAGAGCTATTATGCTTTTCCATCTTTTCGGCCCTATAAATGCTGTTTCAATGTCGAATTGTCGCTGTTGTCACATATAGAGATACGCGCATTTAGAAAGCTGACTCTGCACGCTGTGTTTTAGTTTTGTCTTTTTTTCAATGTGTCCTGGACTTCCCTATATGGGCATGTCCCGGCATGCCAGCTCTGTGCACACAGTGCTGTGCCTGCCCCCTCCCTTGCTCTGCTCGGACACGGCTGTGCTCTGCTCTCTATTGGATTACAGCATCAGCTCTTTGTTCGAGATGGCTCTAATAAAGAGGGTTTTTTTTGGTTGAATGAAGGACAATTCACTTTGTTTAGCCTCTGTTAAGAGGCAAGAACCAGACAAAAGTTGATAGCATTTCTGTTTCTTGGCCAACAAAAGAAAAAAACCTCTGTGTGGATTTATTTAGGGCATTAAGCATTGGCATTATTGACCAACAAAAAACATTTTTTAATCCACAGCAATGCTGCCCTGTTATTTACAAGGTGCACTGTTTGGATACATGTACTCAGGCACTTTCACATGGGGATGCACAGCAAGACTTGTCATAAGTTAAAAAGCCAATCAGTGCTTTACTGTCTGCAGTAAAGTTGTCGCTTTCCTTCTCTCCTGACATCATTACACCTCTTTTGGTATTTTTTTTGTCTTTGCACATGTTCAAAATATTCAACTTTAGCAATCTG
>JAPZDX010000010.1:6984220-7001957 GCA_029783625.1 Naso annulatus | reverse complement strand
AGTTAAATTATTCAATCTTATCCTGGGATTACATTATGCCTTTTCTAATAGCAGATTGAAGTATGCACTACTTAAGATTTTATTTCCTGCAGACATTTCTGTTTATTTTTTTGTATCTAAAAAAATCGATAGTGTAAAGCCTGAGGCAGTAAAACCATGCTGACATGGTTCATTCTGGGTTTTAACCTTGTTGTTGCACTCAGGGTCAGTGTAGTGAGGAGAACCTAGCTGTGTTCATCAAAGTTTCTGTCAGTCTGTCGAGCCAATCAAAGCTCATGTGCATCACGTATGTAAAGGAAAACTTGCTGCACAGAAAAGTCCATCAGTTCCCATATATCATCCATATTATCCATTCATGTCATTTCATTATAAATTTAATTGATATTGAGCTACGACAGAAAAGCATGTGCTCAACTGTAATATTATTATTATTATCATTATTATAAGAAGAAGAGGTATATCTAGCAATCCCTCCTCACTTAGACCGGTTTAACACGTTCAAATCCTGTCTGCATTGAAACTGTAGGGAATGTTGCTGGTATGACGTCAATATGACTGTCAGCAGATTATTGCTCAGTCTGTTTTAGCAGAGAACAGCGTGCGGCTTGCAGAAAAAAAAGCGCAACTCCGACTCATGTTGCGGTGCTGCAGGTGCATGTCTCCTGGTTAAACCTACTTATCTACAAAATATCACCAATTCATAAATATTATTTGTCTAAAAAAATGTCCAAAATATTGTATATTGCCTTTAAGCACTCCTGCTAACTGACATGCAAACTCGTCCACCATTGCCTTATAATACAACCCTAGGTATCACTGTAATGGGGGAGTATGAATATAGTATAATTAGTATATCCAGACTCTTAATGGCACGGCGAACACACAGAAAGCCTGATCATCAGTTACTCTGGACTGCAATGTGTTTCACACTTGGCACACTTCCTTTGATACATATTAAATGCCTTTAACTTTTGTGACAGGATACCATTATTGTTTGTATTTATGGGTTTAAATAAACGTCTTTATGGTGCCAAAGGGAGAAGACAAGCCTGTAATGCACTGCAATCCAATTCAAACCTACTCTGAGTTCTTCGTGATGTTGATTGCTTGCATTTGTGCACATAGAAATTTATTCCTTTACACTGTAATTTGTTCCTGTGTATTATCACGCGCCTATTTAGGAAGCAATATGGCAAAATGTCTGATGTTGCCCAATTTGAATCCTTATGTCATGTGCAACCAATTCTTTTCTTAGAATTTTCACTAAAGACGCAATACTGAAATAAGATCAAACCAGATATCCATAAAAACACGTTTTCCATTCTGAACTGAACACTGAAGCATCGTATTAAACGTCTTGCAAAATGTCCTACGTGTCAGCCGTACATTCTATAATCTTGGATACTGCTGAGTTCACACTTAGCGGTTATAATTTAACTATAATTGAAAGGTTTTATTGCTCAAAATAAAATTGTTTCCTGCGTGCTCTCTGGTGTGGTTTCGGAGACCAGACACTAGCATGGCCCTCTGCAAATTTCCCTCTGACAATTAATTGTAGAGTGCGTGTCTACAGCGTGTGTCACTTTGGTGCACATAGACTTTGAAAGTGTGTGTCACCGTAAAAATCCTGATGTGTGTAGGCGGCCGTGCGTGAATGTGTGCAAAATCTACCAAAATGTGCCGACTACACAGACTGACTATTATCCACCTGTGCAAGGGAAAACCCTCGACAGTAATTCATGGACATTCCTGCTGATTATGTGACTATAGTCTATATACTTCTGTATTATGAAACCATCAGCCTTGGGATTCTAAATGGGTTTAGTTCAAAGAGTTCCTCTACCACTCATCCTTATAAAATAGTGAGTAAGTACTGGCAGGCCTAACTACTACTTAGTGAATACGAGTTCTTCAAAGACACCGGGGATGTGGTTTCATGCCTATAAAAAGACCAAAGCCATTCAGGGACTTTCAAGGCTTCTGATGGGACGATGCATCCCGTTCACCAACAGAGAGTGCTGTGGCATCACTTTACGTTCCCCTGGTGGCTCTCCTCTGCTTACGATTAAGAATAATCCTTCTCTCAAGGTTCAGGAACTTCATTGTCCATTCAATCCAAATTCCTGGTAACTAACATAACATGGAACATGTGCAGTGAAAAACGATATGTTAAAAACTTAACAGCTTGCACAGGGGGGCCCAGGGCCTGTGGTTCAGGTCAAATTATGAGTTTCAAGCAAAACGCTGAAGCTCTTTTGCTCCCCAGCCTGACTCCACCGACAAAAAAAATGTGTTGTTTTTTGACATTATTCACACCTGGAGAGTTGCAGCGACCTTGTGGGCGAGACAGGGGAGGCTTTAATATGTCTCATTCCTCGCTCTGTTTCTGTGTGTAACCAAACACCTCGACTACTTCTATTGTCTTATCTGAGATTGAAGAGGGAAAAAAAACTGGCAGGTGTTCTTCCCCTCGGGCTACAGACTTCAGAAATGAGGAAAATAGAGGGTGGGAGTCGGAATGAAAGGGAACACGCATGCACGCATGTATACATACACACGAGCACAGCAACGCACACTCGCGCACGCAAATGCATGCAAAAGCATATACTTTAACACACATGTCTGAGTGTGTTGCAAGATCACACAGCCAGTGCTGTTACATGCAGTGTAAACATGTCTGAGGGTGTGTATTAAATAGTCATTACAGAGGACTGGGTAAGCTCTGGGAGAGACTGGGAGAGAAAACAAACAAACCCCACAGGGTGGCTGAGAGGGGTGGTGAGGGGACGAGGGAGGCCTCTCCCAGTGTAATTCAAGTTCAATAACTGACCCTTAACCTCACTCTAACTCAGGTTACACAGTTCTGGTGAGACAGATTATAGGTGCAGTTACCTCACAGCTGTGGATACTATACACCTCCACAGAAGCTCCGCACACACACACACACACGTACTTCTACACATGCACACATACGGTACCAAAAACAAAAAAAGGTCAGTTGGTAATGTCAACAATCAACTAAGTATTCTTGAATATCAAATGGCAACACGGATGACAGGCTCCTGATCGGCGCACCTTTAGGTATGATGTAAAGAAACTTGGACCACACAGAGCCCTTTCACAGCCAGGAAGTCGAAGACATCATTCACCTGCAGAGCTGCAGCTGGGCCAGTTTCACTCTGTCAGAAAGAACTCATTACGTGCGTGTCAGGATGATCAGAGAAGCAAAGCACGGCCACTTCAAACTGCTGACAAACGCGGGGTGATTGTTCAGTTTACGCCTGTGGAGATATGGAGTAATGTTTACGGTATGTTTTGGTGGTAGGGAGGCCACACTGTCAGCCGTGAGGTTGTCTTTTTATGGTAGCTGTCATGTTGTTGTTTTGTTTACATAACAGTGCTTGCGAGCAAGGAAACCAAATACACGCTCACTAAAGCTATCACGAACTATCAGCATTAGGTTCGCCAACAAAACTCCTGCTTTTCTTAATATTTACTTAAATATGTCACACGAATCCAGATTTTGCAACTTCCAGCTGAGGCCAGAGGAAGGGTTGCAGATGCCAAGGTTGTGGCCGCAGCCTAAAAATGGTTCACATCCAATGCTGTGTTAGCATAACCACGGTCACATGTCTGAGGGAGAGACTAAGAAAATGAGGAGAGAGAAAGAGAGAGAAAGCTGCTTAAATCTAGTTTTTACAGAGCAGTTTTGCACAATAACAACACATCACAAACAAGACAGAAATGTCCGGCCAAAATCAAGTGCCATTCCATTTGACCGCTTCCCTCCCAGCTGGGTATTGCTAGGATTAAGAGACATGTGCGCCTCTGGGCATCTCGTGCTCCTCTCTTCCATTTTTTCTATCTTTTCCTTGTCTGGCACAACAGTAGATGGGGCTGCAGATCTGTAACACTACAACAGAATGCAGTCAAGCTAATTCAATCTTTCTTTCTTGTCCTTTTTCCTTCCACCAGTCCCTGTGGACTCAATATTTATGGATTGGTAAAACCAACATGGAACGGGGAGTTGACCAACATATCAAGTGTCAAGGTCTTGTCAGAAAAGCCCTAAATTTGCATCATTACATGTCATCCTCTGGGGAGATGGTGGGGCTAATTCAAACCATGTACACACAGCTGGAGGAGAGAAGTGGGCTCTCTCCTGGAGAAAAGTGAAATGGAGAGAAACATGTTTTATGTCTCTGCAGCCATTCATTGTTTACAGAGTCGTAGGTCGACTTAATGGCATTCCCCTAATCATCTTTAAGTTACATCATACGTCATTTAACGACTGACATCTTGAGACAAAGCAAAAGGCATCATTGTGTCTTAAATGAAAACCAGGATTTATCAGACCCCTGCACCTCCCACTGTGACTTCGCCATTTGGTGTGTTTGTTATGAGTAGATCTGCCAATCAGCAATGCACAAAGGGTCTATTGTCCACGGCCCGCTGTGGCACAGTTCCAGAGAGGGCGTTAAACTCCTGTCTTCTCTGATAGCGATCTGAAGCTAGAGCCCTTCTTCCAATCCCTACACGCTGCAACAACCCAGTGCTGACTAAGCCTAGGCCACAGTAAGATGCTGATCTAAGGTCAGTTCTGTGCCCCACAAATGGTTTTAAACAGAGGATTAGGTGAGGTAAGCTGGTCATAGGTCTGTGCCTAAGGCCAGGTGTGGAGTTAGGGATCAGCCTTTGTGCTGTGGTAGAGCTTTTTTTTTTCCCTTCAAGTAGGCCCAAATCCTTTCAAGAAAGAAAATGTTGATGTTTACATCCTAGCTGTGACCCCTTCTTGGCCTCTCCGCTCGAGCATTCCTGCCATAGCTGTGACATCTAGCTAAGCTTTAGGACACTAGGGGAATCGTGAAAACAACACTTAATCACAGCCACAGGGCACCTCCACGGCAACAAAGCAGTCCTTTAACCCCATTTGTGTTTGTGTATGTTCCTTAATGCACATATGCATTTGTGTGAGTGTGTGTGAGTGCGTGTGTGTGTGTGTGTGTCAGAGGCCACATCACATCTGAATGTGTCCCCTGGTTAATTTCTTCAGTGGAGGCCTTGGGCAGGAATCCCGTTCAGATTATTGCATGCAATTCCACACATCAGGCATATTTACCGTACACCTGGAGGGGGACAACTCATGTTTATCTAAAAATGTGCTGAGCGGAGCTGGCAAAAGCCATAATGCCCAGAAGGTCTTGGATTGGCTAAAAATTGGCCTGGATCACCAAGACCATTGGACATGCAGTTATGGCAGTTTAAGACATTTTGCAACGTCAGACTGATGTATTTCAACATTTTTGGTGAGCTTCTTTTGACATGAAATAGTCACAGTCACCTGGAAATGAGTGAAATACATGTCTGATGTTAAGCACTGACTTCACCCTTAAAGGAATAAATTTCCAGAGATAGCCCCCTGCATATCAATCTATTTGATATGGATGGGGCTTTAACTTGTGTGTTTAAAAGCAATTTAGTAAAATTACATTTTGTCTTGCGAGTGGATGGCTGTGGGTGCAAGGCTGAGCTCTGGCTGCGGACTGCTGAGCTTAAGGAGATAGGTCAACACAGGTCAGCCGAGTCCAGCTAAACAAACACACGCTATCAAAGAGGAAATTTCCTGTCCAATCTGCAAGTTTTCGCTTCACAGTTAGCGTACATCTACAGGACGATCCCAAGGGATGAGACAATGGGTGGGTACAAGTGACTGTCAGTACAAAGAGACTTTATTGACTGGAATTTTAAGGGACCGTACCAGTGTTACTGCATGTCATCGTCCTTAGTCAACATCAGCCACACTGGTTACATAAACTCTATGCATTTTTCCCAAAAATAGCTTTTGTATGAGATATCATCTTGTTTAACATTTTCCATATTCAAAAAATGTTACAGGAAGTAGCTGAAAATATGACAACTTTAGACAAAAGAACGTCTGTGTCAAAATCCTTTTTCATGCTAATATTCAAACTAGGAAGGCAGCACTTGTAAGGAACTATTTTTCCAGGCATAATAAATTTCGTTTCGACGACTCCCCTCTCTCTCTTTCCCGGCAATTTTGACCAAATATACTTAGACATTCTCTTTAGAAGGGTGATTAACCTATACCTGGCAACCTTCACGTGTCCTGTAGTGTTTCTACACCCTGTTCAAACATGAATGGCAGTGAATGGGGTTTAAAATGCAGTCTGAGATCCACTAAAGTATACACGGTTGAATTTTAACATTGGTAGAGGATAGAGGCGATCTTTGTGAACAGTGAGAAGTCACAATAGACTGGTCTGGTCCTTTAAGCATTTTTCATGGTTATCTTTGCATCATGTGTGACAGTAAAGAGCAGAGAAAACAAACTATACAAAGTTCTCCAAACTTTCAACCCCAGTTTGGTCATTTTATATAAGAATATTCTCGTTTTTGCATGGATAAACTATTCTTGTTCTCAACAATATCTTGTACTACGAAAAGACTTTGGATATTCTTCTGTATATAAGCACTACATTTTCTTTTCACGCAGCATAAAGATAAGTCACAAAGCAATTAAGCACCAGCAAGGGTTTGGCTATAAAGCCTTGCAACGTTTTAAATTGCCTCCCAGCCATAATTCCTCCATCCTCTGTGAGTCTGTTACCTGTCACCTCACCAGACAAAGGACACACTATGGAGGGCTATTCCTTATGCAGACATACACGTACGTATATGCATGAACTCAAACCACATGTGTACGTGCACACACACAAACCTGGTCGCACACACACACACACTGAGAAAGGATACAATAGTTCTTACGGTTGCTAGGCGCTTTTGTAATTTATGGCGGGATAAGGTTGCAGGCTTAGCGCCGCATCACTGTCTTCCTACCAGGTGATGAGCGTTTGCTGACAGGGCTTTAGTCCTTCGCCTCTAACCGGTGGGCAAATTCAGCATAATACACGGCTGAAAAAAGAGACTTCAGCACTTGCTTAATGTTTGGAATATAAACAGGACAGAGAAATTTTATAAGTAAGTTAGTAGGTGGTGTTTTTCTTTTGAGGCTAGTACCAAATTTTCTGGACCTTTTCGGATTTTGAATGGAATTTAATATAAATTTTAAGGAGAAAGCTGCCAAACAACTAGTATCAGGCTTGCCAACAATATCACATATTTTCTGCGACTGTCTCAACTTTGCTCTCAGTGTGCACTTTTTTTTTTTTTTTTTTAAAAGATTACCCTGACATTTTTTCAGGTCAGCAAACTTAATTCCTACTAAATTCTATCTTTTCTTTGCTTTTATTTACACCACAGCTGAGTTTCCATCAATTTAGGCATTTGGAAGGAGTTCAACTCGTCTCATCAAAACTATTTTTAAAATGAAACTGCTTTCATGGTCTATAATCCATTTTTCTTTGACTGCAACAGCCCCAGCGTATCTCCCCGAGTGCACGTGTTTGTATTTGTGTAAGTGTGCTGTGTTGCTATGTTTCTGCGTCTCTGTGGTTGTGTAAAACAGTTACTGAAAGTACAAGAGCATGTGTGTATGTCAATGTGTTCATGCTGTATTAACGTGTGCGTGTATGGTGCTTGTGTGTATCACTGAGAGGACCTCCCCCGCCATACTGCAGAGATTTTTCATCACATGAAAGCCAACAGGGGGTGGTATGCATGCAGGGCGAGTCGCTTCCATCTGCCCTGTCCACTTAAATTAGTGGGGCCTCGCATCCAGCAGCATCTGGTTCCAATATGGAGCCAGGCGGAAGGGTGGGTGCCTCACTGTGCGGCGGAAAATACAGCCTACTGTACCTTTAAATAGCCCTCAGGAGGCTAGGGACGGATGCTGGCCCTATCGCCCTATCCCAAGATTCTTTGTATCTGGCCTGACACTTCTTCCCTTTGAAAGAGGACAAATGTACAATTAGGCAGGAATGCCTGCAATGCTGTTTTCCAAGCGTGTGTTCGCAGAGCTGGCTTGAGCAAATGGCGGATAGACTGGTGAGAGGTTACGCGCCGTCAACCTCCCTCACTGAGATGCACCGTCTGACCCTGCCCAGGCTGGCCTTCTTTGGTTCCGCTGGTCCGTGTTTGGGTTAGCCTCTTGTTGTGCTGGTTCTGCTGCAGATGGCCGAGCCAGGCCTCAGTCAGCACTCCTCTGTGGCACAAGCCTGCAAAGATCCCTCCTCCTCTTCTCTTTTCCCTGAACGAGAGGCACTTCAGAGCTTACCCATAATTCAAAGGTTTCCATCTCAACCATAATTCACACTGCGCTCTGGCCTAACTAAAGGGGCTGTCTGTAACTACGGTGATTGCATGTTTGTCAAACGAATTGTCGGTGCAGCAGACTCAGAAGGAGGAAGAGAGCAGGGCCAGAAACATGATGATGACACGCTTGCACATGGGACCATGCACAATAGTACCATTCTTTTGTCATACATGATATGTAGTTTGACATGAAAGAACGATAAAGACACAACTGTCCCGTTAAATAAACACACTCGGTGCAAAGTGTCCATTCATGTAACATGCCACCAGACTGAAGTTCCTACTGGTCTGTGCAGTGATTGCAGTTCACAGAACAAAACAAGTTGTGTCCCACTTCCAGTCACAGAGTTAGGAAGATAATGCTACTGCACAATGGAGTGGCGAAGGGATGACATATTTTTGCAAGCCAACCCAAAAGTCAGCATCTCACTGGTTCCCTCGACAAAAAGCTGATGGAATTTTTGAATGGAATGTTGGATTATTAGCCAAAAATAAGCTCTGTGACGAACGCAAGTTAATGATGCTTACATGTTTTGTTCAGCATGATAATCTTCACCGATAAACACCACGTTCGTGTTTTTTTGTGGCGTAAATGAAATCGCCGGGAGCAAAAAGCTATCGTTAGGCTATAAATGAACAATGGTTGCATAGCTTAAATGTCTGATTTGATTTAGTGCGCTTAGTTTTCTACAAAGCTCTCCCCTCTTGGCGTGACCTGAAGTGATCATGGCTATGCCCATTTCTTGTCTCGGATCCTTTTTCGAAGATATTATATTTTTTTAAACCCTTTTCATGTGACGATGTCTAACGTCCCTGACAATATTTGTCGTCTCATTAAGCCGCTTGTTAAGATGTGTAAAACCTTAAAAGTTCAAAAACTGAGTTTATACTGACATATTTTATGTCACAGAACAAAACGACTAAATATCTTTAGCCATAGACCTTGTTTCAGGCATTTTCACCCATTCAAAAATCACATAGACTTTGGGACGAGGGACGTCTTAGAACTCATTTCACCACTACAGTAGTGTAGACCAAGATTATAATAGCTTTGGATTTTTTAATAGTTTTTATTTCTTTTTTGTTCTGATTTTAACTTTTCAATTTCGGTTTGGTTAATTGGTTTTTTAAGCAAGTTTTGAAGTTTAGTTTAGCTTTTATTTTTCAAAAATGCTCAGTTTTAGTTTATTTTTCATTAGTTTTAGCACAAGTTTTAGCCTTTGCAGCTTGTTCCCGACTGTAGCCCTCGCTGCCATGATGCAAGCAAGGTTGGTTTATGTTACCAGGAGAGGGGCGGGGACCGACTGGTGGTCTGGCACGCCACAGGGAGGTGAGAGAGAAGGTAGATAGATAGAAGATATATTTAATAATCACCCAAAATACCATGACTAACCTACAATACAGTTTTATTTACTTATTTATTTTTGGAAAGCCTCATTTTTATTTTTATTTCAGTTGACAAAAATGTTCTTTTCTAGTCTCGTTTTTGTTATTTCATTGGTTTTCGTTAACAATAATAACCTTGGTGTAGACACTTAGTTGGTCCGGTACATATAATGTGAAGAGTGACCACTAAATGCTGGTCTAACGTTAGAAGGGAGTTTCACCTAATGATATCAGTCAGCAAAAGAATGACGTGTATGTAATGCATCAAATGTATTTATTATGCAATGTACTGTACGATGGAAATGTATTCACAGCATAAATGTTTTTCTTTGTATTAAGTATATTTTGAAATGATTAAAACTGTAAAAAGGGAAATTTTAAGTGTCAAATACTGCGTGTCAAATGCATTACTACTATACTAAAATGAATACGAGTTGGTGTCAAGAGCGTGAGGAAAATCTATATTAAAACATCTACTGTACAGAAACCCAGAGGAGGCCCTCCCCTTGAATTTCCCGAGCACAGGGATTCTGTGTTTGCATTAGCCATGAGGGAGGAGAACATGGAGCGAGAAACACAGTGCGATCAGATAAGACTGATGACAAGGCAGAGAGAATCGATGACAAACTTTTGACAGCTTTGGCCCGTGTCTTCAGACCAAGCCCGCCTGCTGAAATACAGATAGCGGTGTGCCTCCAACACACACACACACACACACACACACACACACACACACACACACACACAGGCACACACATTCACTGTCAGATATTTGTGTAATGTGTGAGTTATTAGCCAGGAAAAACCACAGGAAAGCATACAGTGCTCATGTCAGAGAAGAAACGGCCATCTGAAGTATTTGGATTCAGAGAGCTAGAAAATGTGCATGTCTGTATTCACACTCACTGCTATTGTTACAAAATCCTTGCCCTTTGACCTTACGTGTTGCAGTGAACACATGCACAGAGCAAAAACCAAAGGGCATATCCAAAACAGCAGGAGGTTGAACTCTCCCTCACCTTCTCAAATTTGAACACTGAGAGATTGTCACTAATATGTTTTACCTATGGAAACAGTCCATCAGCCAAAGACAACTGCCACCGAAACAAGCGCTAACCACCGGCTAATTTTATTAAGTTGTGACTTCCTTTTTCTCCTTCCTTACATCAGGAGTTCAGAGGTCAAGAGGATCTGTCAGCGGTGACAGAGAGGATTATGGGTGTAGGCATTCCATTGGCAGTCATTACTGCCCTCAGTCAGCACCCGGTACTCTCTCTCCCCCTTTTCTCTCATCCTCTGTCTTTCTGTCTCTTCTCTCTCTTGTCCTCTGACAGACTAAGAAGCAATTAGTGTCACATTAGCGATATCCAAGGTATAATTCTTGTTCATGCCAAAGCTGCTGCTGTTCATTCATTCTTTTTAAATAAACTGATTCTTTGTTTGCCTTTTATGCATTTGATCTCAAACTCTTGCTTTGAAATCCAATGCTTTTTAAAAACTCAGGGTGTACCAGTGCAGTTTTCCCGCATGCTTTATAACTTAAGTCTCAATATCCCCCAGTGCTATCACTCCATAGTAATACCTTGTGCTGCATTACAATCACCTCTCCAGATACAATTCTAAAAGTACAGGGAAAATGAGCATGAGCAGTGATGTGAGGTTTGGACCCCTGCACTAGAACCCCAGCCCAGTAGGATTCCTCACATTCCAGCCCATGCTGGAGCTGGAGCTGGTAATAGATCTGAGCAGGCCTGCTGGGCTCAGCGCATTGTGGTCTGTCCTCCCTTCCTCAGCTTTCTGCTTTGGAAGGAGACAGCGTTTTTCCTTGTCGGACACCTTCCTGAGAACAGCCTCAGGTACCGACTTTCCCTCCCTCTCTCCTCAAAATAAAAAAAAAAAAACACACACACATGAATACATTTCTTCGCTTCCTTTCTTCCAATGCTTCCAGTTTCTCCTCATGCAACTGTAACAGGATAGTGGGAGTTTACATCACGGCAGAGTGAGGGGCTGGGTCTTTTTGACAGTAATGCAAGGGACACTTGTTTGCCTAACCTTATGGGTCACGGTGCAGTTTAGCAGGGAATGAATGACTTCATTTTTAGGGTTTAAATTAAAGGGTTCCTCCTCTCTTGAACTTAAAACAGATTTGTGCATGCTTTGGAATGAACAAAGCACTCGCTCGGTACACAGACCTTTCTGCTCTGGCTGTAACTATAAAACAAAAAGAGGTAAGGAATTACAGTGATGGCAAGAATGTAGCACAGCGCAACTCCTGAGGTTTCATACAATTATAGCATTCCTTTCTACCATTTTTGCTATCTTAGATCTAGCTAATGCTTTATATATATTGTAAAAAAAAAAAATTCCTCCATTTGGCCTGACGTGGTATCAGTTACTTCAACAGTTATTGGGCTACGCCATATTTGAGGGAAATTGCTACCTTATGTGCCTTTTAAAAAAAAAAAAAAACCCACTGGGTTTTGAATGGGACCTTTTAAAAAGAGGGTAGCATTTCATTTAGAGTTGGTGGTCAATTTGGCAATGTGATTTTACCACCAGGGAGCCTTGGAAGCATTTACACTCACACATGGCATCAAGGCCTGCTGTGGTGGTGATCAAGTGCTTTGGAGATGCCTGGACACCATAAGAACACAAATTAGAGCCCATCTCTCCCGTACTTCCCCCACATCGAAATGCTCAGGCTATAGTAGCACGCTCTTTCCTCTCACTCCAGCCTTTCATGCCGCTTGCTCGTCAAAGGCGAATTGATTAAAGGCCCTTTTAAATGACTTCCTTTTCAGAGCTATTATTTCCCAATAACCAAAGGAGAGCAGATTGAGATCAGTAGTCTAATCTGTTGTTTCCCTCTCCTTCTTATTGGTGTTTTTGTTAGAGCCCTGCAAAAGAGCTCACCCCATTTTTCCTGTCAGTCATCAGGTTGTAATACTGGGGCTCATGGCTGTAACTTTAGACTGCTCAAGCACTCACGCACGGGCCTTTTTCAGTGAACAGAGTGAAACAAGTCACTCTACAAACCCTCTGACAAATAAGCCATGCCACAAAGAGCCTGTAACTCTGCCGCCCAGGGAAAAATGCTTTGAAGCTGCAACAGAATGGAGGGCTTCTTCACTGCGGCCAGTGCAGCGCTGGGTGCAGCAGATGAACTTTTCAAAAAAAAAAAGAGCAGGTAATTGCAATCTTTCCAAACAACAGAAATCCTTGAACTCTCTATCACACAAACAGAAACACAGTTATGAACCTGGAGGGATGCTGTGATGGATTCTTTCCCAGAAGGCAAAAAAAAGAGGCTGTTTTACTGTTATTGGTTGTGTAAAAAAGGCAAAGTAGGTAAATGTTTGGAATGGCAGTACGCTAAAGGTCATGTTTCACCATCGAAACACATAGCAGATGGAAAGAAGAAATGAAAAGATAAGGAGGGTTGAAAGCTATTCACTGGGTGTAAGGAGAAACACCTACAGTGTCTCTCTTAGTCAGACTCTTATCAGAACACACCATCTCCTTTTAACTTTAAACACTGCTGTAAACACCTGCTTGTATCTCACCTCTGCATCTGTGTGGGTAAATACCACCCATTCTTGTTCTTTATGTACAGACAAGACCTCCGCCGGCTACCCTTTGGACAGTTATTTCTTCTGTAGCCATGCATCACATCTCCTCTCAAGATGAAGAGCTTGGGGAGATGAAAAGCAGACTCTCTGTGGGGGGAAACCCGTTGTAAAGCAGAGCCCTTCAGGTGAGAAATGTGCGGTTTTGTCAAACAAAAGTAAGATTCATCCAGGTGGTCCCAGACGCCCTATCCAAACAGACATCTCAGATTGAGCGGCATCAAGATCGTGTTAAAAACAATGCCGCGGTATGCTCATATCTCTCACTTTAATGATTAATCTGATCGAGCCAACTTTTCATCTGTTGACACCGATGTTCGAGGAGCTCTTTTGACTTGTCATCCGGACAAGTAGTAACAAGAAGTGTTGTGTCTCACAGCATCACCTTTACAAGCCGAGACGCCTGTTGTTTAATCTACTTGAGATCATCAGCAAGAAATGCTTTTATATTTGACAGTGCTGCGTGTTAAGCTGATGCATATCAGGGGGAACAATTGGAATTATTACAACGGGGATTTCTCCTTCCACTGATTTGACATAATTGTAACTTGAAGGTACAATGAGTCAAGGCAGGCGATTTTGAGAATTTTGCGCACAGATCCAAGAGCTGCTTCTAATGCTGTGCATTTTTAACACACACCCCTTCATTATGGCTTGAATTGGTGGCTTAGCACTTACTTCTCACTAATTCCCGTGCACACTCTCTTTCGCCTTTGCCTGTTTCATGCATCTCTGCCTGACATGCTCCGCTTGCTCCACGAGTCAACAAATATACATGTAAACCCTTCAGCCCCCTGTGCCGCTGAGGTGCAAGATATGATTTTTTTTTTTTTCCCCCCAAAAAAATGCTGCTTTCAGCATCAATTTTCAACCAGGAACCACAGATGACTTCTCTAACAGTGAAACAAAGCTGGCTTTTGTGCCTTGGTTCTGGGAGGCCGCGCAGTCTTGTCATGTGCATGTGAAATTAATTAGGAGGAAATACTAAAACACTTGGGTGGAAATTGCTTTTGACCAGATGTTCTACATATGAGGATCAATTTAGTATTCTTAGCATAGCAAAATGACTATATAACTTCTTTGGTTGCCTCTTTGATGAAAGCCAATCTGTCACTCAAGGCACATAAAAAGAAGTCAGGGTTATATGCTACTGTTTGTTCCACTTTATGGAGTCTTAGGTAATGTGATTGCTTAACCAGGTTAGGAAAACAGAATGTTTCATTCTAGGGTAAAATTCGACATACTGACAAGAGGCCCAGTGTTCCTCGATGATCCCTGCATACACCGAAAGAGTGGTCTTTTCCTTGTCCCTTGCCCCGAACGCAGAGAGGCCAAATAATCACAGATAAATCACTGTCAGATGTGAGATAGCCATCATAACAGAGGTGTTTAGGTAAGTCTGCAGCTGACATCTCATATGTCATGCATATGTTTTTAGTGTGTTTTGGAAAAGAACCAGCCTTCGCACACGTCTGTTTGTGGCGCTGTGGCAAAACTCCACGATATAGATATAAAAAGCACAGCGTGCGATGACAAGGCGAGAGCCAAGATGAATTGGTAGATCAGAAACTCTCATTTCTAGCCTTTTGTTTACATTGCCTGCTCCACTGCACAGTGTCAAAGATGTGTGAGGAACAAGGAAACCGCTTTGATATAGCTCACTGCACTGCCGGCCTGGCAAATTTTAACATCAAGGGGGAAAAAAATGTTCAATATGGTTGCATTTGTCAGAGCTTAGTCATCTAGTCTTATTGTAATTGACAAAACACACCTTTACTCCCAATCTCTGAACCGCTTTTAATAGTTGTCCTCATTTCCTTGTCTCACATTATGAGACTGAATGAGAAAAATTCAGCTCCAGAGCTGGCCTGGCTGTCTGAAGCAAAGTGACTACACAGTAAAATACAGCAGCTCTCCCCAAAGCTTCTGTTACTCTGTGTATATTCAAGAGAATCCAAGCCATCTGGAGTCTGTTTATTGTATTACAAATGACACATAATGGTAATCTGGCATGTGATGAGAGAATGTGAATTACAGACAGGGGGCATGAAACGGGTATTAACCTTCATTTGATTTCCTTTAAGGAGGACATTTAATTTAAGGCCACATTTTATCTACCTGATTATTCATTACAGTAAGCTCGCCCATAACCGTATGAAACAGGATAAACAGAGGAAACCGCCAATTAAATCACATTCCAGGGAAGATTGGGGGGCTTACTGTATACAGAACAGTTAGTTTAGTGACATAAATATTTACACAAACTGCCACGAATTAAGACAAATGTTACCAGGAAATAGGCTACATTGTGAGGGGCCAGAGCAAGGGTTTGTCTAAATTTATTGGCCTCTGTTGAGTCCCAAATTTTTGAAAAACTGCTTCCCAGTTTTTCAAAGTGAATCAAACAAGACAACTGTCGCAGCTCAGCGCGAGTCCATCCAGTAAATCATATCGCCGGGCTTGCTCTTGTAACATGACGTGCTTTGCTTTCAAACGTTGAAAGCTTAATGTGATGTGAATGTACATTTTACATTGACATTTACAGCAAATACTAACATGGATCAAGTATCTAAAGCAGACGGAGACAAGGGGGAGGAGGAGATGGGCGGAGATATGAACAGTTGCATCAGACTGGCCCTAGTAGAAGTTAAAGATACATACTGCATGCCCAGGGAGTGGATGTCAGTTAAATGTTTATACAGCTGCTCTGAAGATTATTATTATCATGAAACCACACAGCTATAATGTCATTCTGTGGATGCCAGAGTACAATCAGGTCCTCCCTATAGCCTACTAGCCTTCTCTCTCCCCCTGTCAGACAACCCTGCTGTTCTGCTCCCTCCAGGCTGTACGGCTGGGCTCAGACTCAGCACGACACCATGATAATGAAATGTGACAATGAAATGGGTTTGTTCCGGACTAACTTCAAGCATGTGAAAGCCAGTGTTTGCATTTTACCACAGCTCTACGTATTTGTATGAAGACGTCTTAGATTTTTTTTTTTTCACTGCAGCTGCAGTGCACAGCACTACTGGTAACGGTGGAGGCCTTTAATAACGGAAAAGAACAAGAATACTATTGTTCTGTTTTCTATTGCAGAGGTGACCAATTTAGTTTAAAAAGAAAACAGTATTAAATGCCATAACTGGGCTAAAACATTGGCAGCAGCACAGCAAAAATGTTATGATGTGTAATTTTCTGCATTACAAAACTAGTGTTGCTAAGCTGCAAACAAAGCATTTCTTTCATTTAACGCTTAAAACTGCATTAACTTATTTTGTTGGCCACTTAGGGGCAGCAAAACACGGCAGTAAGCAAACAGTTGCTTACTCACAAGTTTAATAGTGTTGTAACAACATAAACTTTCATTTGGAGTTATATTTATGCCACTCTGACATTTCAAAAATTCACTATCTATTAGCTAGGTTTTGGTCTCCACCAGCAAGAGAAATGTTTGACTATTCAGCAGTAAAATGCTTGATTATGTTCAAGAGTTAGTCGCTAATTTGGTTTTAATTCTATGCGAGCTTGAGTTTGAGTCACTAGGAGCAACGCTGACATTATATAGAATAATTTAATCCATTGTTAAGAGAAACGTTAACAACCTAAAAAATGTGTTGTGTAGCCTTCATGTACTTTTGCCATATAACTGAAAATGCAACATTGTATTATTTGTCTTGTGCAAAGGGTTCCTCTGGAAGAAACGCATCAAGCTAGTCAGTCTTCAAATTGTGATGTAACACCCTTTCAAAATACCATATCCAAGCCCACATCGTTTCAAGATGCAGCAGTGCTGTGTCTGGTGTTGTTTGAACAGATCTGAGTCAAAAAATAATGGAACTTTCATTCTGCCGCTTTCCTAACAATAACAAAAAGACAAGAGGGCGTGACTGCAGCTGATAAAGTACGCTGAATGAATGTCGAAAAAGTTTTGGCACCAGCAAGTGGGTGCTAAGGTTAGCTAGCTAAAAGTTTTAAAAACATGTCAGTGGGCAGTAGCACAAATGATTTGGTTTTTTGTGTGACATTGACCAGTGGTGTGACGTAATGATATCTATTTAAGGTAATTGTTTTTAACCGTGTTTTTGCTTTGACCAAGCAAGAGCACAGCTGATGCTACTGTCTACACCCAGCTTGGATTACGGTTTTGCTAACACCATACCGTAATAAAAATGTAACTTTTATTACGAATATTCCCACAGGGTCTGTTTGGTTTAAGTGAACTTGAAGTGAACTGAAATTTCTTTAACGTACTTTATTTACTGCAGCTATGTCCCCTTGTCTTTCTCATCGCTAGAAAAGCGGCAAAATGAAAAGTTCAGTCTTTTTTAAAAAAAAAAAACTCAGATCTGTTCAAACAATACGTGACACAGCACTGCGACAGACTGAAAAGACGAGTTTGGACCTTGATATGGTATTTTGAAAGGGTGTTGCGTCAGACTTAAAGACCGGATAACAATGCCACAGTGGACAGTAAAAAATAAATAAGC
>JAPZDX010000010.1:6903028-6916084 GCA_029783625.1 Naso annulatus | reverse complement strand
GTTACCTGCAATAAACAAATAACCTTAAAAAGGAGCTCTTATCTGCTTTTCTGGCTTCAGTTCCTGCATGCACACCTGATGTTTCAAACTTAAAAATCTTAATGCATGATAACATCATACCACATCTTCTCTCTGCCCTTCTTTTCCAACTGGAAGCGCTAGATTTTCTGCATGAGAAAGACAGAATTTGTGTCAAAATGAGATGTAGAATTGCACGAGGATTGCATGTATTTGTGAGAGTCGTCCGTGTCTCTGTCCATGGTCCTTAACTGCGCTCACTAACTTGCAGCACTCTGCAAGAGGAAAACCCGCCACTCTTTCACCTACCTGTCAACAAAGCCGCAACCGCAACAACAACAAAAATAAGTCTCATCTTTGCGACGTGGAGGTATATCCAAGAGAATACGGGAATAAAAAAACTCCCAACTCCTGGCCTCTCCGTAGCGGCAGGAGGGAGCTGCGCTGACCGGGCGCCTGCTGCTCTGAGGAACGGAGCGGAGGAGAGCCTTAAATACAGAGAGGAGTGGGCTGGAGGAGCGTGAGAGGAGGGATTTAGGCTCTGTCAGTGTCATGACTCATTAGACCTGCAAAGACAGTGATGTGAGTGAAATTTGACGCATGCACAAACAATCGGCATTTCTCGGAAAGTGAATTAGTTGTCCGGTTAGTGTCACTCAGGATGATCGTGTAAACAGATTGACCAGAATTAGGAATCCACGCATGTTTGTGTTTATTGCCAGGAGATGCCTGCGGCGAGACAGCAGGGCGAGCACAACATCACGAAGAGTCGTGCACTCCTCTGCAGTTTGGCCCACATGGCCCTGCAACGATACTTTGTGAGGATTTATCATTTTATTTCTCGTATGTCAGAGACAAGTTGATTCAGCTCTGTCTGTGTTTAGGCTGTACTGACAGTTTGCAGGAATACTGGTTACGTCAAGTCATATAAAAAGGTCAAACTTATTGTAGCCTATTGCATTAGATTGCAGATATATTCGTAAGACTGCAGTCAAAATCAGATTTCCTTTGTTTTTCAAAAGAGGCTTGCCCCAGTCTCTCACTGAAGTTATGTAATACTGTCTTATTCTCAACTGCAGTGTTATCCTACATATTGTATGCTAAATTATTATTATTATTATTATTATTATTATTGTTATTGTAAAAAGGTAAAGTAGAGATGTACAACAGTGGTGTAGTGCCTGCAGAAGTGGGTATACTCTTTTTAACAATGAAGTGTTATAAACAGTGGCATGTAAGACCACTCTTGCAAGTTTAGTTCATCCAGAAATGGACAGTACCATTTGCACATTGCCACTTGACTTTTACTGCTTGACTTCAGCAAAGAAGGAGGATCATTATGAAATGAACATTAGCCACAGAGGAGCAGATTTTGCAGTCAGTACTGGTCCACAGTCAGACTGGGCTGGGACAACTACATAGTTAGGTGTTCTAAGTGAAATATTCCTTATTTCTAAGTTCATCCACACATGAAAAAAAACCTTGCAAGTAGTCCATGGGCCGGTAGTTTCTTCTGTAAACAGTCTCTTGGAATTGCTGATTTGCGACAGATAAGATCAGAAGGGGTTTAGAAGTGGATGTCCTCAATGCAACCCGAAAAATAAGTGGGTATACTCTGTATACCTGCATACTTCACTGCTGATGTACAACCATGGAAGCTAAGTCAGAAATTTGTCCAGCTGAGTTTTCAATAATTCATTAAGCCTTTAGCACATCCCATCCAGTTTCCCGTGGGAACTTCAGCACCAGTAGAAGAAAACTAGTTAATGGAGACCTGGATCAATAAATTTTGTGGTTAACACTCATGACTATATTAGAAGACTGTGTTCATTCATCATTCATCATTCATTTCCGACATCATGTATACTGCCAGTGATAACTAGTTGCAGCACAGTGTTGCTCTGATCGGGAGTATTATTATTATTATACTAAGCATACCTTAAACATAAAGTTGCAGACAAATCTAAAAAAATATGTTTATTGTTTTGACAAATTTAAATTCTCAACTTTCGGGAAACTAGGCAGTGAATGAGCAGTATTTTAATCTGTGTCTTCTGCTGTCGTCGTAACAAATCCAGGATTGGGATGAGCTGACATGTGCAGCCACGGAGCTCAAAGTGAGTTGGTTCAGCTCAGCACGGCTCAGAACATTCAAACCGACAAATGCTGGCATCCTCTTTTTTGGCACTTTGCATGCTTTTATTTCTTGCTTCCTTGTGCAGCGATTTGTTCTTCCTCGGTGGGTTTATTTTTTCATTCAGACACGAGAAAGTCACAAGTGAAAACTGACCTGTTTGAGACTTGGCAAACATTAAAGTACATCAGCTCACAGTGTTCCGTATGTGTGATTATGTAGATGTTTGAAAATGCATGATGATAAAAAATGTTTACTTGCTATGTTTACACAACAAGTCATGACCTTTATGTAAGGCAAAGTACTTCAGATTCAATCATGTCTTGGGAACCATAAGCCCAGAAAGTGCAACAGCTGCAGGCAAAATGGGAATATCGTGCTCCATAAATCTGCTCCCTCGTCTGTGCTTCTCTTGCCTTACTAACATCTATCTTTGTTACTGCAGACCGGCTCCAATGTGGTGAGTGAAATAATTACTGTTCAGCGCATGGAACTGTAACGTCAGATGTGCGTCGTGTACCCAAGCAATACGCGCTGATCCAAAGCAGCCAGTGATCCCGGTCTTTTGTCTGAATGATAGATTTTCAGTGTCACACATTTTGTGTACAGTGAGCTGCAGCAGGGCAGCAGTGCTCTGCAGTTTCCCCTGCTGTCCCTGGGGAGGAAGTCATGTCTGTGACTGAGACTCAGTACTCCGCTGTGAGCCATGCAGCCACTAGATATCAAAAGCACTGAAGCACTAAATTATACAAGTCCCATGCTCTGAGCAGTGTGTGTATGCGTGTGCACTCGCATGTGACAATGTGTATGTGTTTTTCTGGCCTTACTGCCAATGCTGCAGGCCTGATTAATATTTTAGTGAGACATGAAGCTACAGGAGCTTATAGGCAGTGAAGGACAGGATCGGAGAGGGAAAGCTTGATGCGTTCAGACAGGCTCTGTGAGCACGACTCAGATCGGTCCTTGTCTGCAACAAAGCCAACCCTTTAATCACGACCACTTACATGTATGAACAAAGGATGAGTGGCTCACAATGCAATTGCGTTAAATGAAAGCCTCGCTAGGCTTTGATCTTCGGTGGTAACAAGCTTCATGTTTGGCTCAAAACTACTGAGGGAGTTTAATGACATTCCAAGAACAATGGAGGCGTCTCTGTATAATCATCTTCAGTCAAATGAACTTCCCTTTTCCAATATCTGGATCAAATTAATGCATCGTTATTGTCTGACATGTTGTTGAGAGAAAAGCAGTCTTTTTTTATTTTTGAGGAGCCACTTATCATTGGTCTTTTAGCACAATAAGATGATTCAAACTGAGAATTGGTTTGTTGACCAAGTATTAGTACACATACAAAAAATTTAACTCAAGTTTTCATTGAACATTCGCAGGAATAGACATACAGCTAAGAACGAGGCTAAACAGATAATAGTAAGGTATGGTCAGGGCTGTAATGTGCACAATTATATGAAAAAGAGGTGTAAAAAACAGGAATGTGAAAGACAAAGTCAAATTCAGTAACAGAAAGAATGCAGAAACTTTAATAAAATGAAATCCATGTCTGAGTCTCTTGATCCAGTGCATGCTGGGAGGCTCCCACATGATGCCTACTCGCCCACAGTATGAACTCATTTTATCAAATGACATCAGTTGTATCAAGTCAAGTGTTCAAAATAGAGCAAAGAAATAATTACTGAGCGAATATGCATACATGGAAAGGGTAATTATGTACAGGCGAAAGAATTAGTGAGAAGGACAGAGAAAATTGTGCATTTTAACTATAAGAATGTAGTCGGGAATAAAAGTGGACGTTTTGGTGTAAGAGGTTTATTGACACAGTGCATTTGAATGGTGTAGCTTTTTATTGGATATATGCCCTGGGCCTGTGGGAAGAACCTGTTCTTGTGTGTGGTTGTGTTGCTATATGGTGTCAGTAGCACCTACTTCACTTGCAAAGTTGCAAAAGGTGGTGCCAGGGTGTGGTGTGATACATTTTATTAATATTTTCATACTGAATCTGCCACACATAGAAAAAAAAAAGCTAATGGCAATAACATCCCCCTCAGCCTCCCAATCACATCAACTCCCGCAAGAAATCTACAGCAACGCCTCCAATAACTGCCAACAATTACAAATACAAAGCAAAGTCAAAGCTCTGTGACTCACAAATGCAAGTTTTGTGGAAGACATATAATGCAAAACAAAGCTAGAAAGCAGAAAAAGTGACAATGGTGTGATGGGTCTGCAGTGATGTTTCCTGCCTGGGGAATAGGGGTGAGTTTTTATCGTTAATCGTGATAAAAACACTCACAATAATTTAATCATGGTGTCGATTAATCGCATAATCATCATAGTCATGAATTAAAATGTCTGCTATGAATAATCTAAGGTAATCATAACTATCCATGCTACAATGCAAGTTGGCCTTTATAGAACAGAGTAGACTCACTCATACAGTATTTTTTTATTATCCTTTATTAATGCAGGGATACATTATAATTCATCATTACCTTATTTATTTATTTATTTTAGCAAGATGTGTTCCCTATGAACATGATTCAGGTGAGGTTGTAAGGTAAAGTCATTACAGTATGTTTTATTGCCATTTTCATTTTTTCAGTTTCTTAATGTTTTCTTAATATATGTAAATACAGTATATTGAGAATTTTTCACATTTTTTTAGATAAAAAAAAACAGTTAAAAAAAATCATGGTAATATTGTGTATTGTAATTATTGTGGCCACAAAAATCATAACATGAAATTTTCCAGTCGTCCCGCCCCTATTCAGGAGATGTCTAACATCTGACTCTATTTGATCCAAACCAAAACAATAATGAATGAACAGAGAACAGACATCGTTGTTGCAAAGTAGAACTGATCAGCAGCTCCTCCGGCCTGTTAAATGTTTTGAACCTGTGCAGAAAGGTCATACTGTGCGTGCTTTTTTGATGATGGAGTTGATATTAGATGCCCATATAAGGTCCTGGAAGACAAGGATCCAAAAAACCCAAAAGGTTTCAAAGCATACACACTGTTAAGTACAAGGGACTTCTGAAGCCAACTGTCATCTCCACAGTATTGAGCAGTCATGTCCCAGTTGTTTCGCACCAGAGGGGTTAGCCGTTAAGCTTCCTGTCTGGATGCAGACTCGTTGCCCACTTGTCCTCTGTAAACTCCAGAGGCGCAACAGATGGGTCTTTTCAGGTGCAGTCGTCTGTGCAGAGCAAACAACACTCCAGTCTCTCAACAGACATCAGGTTGACAAGTCTGTAGTATTTGGTTCCGAGACAGAGGATTTCTTTGGTAACAGGTTGACTGTGGAGCATTTTAACTGTTCCGGAAACTTCACACAGCTCCAATGATTTATTGAAGATCTCTGTCAAAACGGTCGCCAGCTGGTCAGCACAGACTTTCAGACAGGCGGGTGAAACGCTGTGGGTCAGGTGCTTTCCTGGTCATGAAAGAGCTGACAGTCAGGCTGATTACAGACATCTACATTGTCGTGAACTTTGATACAAAAACTTACGTCCTAATGAACTTATGCTGATAACCTGAGTTTCCCTCTCTATGCCATCATCAGGTCAAAGTGCCCCAGAATAATCAGCTGTTTGGTAATTGTTTCAACTGCCCATCTCACAGTCAAAACATCACAGTATCAAAATGTGGTTAGGAAACAGTTTGGGCTATATTAGAGTGCTGGAGGTGTGATTTTACATCAAATCGCTAGATTTCTACATTTATATTATAATATATAGCCTATTTCTGTATAAATGTAAGTCCAGGTTCATACAATGAATTTCTTCAGACATCAGCTATCCCTGAGCTCCATCAGAGCTGTTTTAAAAAATGTATTTCAGAAGTTTGATTTAGTGTCCTCTGGAGAGTTTCCTCCATCCTGTCAAATTTCTAACTATAGTTTTTAGTTCTGCTGCTGAAATTTCCCATGATATCTGCTGCAGGAACATTACTGTGCATTTGAAAATATCTAAAATAAGCAAAAGAAGCCTTTCTAGCCATTAAATTAAATGTAAAGAAAATACTTGAATCAGTAGAATACATTATAAAGAAATCACCCGGAAAGCTTGCGCTGCTTGGCACAATTTAAATGGCAAAATAACTGACAGGAAAAGTATAGAAAGTAAATAAAAGTGGGGAAAAAAAATTAATTGGCACATCACTACTAGAAAGATGAGTCAATGTTGCAAATGAGAATATGCAAATGATTGACCATAGACCCAATAAATTCCATCATCCCTATTGTTATGTTATGTTAGCATACAAACTAAGTTACTAACATAGATGGTGCACATGGTAAATATGAGCTGTTAGATGTCAGCATGTAAACATGTCACTGTTAGCATGCTAGCATGCTGGTTTTAAGCATTTGGCTCAAAAAGCGCAGCCTCATAGAGCTGCCAGTACGACTGTAGAAGGGCCCTGTTTTTACACCGGCACAGTGCTGGTCTGAGCGCAGACCCAAGCGCACTTGCAATTTGACACCGCGGGTTTTTCTGCGCTTGCATTAAGTTGCTTACCCAGCCGTACAAGGCCAGTGTAACACAGTGTCATTTACACACAAAAGGATGGCTATTTGTGTAAGAAATGGAAAGTAAATAATTCACACCCCACTTGCCAGAGTTTGCTATCTATTACATGCAAATTTTTTGTTTGGTCCTTTTGTTGTTGTACCATAAACTCATTGATTATGAGCCTGAACCTTCTGAACATGTCAGTGTCTTCCTGTATAAAGCTTGGTTGCTTCTTCTTCAGCCATATCAAAATTGACAATATGTTGTGCAACAGCCATTTCAAAGAGGATGAGGGGAGCTGATTTGATTAGCAATGATCGAAGTCGGCTCTGACACACCTTTTTATTTTTCTAGTCCCCCCTTCTGTTTTTCACTGCTGCGCCACGATATGTGTTCACCAATTTACCAAAAAAAGTTGACCACTCCTCAATGCACTCCCAGCGAACATAACATAGGCCTGCATTTGCTCTGTGCCCAGACTGATGAAAATAAATCATTTTGTCTTGATGACACAAGGACCATCTTTGTTAAGATTAAGTTATAAAAAAGGAACCACCCCAAAATCAATCATGTCAGTTGATACTGTGCTTTAGTGCTGCTTGTACCTAAACAAATTTTATTTAAACCAGCAAAATAAGCCTGGATGCTGGAGATCTGAGGCCCCGTGGCAGCTGCCATATCTGCCTGGCCGGCAATTCAATTCTGCCCATGGGTTATTGGTGGATACTTGAAGGACACTGCATAATAAATATTCCACCAGGTTATTACTGGAAGTAAAAAAGTGTTGAACAAGAGAAGAGGCAGCAAAGAAGTGCGGTTACAAATGATCTATGCAGGTGCGCTTAAAAAGAGACCTCCCTGTTTATTCACTCATTAAACGGATGATAGGAGGCTTCCATATGCCATCTGTAATGCTATTAGCATCACTATTGTAGCAGCAGGGTGCTTTCTCAGTACAACACTCAATAGGACCCAGAAGGCCTGTGAAAGATAGAACTGGCCCACAAAGAGGATTCAGCCCTGATTTATTGTGTAATACAGATTTGAATTATACTCATTACCAGACAAACAGGTGAGGGCTAATTATAATATGTAGTGCTTAATAACAAGATGTCCTCCCCGAGTCCTTTGGTTCCTATCACTCTTTTTTTTCCCTGTTGTTAATTGGAATTGTATTCAGCACCATAATTAAATACTCTGGACAGAACATGAAGTGAAGCATGGAAATGGGGAGACTGCTTGAATATTAAGACACTCTGTCAGTGTTTAAATGTGGGTCCTTCTGTCTCTGTGTGCACGGGAGTGTGTTTGAATTGTGCATTTCTATTATTTTTTTTAATTAATGCAGTTTTGGTAAAATTGTTTCACTTAAGTAATGTGACTAAGGGTGAAAATCCTAATGAGGTCTTTGGAGAAAAAAGGGAGATAAGTATAACTGAGGGAGGACAAATGTGAATAAATTATGAATGGGGCAGAGCGAGCCAAGCTTTATGAATATTATGACAACTCTGGTTTCATATTGTTCTAATGCTCGTACATTACCTTACATCATCTTTTTTTCTCACTGCAGTTGTAGCAGCCTTGTTTGTATGTAACTTATTGTATAAAATGCGCCGTGTTAAGAGTTAAACACCAACTCGCACAGAGGAATCTATAACCTCGGGCTAAAGATGATTTGCTGTAAGTTTCCACACAAAAGTTTTCTGTAATTCTGACCCTGAACAACAGATTTGTTAGGAGTTCAGTGGGAGCAAAAAAAAAAAAATCTCTCTTACTTTCTTTTTGCCTTTTGAGAAGCTGCTGTCGTGGTAACTGAGTGTAGGCAGTGAAATACCAAGCAACACAATATTCCTCAGTCTTTGCAGACTTTTATTGCAATCTGGTTATCTCTGCATGCAGTTCTTAGAGACCTCAGACAAAGAGAATCCAGAAATAAGTCACTAAATCATATTTATACTGCTGAAACACATGATGGGTTGAAGTTTTAAGATGTTTCTAGGTTTGAAGAACAGCATGTGTGTGTTTTACTGTACTCCTTGTGCCATGATTCACCATGCCCCCTCTTGTGTCATGCTAACCTTCAAGACCAGAAATTTCTGTTATCCAGGAACTTCTTCTTTGTTACATCCCTCAGTACATTTCCACTATTCTTCTTCTGTCTGTGCAGTTATCAGGCCTTTACACATATGAGGTCTTTAAATTCAATCAAAATAAAAACACCATGAAGAAATAACCCAAACTGTTAAAAACTCTGAGCAAACTTCAAACTTAAGAAAACAAAATTTCTGCCAAGTTCTTGTCAACTTTCCCAGATGAGCGAAAGAGAGCATTTTGTCGGGAAGCGTCACAAACTGGCTTGGATGTGCACGGCCCAGAACAGACAGGCTCTGCAGGGGGTGATTAAAACCACCCAGAACATCACTGATAGCAATTTTCCGAGCATCAGTGATATTAGTGTGGTGGTAAAGTGTCTGCGCAGAGCCCAAAGGATATTAAAGGACAGTCAGTTCACCCTGCTGCCGGCTGGAAAGAGATACAGAAAAATCTGCTGCTGTACCACCAGACCACAGGGCAGCTTCTTTCCCAGTAACTTATCCACCTCACTCAAATATATATATATATATAAAAAAATCATCCATGTATTTGAATGCTGTTTTAATTGTGACTTTTAGTTACTTTAAACAGCAATTTGTGTAAGAACTTTGTTGCATAAAATGAAAATAAATGAATTTTTTATGTTGTGTCTTTTGGGGAAATTATGTGTTCATGTACAGAAGGACTTTCTTGCATCACAGTAGTAAGTTTTTAAGACATTTAAGTGTTTCAATGTATCAGTGATTAGAGTTTAACAAGCCTTTGTAACTTCATCTTAATCTGGAAGGAAGATGCATATAGTTTTAAATTAACTAGGTAGTAAATTTGTATTGTGGCAAAGCATTAATCTCATTTTCACATGAAAGATTTTTAAGCACAAAGCTGCTCCCTCCCAGATTATTGCTGTGTGGCTGTTCAGCATTCATATTTCATCCTCCTAAACATAACAAAAGATTGGCCGCCGCACAACTGAGGATGTTTACAAACCCTTTGTGCCGACCCACTGCAGTTAATGAAAATTTAATGGGGCAGTATTGCTGTATGTGCTCGCCTTTCCTGGCTTTTCATCATGAGTATTGATTTTGATGTGTAAATGCAAACTAGCCCTATTACACGAGTCTGCCAGCTGGGCCGACACGGATCTGTGCAGAAGAACTGATGCAAACTTTCCACTGGGGTCATCAAACGGTTTATTAACACTGCTGACAAACAAATTCTGAAATCATATTTATTTTGTATTGAGCTGTGTCATATGCCATGTGTGATGTGTGACTTCACACTTTTTTGTTATATAAAGGATGCAAGTCAGAGTTTTCAAGTCTTGTGTTTCTTCCTTCACTGTGTGTCAGAAGGCCTTTTGTAACTGACTACGCAGTTGTCTTAGTAGCACCATGACAATATGACTTCAATATGTCACACAGCTCACTGGAGAGAAGTCTGTTTGTTGATCTTCTCCTTGTTTGTTCTTCACAGGCACACAAACAGTGCCAGAAATTACATTTAAAAAAAACCCAATTTGCATTGGAAACCAAGGTTTCTTGGCTACCGGGTTTCAAAATGCACATTTTTATGTTGACTCTCTGGCTGCACAGACAAGCCTGTGTCTGTTAGAATTTGAAACTGTGTTTTAAAAGAGCTCCCTTCAATCACAAATAAGCACTAAGGCTTTTCTTGTCATTGTTTTTTTCTCTCTGAATGCCGCTCAGGAAAGGCACCCAAGACATGGTGTAGTGCAGAACTGCAATATAATGGTAATTATTTCAGTAGCCTTGGTTTGCTTGCTCGCCTGTTTCCACACATGGGAATATTTTGTGTTGCGTAATTAGGACTGCAATTAAGGATTAAGTACTTGAAAACCACTTAAAAAATACTCACAGGAACAACTCTTCCTTCTTAGGTTGTTAAGTCTGGTGGTAAAAGATGTCTCAATACTGTAGATGATATAATTGTTTTTCTATGCAGGAGAGCGTAGCAGTTTTTGAATAAAACATGCAAAAAATGCACAAGGACTGGTTGCAGAGAAGCTCTACAATGCTCCCTAGCATACAAAAGGCAAAGAGATCTACTGTTTCAGAATTCTCCATACAGCTATGATATTAAAGATATTTAATCTGCCCTGAGGCAGCTTCCCTGCTGTGACCTTCAGCTCTTTGGTCAAATTGACACTGATGTTAAGCATTGTTCACAGGGGTGTTAAACATCAGCCGGTGCGGAGTCCGAATTGAGACAGGTCACAGAGAGAAACCAGATTATTTTGTTTAAATTCTTCCTCTGGTTTTAAGCGTTTGAAGGTTGACACTGAGACCGAGCCTCGAGGGCAACTTCTCAGTGATGTTCAATAATGCCTTCTGGTTTAAAATGTAATCTTTGTCCACCACTTAAATAGAAAATCTTATTATGCTCAGGGTGGCTCATATGTAAACCCTTCAGATGTGTTTCATTCAGTTTCTTTATTCAAAATATTTATGTCACATCAACATATCCAGATCTTGTTTTTTTCGGGACCATCACTTGCATTATTTTTTGAGGATCTTATTTGCAGAGTCTGACCACGTAAACTGGATCAACTCCAAGTGCGTATTTGTGGCACGTGTTTGAGGAGCAAGCATGCTCGCTGCGTCTGTTGTGCCGAGCGATCACTGAACATTCGGGGCAAGCAAGTGATGCTGCCTTGATATGTGAGCCTGTTTAACTGCTGCTGAATTTCCATTTGTGTTACCTCGCAGAAACAAAAAATGTGAACAAATGCACTAAATGAAATTCAGAGATTGTGTGTATGTGTGTGTGTTTTGGGTGTGTGGGTTTTCACGTGTGTGACTTTAACACATTATGAGAAATACAAGATATATTGAAAAAGGAAAAAGGTGACATTTACACAAAGAACTAAAATCATGACAACTAAGTGTAAAAAAAATAAGCAAAGGGTAATATTTGATTTAAATGACCACACCAGTGTTACTACATGTGATTGTCCTTTGTCAGCATCGGGGACATAGGTTGCAAAAACACCACCGATTTTTCCCACAAATAGCTTTATGTGTATCGTGTGTATGTCCATATTCAAAAAATGTTACAGAAAGTACCTGAAAAGGTGTGACGATGTTAGTTAAAAAGACGCTAATATTTGAACTAAGAAGGCAGCACATGTAAGGAACTATTTTTCCAGGCGTAGTTACTTTCATCTCCCAGCTCCACTTTCTCTCTCTCACTTTGCGATTTCTGACCAAATATACGCAGACAGTCTCTTTAGAAGGGTGAATTACCTATACATAGCCACTTCCAGGTGTGCTATAGTGTTTCTATATTCTGTTTCAACATAAATGTTAGTGAATGGGGTTTAAAAATGCAGTCTGAGATCTACTAAAGTATACACATGGTCGAATTTTAACAACATTTGTAGATAACAGGCACAATCTCTGCTAATGTTGAGAAGTCAAAAATAGACTGGCATGCTCCTTTAAGCTCGAATTTTTATTAGCCTACAGTGAATGTGTTGCTTTTTGTAATACAAGTTTTAAGCAGCAAAGGTCTTGTTTAAATCAATAGCACTGAGTCGTCCTCTCTGCATGGACACTCACACTTACCTCAGGATTGATGACAGTTTGGGTACAAAGCTGTGTTTTTCTCACCATGACTTCACATTTGAATGGATGGGTGCTGGCACTTGTCTGCTTTGAAAAGGTCTTGGCTCGCTGCAGCAGACAAGTATTGGCCATTCAGCCATTAATCTGATTTTTGCTCAGCTGGAGGAGTTTCTGCAAGGAACACATCCATGTTTGTTGTAAAACTCAGAGATCGCCCTCAGGCAGAGTCAGTCTCTGCTGGTCTGTCTGATGGAATGTGTCAATATCTCACTGCTAGCTCTTATTCCTACAGAGATAAGTGTGATGTAATAAACCACAAAGTCTATGGTAAGATACCAACACCACAACCTCTCTGCTAAATAATACAAACATAAACAGGGTTATGTCCTTTTAAAGCTCTTTCCTGAAAGTGGTTTATGTGCTGTTCAGATACGTTTACAGCAAATTATGTAAGGTGTTGCACAAAACATTTGACACTCAAATAAAAAAAAAGCTACATGGGCTCAGTGGCAGAATGAGAAAGGTAAATATTTAATAATCAGTGAATAAAATGCATTTTGTGCTGTAAAAATATGGATTATAAGTGGAAAATACTGTCTAAAATTTGATTGACTTCAGCACTTGTGATAGGAGTCTGCTGGGCACATTCTTCAAGTGCCCCAACAGCATGTACAGCACCAGCCAACAGGTGGCAGCAGA
>JAPZDX010000010.1:6840514-6852142 GCA_029783625.1 Naso annulatus | reverse complement strand
CTCACTACCAAAGATCTTTAGGACAGTAAGCACTTGTGTCCCTACCGCTTTCATCCAAAAGGGCCGCTAGAATCAACAAAAACTGAAAGTTGCTTGTAGTCACTTTAATGCAATAACATGTAACTTCAAGCCGCAGCCCACAGTGTTGAAAACGAAACTTAGCGATCAATGCTACTATGTCGCACAAAACAGCAGTTTTGGTGAAACTGACTCATATTTTATGGAGAAAATCCCCTCTGGTTTACATCTGCTCCGCCTCAGCTCTGTGATTCACAGAGGTTCCTGATGGCAACAGACCCATGCTGCTGAAAACTGGACTTATTGAATACTAATTAGCTGTTTGCTCAGTTACACGTCGTGTTGTTTCACTAAAGTTGCTGCTCTGTGCGATATATTAGTGTTGGTGGTTTTTGACACAGCGGGCTGTGGCTCAAAGGTGAAATAGTTAGTTTCTTTAATAATGCGTTAGTTATACCTCCAACAGATCTGAATGAAGCACAGCAGGTTGTTGTAATTCTTTTAATGCATACCTCGACATTCTAAAAGAGCGACAAACACTGAACATCACCGTCCATCTGTTACTGCTGGACCTCAGATCATATAAAGGATGAAACACCACATGGTCAAAAGACACATTCAGACACTGCTAATGCCAAAAGAAGATACCATTGAAATGGGATTTTAAATACCATACACCCAGATAAAAACGCCATATTCACATGCATTTCCTACACAGCATCCTCAGCGAGGGCTCCTTGATATTCAGCTAAAGAGGTTCTCTGCTGTCCAGCATCTGTTTGGTCTTTTTCACAAACCTCTGCACCGACAACTACAGTCTGAATATCGGGATGCAAAACATCAGTCTCACAAGTGGCTTTAGTCTCTGAAACTGGAGCCAAAATGGTCTGTGAAGCAGCAACTTCCATGACTGAAGACGTAGAAACAGTTGGGATTTCAGAGACTGCCGCCAACGCGCCGTCAGTGACGGGAACTGAGAGAGTGGGAACAGACAGAGAGATGGTGGGAGCTTCAGAGGACAGGGGGACAGCTTGAGCCATGGACACTGGTAAAGAGAACGGGACAGGGATGGTTGATCCATCTAAGGAAATGACACTGGCTCCTGTGCTGTCAGTGGTTACTATGGGCTGGATCTGGGTTCCAGGTGGCACCTCAGTGTGGATGACAGTGATCCCGCCGAGGGAGCCGTGGCTGACCACAGCAATGGCCCCATGAGTGGCCCAGTCAGACGGGAGGGCGACGGGCTGAGCTGGCACCACAATGGGGTCAGTGTGGGTTTTACCAGGACTGCCGGCAGCACTGGTTCCAGTAATGGCACCAGCACCGCTATCGCCACTTTTTCCAGCAGTGCCGTTTTTCTCCCCTGCTCCTTCTTTTTCCGTCTTTCCTTTAGTGGGGGTTTTGGGTTTCTTGTCTTCCACATTTCCCTCCAGCACCACAAGGTAGGTTTTCCAGGGAGCATCTGAGTCATGAATCTGGATGTTAAAAGAGCTCATGTCATTTTCACTGGAGTCTGATGTGTCAAAGATCATTAACACAACTTATCAGGTGGGAAAAAAATGCATTAGCAGTTCCTGTTAAAAAGCCTAATGCCCTTAACTGTGTTCCCTTTTTGATCGTGCCACAGATACATTGGCTCAATCCCAAACCAGTCCCTACCCACTACCACTCGCAACTGTCGAGGGCCCGTCTACCGAAGGGAGAGGGTATAAACCTAGATAGCCAAACTAAGGGATGCCCTTGATACCCAAGTGGATCAAGAGAGTAACCGTCACCATGGGAAAGGAAGGACGCCCTGCTTGCATGGCTGTTGGGTTGTCTCGCAGATTACAGGAGGCAAGGATAGCTTGCAAAAGATGAAAGGGTCTTAAAAGTGTCAAAGTGTTGCAGTATTAGCAAGAGGTAACTACTGCATTGCAACTGCCGTTGTGTATTTCATTAAATAAGCCTGTTAGATACCGATGAATGTAATGTAGAGTCTTCTGTCACTTAAACGCAAACTACAACAAGCAGGCAGCCTGCAGACCAATTGTTATTATATTAACTGTCTGTCATAACAGCAACAGATCTCAATCTCCACAGTTCTGGCGTTTTTGGCAAAGGTGCAAAAAAATAGGCTACTGAACAAAGTCCAGAGACGGAGCTTTCATCGTATGTTTTTTTTTCTCTTTTATTATTTTGCTGTTGCACTTCCTAGTCTGGGGACGACCTTAACCCTGCACCAATTGCAGGCTCGCTATATAAGAGTTTAACAGTCCACTTTAGAGCTGCAACTAATGATTATTTTCATTATCGATTAATCTGTTGATTATTTTTACGATTAATCCATTAATTGTGTAGTCCATGAAATGTCAGAAAAGGGTTAAAAATGCTAATCTCAGTGTCCAAGAGCTGTATGACGTCTTCAGATTGCTTCTTTTGTCCAAACCACGGCCTAAAACACACTCATTTACTTTCATAAATTACACAGAAATGCAGCAAATCCTCACATTTAAGACACTAAACCGACAATTCCTTTTACTTTTTTATTTGAAAAATGACTGAAAAGATTTATCGATTATCAAAATAGTTGGCGATTAACTTTCTATCAAATCAATTATTTGATTAATTGTTGCAGCTCTAGTCCACTTACACTCCACGCTACTTGGTTTGCAGAATGTGCAAATGGAGGAGGAGTGGATAGGGCGAAGGAATAGAGGCTGGTTTGGGACTAGGTCATACACTCTGGTAATCGTCACTGCAGTAAGATCAGCACTGCTCACCATAGTGTGCCTGCGAAGGGTCGACTTGTCTGTAAAGGTGCGTTTGCAGAGACCACACATGTAAGGTTTCTCTCCGGTGTGAATGCGCTGATGCCTCTGCAGGGCATTGAGCTGGGTGAACTGCTTGTCACAGTCCTTACAGCTGTATGGACGCTCACCTATCAATCAGCACAAGTGAAATGTAAACAGAGGAGAAAAGTAAGGACGAAAAGTGAGTTCTCAGTTGTAAAGTTAGATTACGCGTCCAAATTTGCACGAGCAAACACTGCATGTCAGTGACTGATTCTGTTACCTGTGTGTATTTTTAAATGCTGGTGGAGGGAATTCCTCTGAGCGAAGCCTCGTCCGCACTCCTCACACTTGTACGGCCTGGACCCCGTGTGGATGTTCGAGTGGTGTCTCAGGTATTCTTTGGACGCAAAGCTTTTCCCACAAGCCTCACACATGAAGGGTTTCTCTCCTAACACGTGATGAAACAGCAAAAGAATTATCTTTTCTGCAGATAGCCTCGTCCGGTTGGGTGCAGGCTTTACGTCCACTTTATAAAAGCATCTTTGATTAGAAAAAGGACCATTTCCCAAGTCTTCGCTCAAGCTAAAGATGACATTTCAGAAATCTAATCAGTTTTGAAATTATATCAATCTTACCTGTGTGTGATCGCTTGTGATAGGCCAACATGTGCTTCTGTGTGAATCTGGCCTCACACTCGTCACATGCAAATGGCTTCTCTCCTGTGTGAGTCCTACAGTAAAACAGATCCGTTCAGCCCTTTCTTTTATACATATATGTACCTTATTAGTATGTAATGTAATGCTAAAGTCAGAAGATTTGCTTGCTCTGAGTGCATTCCTCCACACTGACACAAGATCAAACCCTCTCCATTACAGTCCTGTCGTTTCGAGCATCTCCTCCGCTCAGATTAAGGGCCATTCGACCAGTCATTATTAGTGAGCTCCATACCTGCGGTGCATCTTGAGGGCAGACTTCTGGGTAAATCTGGCCCTGCAGTCGGTGCACTCGAAAGGCTTCGCTCCTGTGTGTGTCCTCTCATGCAACAACAGCGCCGTTTTGGAGCTGAGCGCCTTTCCGCACTCTGGGCAGACATGTTGCAGATTGTTCCGTTCATGCACCTGAGAAGCAGCAATTATCAAATCAGGAAAAACTTGCAGACAAATCTGACTTTAAGATACAGAAAAGCGTGTCGTATTCTTACCTGTCTTTGATGACGGACGACGTCCTTTTTACGTTTGAAGGTCTTCGAGCAGGACTCGCAGGAAAAGAGCCTCTCAGTGCTGTGGACGTGCTTCTCATGGATCTTCAGGTTGCTGCGGTTAGCAAAGGTTTGCTGGCAGGTCTCACAGCGATAGATGACATCAGCTTTCACTCCATGGTACGTGCTGGCCGAGAAAGCAGTACCAGGTTACAGTTATATCAGAACACATATAAACTTATCTTAGCTATCATGGTGAAATGCACTGATGATCTTCTGACATAGCACCAGTTTGAGGAGAGTCTGCTTTAAAAGATCATCCCAGTTAACATAGAGCTGTCACAGCAAAGTGCTTTTTCACTGGGAGGAGTGGTGAACAAATGATTCTTATAACAGTAACTTACACATCACTACGGTTAGAAAATCACCTAACTTCCTTTTGTATGGACACAAATCAGTATTCAGTAACACTAACTTCAGAAGTCAAGTAACACAATTAAAAAACATAGCTTTTTTGTAGATTTTGCAAATTATAATATGACCAGTCAATGAGTCTGGGTGTATTAAGTATTACTGTAACACTGTTGGCCACTGATGTGCGCTCACAATCAAAGAGGAAGTGTTAGAGGTCATCAATCTTCCTTTACCTTAGTCCCATCTTGTGATTTAAATAAATTAGAATAGCAGAAAAATAGGAAACACGAACTTCAGTGGGACCATTAGGGCCCAATCAATACGGGATAACTCTGGCCAATACAGATACCAATATCCAATATACTAGCTGATATTTATAATATAAGCTGAACGTGTTTATCAAATACTTGCGACAAAATTATATAATGGAGGATGGATATTTTCCTTTTTAACAATCTTTACTCAAAACATCAGTGCGCTGAACAGTAAACAGTTGACTCGTTAGGTAATAAATAATGGACCCCCTCCCACTGCTGGACAAACTAGGTAATTACACCATTTTAACTCACTAGTACAACAATTTTTCCAGTCTTAAAAAACAATTTTAATATCAGTGCGTATCGGAGGACATACACGCTGACACCAACATATCTGCAACTGGCTGATAGTATCGACCAACTGATCTGTCGGGCCCTATTAGACACACACAGTAATAATATATTAAATGTGCACAGGCACAAGTGGAGGTCAGCAGAAGTCCTCATATAACACATGCTACAGTTGGAAGAGTGAGGATTGGAACTGGAAGAGTAAGGTGAGACCAGAGGCCAATAAGATGACTCAGCATTCCCATCATCACCTGCGTGACGTTGGAACAGTACACACACTGCACGTGGAGTCAACAGCATGGGGTTGGTTATACTAAAAATGTTTAATTATGAGGTTGCCAGATGTAAACAAGTGGGCGCTCACATCGCTGTTGGTTTCTATCAAATTAAACCAAGGAGCGCTGTTGTGTCCTACCTGATGTGCTTTAGGTAGCTTCTTTCATAATGGAAGGTCCGCTGGCATTTATTACACTGGAACTGCGCCTTGGATGTTCTTTTCAATGTCTTTTTGGACTCTCCCTCCTCCTCCCCCTCCTCGTCCTCTTCTTCTTCCTCCTCCCCCAGAGATAACGGCAAGATGTCTTCAGGGTCATTACTATGCTCATCATCTTCATATTCCCAATCTTCCACATCCGAGGCTGGCATTCCTACCGATGTCTCGTCTGCCTTCTCTGCCACATTCTCTGGCAGATGCTCGGCTACAGCACTGTCCTCATCCTCCTCTGTGTCTTCATTGCTTGCTTGGTTTTCACCGTCAAAATGCACTCTTTTAGTGTTTATGCGCCTCTGAAGGACTTTACGACCGGCGATGGTCAGTTTAAGTTTTCTCACCGGTCTTTTTTCATCCGTCACGTTATTCGTCACCGTCTTTCTTTTCAAAATTACTTCTGTCTCAGAGCTCTTTGGAGAGAGCTGCCTCTTCAGTATGCTTCTAGGCTGCTTCTTCCCTTTTGTTCCCTTTTCTGTCTTGGCACCATGCAACTCGTCTTTCTCAGCAACCTCTGATACAGATGTTTTCTTTGAAGGATTCTGTAGGATGCCAGCACTCATGGCCTCCCCACAAACCAATGCCAGATCCTCACAGTCCAAAAATTCTGCTGCCTCCAGAACTTCACCAATCTTGTCTCGGGCAACTTCAACTTTACCAGTGTACACAAACTCCAGAAACTTGGAGAAATTACTAAAGTGCATATCGGAGAGTAATATTTTGTCATGTGTAGCATCCGGAGAGAGAAAGATCTTCTTGAAGAAGCCACTGGATGCTGCAAGCATCACCTGGTGGGCCTGAAAGTCCTGCACATCGCCCTGGTAGTCCACCTGCACTGTTACGTCACTCAGCAGCCCCTGCAACCTGAGCTGATGCAGAGAGGCCAGGAGGTTTTCATGGTGGGATTTAGAGGTGAGCTGGATCACTTGGACCCCCATTATTCATTTGTGCTGCTGAGAAAAACGAAAATTAGCAGGGGAGCAATGTGTAATGCTTACATTAGTTGTGTTTCAATACATTTTATGAACAGATTTTTTTTTAAAGAAAAAAAAGGCTTAGATTTAGGACATTTCCTAGGTTTTGGCTCTTCATTACTAGGAATACTTTGGGTCAGTGAACGTCGCATAAGCTAAAAAAAAAGTGAACTGGTTTGTTCAATTACAAAAGGGTAGCTACTACAAAGCTAAAAGCTTGGCAAATACAACAAATAATTAGGCTAGTCTTGCTGACATAAGGTGCATTTAATACAAAAAACAAAAACAAAAACGTAAACTCCAGTATGTTAAGCCTTGCTGACAGCTTGCATTGCTTCTTATTAACTGTGTGTTTTTCTCTTGAAAATGTTCACAGCTAACTGTCACGTTAGCCTCTCAGACACGATGGCAAACAAGCTAACTAGGCTGGCTAATATTAACTCTCTTTTCAAAACACATTAGCAGCGTAAACGATGCTACAGCTCATACTACAGCACACAGGGCACTGTGCTTGATGAGTGAACGTATGTGAGTCAGACCGGCCACCTAACAACACATCAACGCGAAGCAAGTTTTCTTACCGTAAGGTCGGTAAAATGGCAGCCCTTCATAAATGCTCTCCACAGCGGAAGGTATTTCCTGTAGAAATCGCTCGCGCAAACGGCTCTCGCCTTGTCACCTAGCGACATCCGGTGCCGAGATGACTGATTTGGGATCAGTTCTGCATTCACGGTCGTGTTTAAAACTTGGAATTGTCGAGCACAAGTGCTGCTCCCGGATCATTTTCAGCTTTATCGACAAAAAGCGCAGAACATTAACATTTTCGCCTGAAAAACGGCGCCACATTTAAGGCTTTTCATAATTTGAATTTAGCTAGCTAACAATTTATGTATGTTTGGTCTCGCTTTACTTATTTCCAAAAATAGTTTCTGTTGCATTATCAATTCAAAGTCACAAATATTATTAGAATTGTATTTGATTTCATATTATAGTATCTATTTATTTTAAGTAAATAAAAAATAAATTAAATCATGGTATATTAGCAACTGTAGCACTACTGTTGAATTTTAAATAGTGATTTAGTAAAGTTATGAGGTTACCACAGTTAAGTGTTTGTTAGTGCATTACTGAATCTGACCCACACGGGGGCGCCATTGCACAGACACTGCATGATAGAAATTCCTTGTGTTTGATTTTAAAGCAGTTTTGCCTGCATCCAGCCAAATTTGCATTTCCTCCAGTATTATAAGTTACCACATAGATTTCTGGCACCCTTGCAGATAGTTTTACTGAGCAGGCCTATACTCATTAAGTATTAAACTAGCTGCTTTGAAATGATTTTTTTTTTTTTTTAAATAGCTAATATGTTATATGATTAGTCTGTTGTAGTTGTCTGAGAATGCCCCCAAAGATAATACAAAATAGGCAAACACACTGAGGCATTTAAGCTAATTTGATCCATTTACATTCAGAATGGGATAAATCACCCATGGAGTTGCAAAAAGCACGCTGTCATTCCAAAGGTTTATGGAAAGCTACTTGAGGATTCACTGGGGTGCTATTTTGCAGCTGCCAAGGTTTTTTTTCCCCCCCTTCCCAAGGAAATCCATATACCTTACATTTGTCTTAATGAATTCTGCAAGCTAGCACTCTGCACTGTGACTCATGCTGCTCTGTGGACTAAAGCTCTGAAGCTGTACAGACTTCAGCTCTGACCTGGAACACTGTGTTCGTCTGGCTTTTATGTCATTACCTTCCTATCATACACATAGCATACCATATTTCAGAGTATACTTTTAATGCAGCTTGTCCTTCCTGATTCATCTTTATATTAAGGAGGCATCACATATACTGATGTAATGATCTGTAACTCTATGCTCCTGGAAATCAAAAGTATTTGCATAGATATTAACATTATATAAAGTATTAGCATGAAAATAAGCCTGGAGTTTAATGGAATACTGACTTACTATGTGCAAATTAATGAGAAAAATCTTTCAAATTAATTCTCTGTATATTGTCATTTGTATAATTTGTGACTGTGAGGAGGGAGGCGACTGCTTGGAGCACAGCAGTGCAAAAGATTTTTCATTTGACTTGAAAGACCTCTGCATGTGAAAGTCTGCATGTCTGTATACAGAAACTGCTCAAAGAAAATCATAAAATATTGTAGTTTATTTTTAATTTGCAGTATTCTGTAATGTGACATGTCATATTTAAAGTTCATTGTGGTCTAGATAATGTCAGTGAGAAATGTTAAACCCAAGTTATCGGTTGTGTTGTTGTCACAGGAAGCTTTGTCAGGTTTCCCTTGTCATCATCACTGGTTGTGTAATCAAGGGGATGAGCATTCTGTATCACTGAAATAACAAAAGGTCATATTTTAGTAGCATGCCATTTGAATCTTCCTCCAGTAGTGAAACTGAATGACTTTTCAAATGACTCAAGGGCCCTTTTTGTTTTTCAAAGGTAGCACAGTTGAGATGAGGAGAGAGAAAGCAGATGTCATGTAACTACAGTCAAGGGTTCAGGTAATGCCAGACATGCTCGACAGCCAGCTGCATCACCAGGCCGTCCGGCAACATTAAATCCCCACAGATACATCATCAGGTTGTCAGTGAGAGAAGAAGTTGAGGTGTAAACTAAAGGCCTGCTGAAAAGTGACTGGCTCAGCAAACAAAACATTCTGCTGTTGCGTTGTGTTTGCCCTGCTATGGGTAGACTCCTCCACACAACCGAAAATATCTGCGCTGACGCTCCGCAGCGCACAAACAACATGACAGAAAGTGCACTGTGTGAGAGAAAAGTAAAACTCTAAGCCGAGGCTGATTTTAATTTGAGGCTGCAGAGCACACACGCTGTAAAAAAAACAGCAGAATTCAGGAGTTTGGTAGGGATGGTTGCGGCCTGGCTAGGTTTATGTGCTGGAGTCGTGCAAACACTTTAATTTGGATGCAGTGTGGGTAAGTCAGTCAGTCAGTCAGTGTCCTTGCAGGACCTCTCTGCAGCTCCTTTGCAGGGTCAACTTATAAGCAGATGAACTGAACCTGTGATGGTAAACACCAGAACATCACATGGAAGCGTGGACAGTGATGATCCAAGAATAACCGCAGCATTCTATTTGTGCTTGCCCGTGTAACCACACAGCTGAAGCCAGACCAATCAAAAACCAGTCCAACTCAGTGTTCTGTGGTGTCTGTCTCTTTTCCTCCAGTCAGTGAACTCGGTTCACAGAAAACATGTTTCATCAATTTATTTCTCCGTGTTCTAGGACTTGTATTTCGACAGGCAACAGTACTTTCTTTATCAATGACACGTTTCTACTTTGTGCAGATTTGGAGAGTTGGTGAGAGCTGGTTTCAGTTGTTTTAGTACACGGACATGATGAATCTCCACCCATATTTTTGTAAGGAAGATTGAGCAGGAGTCAAAAATGCGTGTTTGTGCAGTCACGTCAAGGCCAAGGTCGCTTTGCCAGGATACACACAGCAGCCCAGACCCGTCTGTGGTAGTCGCTCCAAACACTTCAACCTAACTTTCTCCCCTTTGCCCTTGTCTTTTCCCTTTTCACTGGCTGGATGCCACACCACATACAGCCTATCCAGAAGATCGCTGAAACCCTGAAAACCTCAATGTTACATTAGGACATAAGAAACCAGCGATTCACTAAACACTGCACGGAGTCTATTACATCTCTTTGTGCCATAATGTGGAAATGTGCTTCATCTTGGCTAAGACTGATTAGTCTGATTACAGTAGTTGCGGGACTTGCACGCCACAGCATCACACAAGACCAAATATAATCATCATAAGAAAGCTAAAAAAGATTAAAATGTTGGATCTTAAAAGGCAATTTTAATTATGTAGCACCATTCAGACAACAAGGGAATTCAAAGTGCTTTATGGTGGCACAGAAATACATTTAAAATGGGACGTTAAGAAAACTTTAAAGTATCATTTAAATGTGCAATATATGATTTCTAGTGCTAAATGTTTCCTCATCAAAACATAGAAAAGTTCAATACAGTTTCATGATGTCATGAAGTAGTGTAGGATCATGGGATTCTTGTATATTTCATTGTTAAAGAGCCACCATTGCAGATGGAAATCTGTCTGACTGACTTGGGTACAAATCCTCACAGACAGGGTAATGTGTTACAGTTTTATTGATTCTCTGTTTAGTCAGGTTTTCCTTTTGCACTCTCTTACTGGTGTTACCCTGGGAGTTATTGTCAGGCGACAAAATAAAATGCACAGTTACCTTGAATAAAATTACAGAGTGAAAATTGTGGAAACATTTGAGATAATGTAAATGCACAACTTAGCGAAACATATAACAAAGACATACTCATTTTTAAACATTTTATTAGGAAAATGTTTTGCACTGTAAGTTTACAAAACACGTAAAACAAAAGCAAGAACTTAAATACCTTTAGATTATAAGAAACTTATGTGTCGTATTTAAAAGGCCACAGGAAACACTCGTGTTTTTGAGCTCTAATGAAATTAGCATTTAGCATAACAATTTTAGCAGACCTTGGTTATTCAGAAGCCCTTTTGGTGGGGGGCTTATAAACTAATGCTGAGTTTCGTCTATGAAGCAAATTGAAAGTCTTGGAATGACGTCACACCCTTGTTAACCGCATACTGATACGAGTCAGAAAATCAAGATTTCAGAGAGTGGGAAGTGGGGTTAAGTCAAGCTAGGTTAGCCATTGTTAGCGGAACAAGGTGATGATGACACATCACGTAGCATTTTGAGCGTACAAACACTCTAGCAACATGTTCACAGATAGAGGTTAAACAAAACTGTGTGTGCGACTGATTTAATGAAAGACAAATAAGACAGACGTTCTAATAAACAGTATATTGCTACAGCTTTGACTACTGTTGATGCAGGGAGCAGCCATCTTGAATTTTGAAGTTCAAGATGAGGTTCTCCTGACTTTCTGAGTGGGAAAGACCACAAAGGTGCTTTATCTTGTTTTGGTATCATGGAAACACTGTGTAAACCTGTCTTACATGACTTGAAAGTTCAGGATGCTTCGTACCATACAAGTAAATCAGAGATGTATTGGTGATAACAGTGTCTATCTGTTGGTCAGTGTGTCCCCTGCTTTGGCCCAGACTGAAATGTAGCAGCACCTGTTGGATG
>JAPZDX010000010.1:6805788-6818677 GCA_029783625.1 Naso annulatus | reverse complement strand
TCAAACTACTATGTTACCTGTTTGTTTTAAAGATTATTTTAGTGATGATAGCAGCTTTAATGATTTACCATAAATAATAATAAATTAAAATAAAAACCCCAAACAATACTTACATACATATTCATGTTTATGTTGCACACAGAAGCACAAACACTCAGACTATCTATGAAGCTCAGTTTTAATCAGATTTAATGCAACAATTGTTTGCATCCCTGTGTGACTTACACCCAATGACTCTGCCATCATCTGTGCCAGTGGATCATTTCTCAAAGTCAAATGATGTAAATCTATGTAAAGTGTACGCAAACCATCCTGGAGTGATGCACTCGAGCCACCTGCGATCAGGTCATTTGTCACTTTGCAGCTTGTGTTGTAGATGTAAGAAATCAAACCACATGAGAGGACGTTATCTGTGAACTTCTGGGTTTGAGATTTGCATTTGCAAAGAAACTCAAAGACAGAAACAAAGAGGCAGAGTCCCAGAGAGTGATGTAATATATTAAATTTCTGGTGTTTTTTTTTTTTTCTTTGAAAGGATGAACAGTGTACATTACTGTCACTTGTTGGCTATTGGCCATCGTTTACTGCATTGCAGTATATCACCACTGCAACAGTGTAAAGCAATCAAACATTTAGTTTTCTGTCTCTGTGATAAATATTGGAAACAGAGGAACTGAAACCAAATAAATTTAAAACTCTGTCGTCTCAGCGCTTCAGAAGACGTTCGAGGGTTGAATTATTCACTGAGGCATCCTGATTAAAAAGTGATTAATCAGTCCATCCAGGCTGGCCCAAATGGAAACACAATCTTCAAACACAGAAGAGAGGTAATAAGGTTGGTTGGAATATTTGACGACAATCTCATTACAGAGGCCAACAGCATGTAATCTTCTCTTTCTTCTTGCCTCCCTCTTTGTCTCCCTTCTTCACTCTCTTGCTCTCTTATTCTTGTTCCCTCAAATATGCAAAGGAGGCATTTCCTCCTGTGCTGTAATTAGCGCAAAACACTCAAAGCAGATCAAAAGTTGGAATTTAATAAGTTTCATATTCACAACAAATTTGGCTTTTATGGAGGTGTCTCCTCCCCCCGATGCAACACATTTATGAGTCCACTCATGTTTAATTGCTGAGCTTCAAAGCTGACCTTGAAACAATTAATTTCTATAAAAGTCACAGTTTTCAGTAAAGTCACACAATCCCAGTGAAAGTCTGGATTATAAAATTTGGGCATGGAGAGGTCGAACAAGAGCAGGTTCTTACTTTTATCATGCTAATAGCGATGTGTTACTGCAGACTCTCTGAACTGATTTAACCTCTGCTTCTAGAAGAGTTGTACTGTCTGCAAGTCAGAGTCATTGTTTCAGTGTGTCAGTCCCTGAAACACACATTCATTTTTTAAACATGGCCTGCTGAGTCACATGCACACACACAAAGACGCCTCAGGCTCTAATGTTTGTGTACCTACAAGTGTTTATAAGGAGTGTGTACAGTGTGTCTGTGATGTGCATGTACGTACATGTACGCCTGACTCCTTGTGTGCATGTCTGCTGGTACTCGCGTTGTCATCATAAAGGCACACATCATGTATTCCCAACATAATAGGCTGTTGCCAAGCATGAACCCTCAAGGGTAATGCATTACCTTGAACTCATAAAATATATTGCTAATGAGTCAGGGGCGATAGTCATGCTCTTCTTAAGGGAGGTTGGATGACTGAAAAAGGCAGGAATGTGTACATGATCACCAAAAGATAGTGAAAGATTTTAAATATTTCTGCTGTTGTCTTCACCACTTGTCATGCATGACCCAGAAAATGACCCCTGCAGAGTGTCTTTAAGGACCCTTGGCAGAAAACACTGTGGTTATGATTCTAATTGCCCTCGTGGAAAAAAAACAAAACAAGATAGGGCGTATATTGCCACAGTGTGCACTGATGGGGAAAAACAGAAGCAAAATCTTGAAGCCAACATGCTAATTTTTCACCCCTCTAACCACAATCCACACCCACTTGTACACTCTCGTCACACACAAACATGTACACACAGAGTCCCAGCGTCCATGGCATTGAATTAGCAGAGAGGAATCAGTTTTCTCCTCTGACGCACTGAGCAGCAGTTCACATCTTGCCTCTGCCTTTCTGAGTCGGAGGAAGGAATCTGGCTTTGCTTCCAAGAAAAGAACCAATTTCCATTGAAGCGTTAAAGCCACCCTTTAAATGAAATGGTTGAATTCCAGTGATTTACAGGGACAGATGTATAATAAGAAAGAAAGTGATAATTAGCGTGGCTGTTAGCGTGAGCGCACAAGATGTTTTGACTTCATTTTACCGCTGTCGGGCTTACATACTGCTGGTTTGATCTTCAAAACATCTGCACTCGTGCTTTGTGACATTAGGGCAGTAACTCGTTGCTGAAGGTTGCACATACAGTACATACTTGTGCATTTTTCTCTGAAATCATGGGACATCTTTGCTGTCTTATCAGCTCAAGAAAATCTCATCATGTGCCTTGCATCTTCTCCGGGCCGGAACACAGCTTGTTGTCTGGGCGCCTCGAGTGAAGTCAGCCCTCATCAGCAACAATCAAGGTGAGGTCCCTCTCCCCGGGCGAAGCCGAGCCACCAGCCACATGTTTCTCACTCACCGCCTTGCCTTGCATCATGTTCTGATCATAGCCACAACAAGAGACATAACATTGGAAAGACAGCGGGCTGCAGCGCTCGGGGCTGAGGCAAAAACTGCAAAACTTTACATCAGAACTTTTTTAAAAAGACTGGGTGTGTCCGAAACTGCTGAAAAGTTCCAGAGAGAAAGTCCAAATGAATGTGTAGGAGCTGGTCACAAGCCAAACTTTTTTTTTTTGTGATTTGCTCTGGAGCTACATTTGTAGATTTTCCTAATTATTGATGGCCACTGTTCTGCTGGCTCGAGCCAAGCAGCTACATCATAGGTCTGTCTGCTGTTAATCTGTATCCAGCCGTGATGAATGGAAGTGCTCTGGTAAACCCCCATCAGGAGACAGACTTTCCTGTTGCTCTGTCCATTAATGCATTATAAATGAGCCCACTAGCATCTTCCGAGAGACACGTGAGGCATGTGAGACACCACAGACCAGTGCTTCCTGTCTTCCAGTAAGAAGCCGCCAATACCGCGTGACCTGGCCAGCAGGAAACCATGTGACACAGCAGTCCAGACCAGCAGACCAAAGACTGGCTTCAGACTTAACAAAACAGCAACCCCACACAACGTACAGTCATAAAAGTTAATGCTGTAATCATGCATTTTGAATTATTTCCTGGATTTGTTTTGACGGAGGTGAAGGAAAACTATCTGACAATTCAAATTAACAGTCCGGTAACATTTAGTATGACAGTAATGACAGAGCCTACATGAAGTTTCCACATCGCGTCCGACCTGCCAAGGAGTCACATGTGATTATAGACATGCCTGCTCTGCTTGAGTGACACACCATAATGGCTGGCCTCATTTGGCTCTCGGAGCGGAATCAAAGGCCTGATTTTGGGATACTTTCTCCAGGTATTACGCAGTAAGGAAAATCCTGTCCTTTTCATCTGTGGCAAAGTTACAGTGATACCACGTTTGATGTCTCCGCCAAGAACTCTCAGCTGAAGCACTGCTGCACTTTGAAGTTGCTTGTTGTGCAGGCACAGTCGAGAATTCATTTAATGTTCTGATAGTGTGTCACATGATGGGTCCAAGCATGAAAGCCGCAGCTCTGTAAGGGTGGGAATAAAGATTTCTCTTTTAAACCCCTGGCTCTGTGCAATGTGCCACCATATGCTCTCTGATGCTTTATCCTGCCCCGCGCTCACGGCTGCCGCCAGCTATCTCTTACAGACGTGGAGCATAAATAAAGCACGCACCACATTAGGTAGACTGAACGAAAGAGAGAGAAAGAGAGATCGTGCTGTGATCCACTTTGGTTGCTAAAGCCCCAGAGCGAGCACGGTGGTTATATGAACAGCAGCAGACATACTACACACGCCACAAACACACATCTAAACACACACACCTGCACACACACGCAAAGTTGCACTGGGAGAGTGGGAAGTTCAATGGAAACTCTGAGTCATGAGCACTCCTTTGCCATTCTGAACCTAAATCATTGTGGCATTGAGTCACTGCAGGGCTTCCTGTGTGTTCGTTTTGCGTGTCTGCGTGTGTGAGCGCGGACGAGCTCGATCTATGGTCCGAATTGTATATTTAGAGATGTGCTGTGGTTTTATTTTCTATACATGTACATTCTCATTTTATTTGCAGTGTTCCCTTTCACATGCAGAGCCTGCTTCATGATTGCACTGGCACATACCATATATATAATATATGTATACGTGTTCCCAGTGTGCTTGCACGTTCAGAAGGTTTTCTGTGGCTTTTTATGAGAGCAGTGTGAAACTGTACATACTGTATCCTGTGCTGCTGAGGTACTTGTGTTGCAATTATGAAGCGAAGCGAAGAGAAGAGAAGAGAAGAGAAGAGAAGAGAAGAGAAGAGAAGCCAACCTGCACTCTTCGGTGTAGACTTCAGCCCAAACACGTGTGTGGTGGGCAGCTTCTCTTGCAGATCAATGGTGTAGGCACGGATGCCACAAATAGCAACATAGAGGGGGATTTTCATTTTCTTCTTATTACCGTCTTGCACATCTTTCTAGCCCTTATCTTGCACATCTTGAAACACGCTGCCCTGCATACAACGGTACTTTAATTTTTATAACGGCGCAGTTCAGTCTGCGTATTTTAATGCATTTTGATGGCACATAATGGGGCTGACATGTCAAAACAGCCCTGGTCAGCAATCACGCAATTTCCATAGAGATAATGAGAGCTTTTAACATTCCTGTTGCACCAACAAGATTGTGCAAATACATGCAGGCAAACAAACACACACTCACACACACACAGTAAGGGGATACGCAGAGGGCATAATGACCTGTAGTAGCACTGAGATGTGTTTGTGGTTGCAGCAGCTTGATAAGCAGGAAACCTACATGAAAATGAATGCGATAGGACGTTGTACATTGTGCTTTTGCTAGCTAGCTGTGATCCGCTTCGATCCGATGCAATCACACATTTGGCACTCAGCTAGCCTTCAGGGTAACACTCTCGCCACAGAATTTAAAGATAGCATTTATAGACCAGACAACACCCAGATATGCTGCAGCTCATGTTGATGAGAAAAGAGCCATTGGGTTCTGCTGAAGGAATGGAAACTGTGGAGCAAAACAGTGTTGTGGAGTTCTCATTGTGGCCATTCTTAGTCATGTGGAGCAGTCAGAGATGATTGTGTGGACACCAAACATCCTTCTGAGACCGCAGTGAAAATTTTTAAGCCATGACAATAGCCAGTTGTTGATCAGAAATCGCCTCAGTCGAGGCCGGGGCCTCGAATTGATTCAAAAATCTGTAGGAGTGATTATGAGACAGGAAGGTGGGAGGCTTTGAAACCGAAACCAGCCCAAATGGAATCAGATGCATGTTCAGCCAACCGCCATCAGCCCACTGCTGGCTGCATAAAAGCTTCTGACCTTTGAGAATTAGACGGATATGGAAATTGTTGCTTAACAGGTTTTGAACACATACACACACACAGAGGCTTGCATGAGTATGCACAAGAATACACACATACGTTCTTGGCATTGGTGTTTATGCACTGTTGGAACTCAAATGCACATACCAGCACTAATTCACTCTCAAGTGTGGTGCATGTTGGAAGTTGCACCTTATTATTTGCTTTCTAAAAGACCTGATCCACCAGAGAGAGCAGGTAGTAACTGAGCATTTGACTCTCCTCCACTTCAGGCAGGCAGACCAGGAGGAATGAAGCGGATGGCTGCCTCAGATGACTCATCCTCATTGATGAGCTTAACAGCCATCAATTCCACTCTAGGGAGCAGGGCCCAGCACTCTTCCCCCACCCGCTGCACTTCTGCCTGGGCTAGGCTTCCTCTGCACTCCCCCTCTCTCCCAGCAGAAGGCCTGGAGCTTAAATTAGAGCTCTGGCAGTGGGCCATGTGAGCAGGCAGCAGCCATTCATTCCTTTGGAAGCCTGAGTCACATTCATTGTAACACAGAGACAAGACCGGAGGCCGGCTTGGAGTGGGCCTGTTAGTTTTTCCACAATGGAGCTGAGCGAGTCTTCTTCGGCGAAAATGTTCCATCACAGTTGGAGCAAAAACTGCTGGTGGGATGCAACTCAGCACAGATTACTGATTAGCTGATGGCATTTCATGTGAAATCCGCTGGATTTCCACATCATTTTCCTTTGTCATTCATGAACAACAGAGTGCTTTATTGAAGCAAACTATATACATCCTTACAATTAGGACAATTTTTTTTAACATTTCAGAAATATGAATATACAGTAAAAGATGTCATGCATACATGGAGATACTGATGCCCATTTACACACACAAAATACTACCACAATGCATTGTTCCTTGTTCAAATCTGGCCTGGCTGGGAATGTTTTTGCATGTCATTCCTTTGTACCTATATAGAGACTTAGGAAAACACACACAGTTATTTCTCACAACAATTAAGACTGTAACAAACAGTGCTGGTTTAAGATACTGTTATAAAAAGTGTCCAAAATGAGAAAGATGGAAAATGTGCACGTTCTGAACTGCACAAAATAACCTGAAACAACCTTTACAAGATGCGGCCCGTAAAAGGTAAAAAATGATTAGGTAATCATGACGTAACAAAAGACTACTTGTAACTTTAGTTATAACATGGAATATGATGCATCAGTTTACTTGACGTGATGTTTCATTAACATCCAGTAAAATCTGTTCCCAAGTGGCACATCATTATCTACTATGTAGTCATTAATGTAGAGTTATCCAGGGTGGGCTTATTAGCAGCTCACTAATTATCAGGGCGTCCCTTAATTTGTTTCTCACTTCCACGTCAGTAACTACTCAGTATTTTTGAGTGAACTTGTCCACCTTGTGCAGTCTTCCATGAATATGGTGGGGAGGACTGACAACCTCTCCCTACAGCCCATCTATGAGCATGACCCGTCACATATCCTTCACTCTGAGTATGAGCTCTTACGCCTGGTTTCTATTTATGTATGTGACTGGTGTTTGTAGAGCCATAAATATGCAGAAAATGCCCCGAGTGTCTAACGCAAGGAGATACATCTCTTTATGGGAGGATAACATAACTGTAGCAAAATCAGATTCACGACATGTAAAAAAATTTAAACTTTTTCTTTTTAATCATGGAAACTCACTTGACAATCCAAAAGAACGACTAAATTAAAGAAGATGGCCTGTTAGCTATAGCAGCTTGTTAGCTAAGTTAGCTCACTGTCATACAGTCTCTCTAAAATCAACCGCTTGAAGTTCTGTTTTTTTAACATACTCAAGGGAAATTTCAGACAGAGATATTATGGAGGGGAGGAGTTTTGCAGGCGCTTCAGATATCACTGAGATTCCCTTAGGAATGAACAGACTTCCAGTGGAAAGGAGGCGTTACCATCTGGCAGACGACATAAAGTCCCCCAAAGCAGACTGAATGATTTTAGAAACTCATTTGTGGCCACCTCAGTCAAAATTTTTAAGACTTCTTGAGGCTGTATGGGTTGCGCAATAGCATCTTGGTGATCTGTTCTTTTTATTTATGTTGTGTTTTATATGGGTTATGTGCAATACATGTGGTATGTTGCATGGTATGCACTTTTGTTTTACTTGTGGATTTTTTTTTTTTAATTTATTGGTTCAACTGTAAGAGCTGAAATCCAAGACAAGTTCCAAATGGGGACAATAAAAGTGTTTTGCATCTTATTGTATCGTGTCGTATTGTATCAAATGGTATTGTATCGAGTACCTTATTGGAAAGCTTTAGTCAATTGTATCTGCACAAAACATCACATCAGCACTGTGCAAGATGTCTATATTATATCCATATTGTTATAAATAGCTAGATATTGTCTGGGGTTTGGGATATTGTTGTGTTATGATTTGGCATGAGTATTGCTTTTTCAGGTTTAAAAGACGACATTACAGAAAACTTCTCTAATTTTTTTTAACTATGGGCCTATTCAAAGCTGCTCCTTTTTTTTGTCTTTACCCACCTAGTCATTATTTCTGCATTAATGATCATTATTTATCAAAAATCTCACTGTGCTAATGTTTTGAGAAAGCAGCAGTAATCACCTCTACAATACTGTGGAAATATCAATATCAAGGAATTTGGTCAAAAATATTCGGAAACTTAAATCTGCAAATGTCACCCAGCCGTGTTGGTAACGTCTCAAATGTGGCTTTGACTTGCAGCTAAACCAACACTTTGTGCATTGACATTCAACCTAAAAAACACAGAGATATAATTCTGGTCCATACCACCAAGCCCTAAGTAGCACATATCTGCTTTCAGAGGACATTTGATTTTTAATATTTTATATAATGTATATAACGTAATATATAATTTATGTGGTGTCTCCTTGGCTACTCTTCCTGGTGTTATCCTCAACATGCAATCAGTGTGGCAACATTTACCACAAGTCCTGTACTGTATGAAAAACACTGAGTGCATCAAGGCCTCCCAGCGCTGCTGCACCATGAGCACTATCATATACTTGGATCAGCTGAAATCCATACAAACTAAAAGACTTATTACACCGCAATCTGCCGTCCACTGCGGTATAATATTTGATATTTTCTTTCATTCCAATCCCTTTGTTTTCGGCGCCTCCAAAGTGTGATGTTATCACTGTCTGAGGAGATTGCTTTTTGGTTCGCTCCCTCATTTCTTTGGCAGTTATTACATCTGAAGTCAGAGAGGTCACATCAACATATTGCACAGGTTGTAGAAATCCATCTGTTAGATTTCATATAAGCGGCCCATGGGCACTCATGGCACATTTCAGAGCAATAATACACCGTATCCAAACTACATCCCCAAAGTAATTTACACAGCAACATCTCTGACAGGAAGACAATATGTGCTGTGCTGCGCCACATGTGATGCAGAATTGCATCACAGTAGGACACGTTTCAGATAATGATATCAGACAGTAAAAGGGGCTTGTTCATGTCTGCAGGCTTTTAAACCAAAGTAGATTCAAAAGTGTGAGCATCTCATTTCTCTAATCACCACTGTTAGCAAAATGATCATTATAATCATCATCTGTTGCAGCAGCAGCATCGCAGCTAGAGTCACTGTTATCATCATGAGTCTTATTAACAGTCTTTTCCATTGTAAATAATCATAAAAGGGTGTTGTTCTCACAGACGTCTGTGATTATATGAAAATAGAATCGTCCAGCTCTGCTTAATGAATCTTTAAAATGACTTTTTTTCAAATGCGGCTCATTACAATTGAATTAATTTAAAGACAGTGGATCATCGATGCAGTTAATGGTGATGGTGGTCAGGGGGGAATGTGACTGCAACATCTGTTTAGTCTGATGGCGAGCACTGTGAAGGAAATGTCTTTCTCTTCTTTTACTAGAATGCATACAAGAACTTTGCTAAAGGACTATACAGTGTTACTACCTGTCACTGTCCTTTGTCAACATAAGTTACATATACCCCAAACACTTTTCCCAAATAGCTTTATCTATGAGATTTCATGTTAAATTAAATTTTGTCTATATCCAATAAACGGTACAGAAACTAACTGAAAATGTATAAAAACGTTAAAAAAGACCGTCCATGTCAAAATCCTTCCTCTCGCTAATATTCAAGCTAGTAAGGCAGCATTTGTAAGAAACTATTCTGTCAAGCGTAATAACTTTCATATCAACGGCTAATTTTTGACCAAATAAACGCAGACATTCTCTTTAGAAGGGTGAATTACCTATACTTAGCAACTTTCACTTGTCCCATAGTGTTTCTGTACCATGATTCAAAAGGAATTGCAGTGAACAGGGTTTAAAAATGCAGTCTGAGATCTACTAAAGCATTCATATGGTGGAATTTAAACATTGCAGAAGATACAGGCAATCTAGTAATGGTTAGAAGTCAAAAATAGACTGGTATGGTACTTTAAAGCAAGCGTATGCATGTATCCACTTGGGTAGAACTTTTGTTGTTGTTGTTTTCTTCTATAACACACCTCATTATATTACAAAGGAGATGAATATATGCATCATGCATTCTTACTGATTGTTTTTAATCATGTTGCAACAGCGGTTCTTGTTTGCAGGTCATTTCTCTGCAGGAAATGGGTAGAATTTTCCAAGGCTGCAATAATTACATCATGCTTGTGTTATTTGCATCTGTGCGTGTGTCATGTGTGCGTTTGTGTGCATATGTGCAACTGAAAGGAGAGCGAGGAAGAGTAATTAGATTTTAGAGAGAATGGAATCAAATGGAAATGGAACCGTGTGTGTGAATTTGCGGGTAAACAACACAGGGAGGGAGGGAGGGATTGTTTTTGCATTCTGAACACATCGCCTCTGCTGGGTGTGTTTGGAGCATGAAGGCTGTGTTTATAGTTAACAGAACACACCGATGACCCATGATGGAGACGTTTGATGATGACCTTGGCAAACTCGATGGGAATGCAAGTTGGCAAAAGTTTCTCTTTCGCTTTTATTTGCTAACACACACATACACACACACCTGTGAGGTCAGCATTAAAGCGCAGACCCTCCGAGTCAGCAGAAAGGAACGGCTAAGCAGCTACACTGAGAAAGGAGCAGCTGAGCCGTTCTCATCCTCAACTCTATCTCCCGATCTGTGCTCCACTTACAGAGGTGTGCTGCTGATGGGGTTCCTGCTCTGTGGAGGAAAAACCTTCAAAGACGCAATCAGTGAGATGATATCTCGAAAGTCTGCCCAGAAATCTCCACCCACCTACTGTCTGTTGACGACGACCACAATAGGGACTTATCTAAAATCGGACTCGAAATGACTTACAGGGCCTGTTTGGCTGACAGTATGAAAGGTTATGGTAATGGCTATCTGAGCCTTCATCAGAGGGATTTCCAGAGCCTTTTAAGCACTCAGACATGGCAACCCTTCTCATTATCCATTTCTGTCTAAGCTATCATTTTCAGAAATATAGTAAGAAGAGGAGGAAAAGAAGCGCAAGCATTCCTCTGTACCGGCATTAACAAATGCTGTGGAAGAAGTAGACAGAAGTCATTTTAGCCGTAATGGTATGCTAAACACACTGACCCATGCCCAGCACTGATTGCCACAGGCATGGTTTGTGGAGATGCCAGCCCCTGTTAGCAAGATACAGCAGAAACAGATCATTACTGTCACAGCTAATGCTGTTAATGTTGCTTACTGTGACAGTAATCGCAAGTCCTTCACTCCTCCCTTTCTCTTTCTGCTTCTGTCCGCCTTCTGTTCGTCTCTGCCGGAGTTTGAGGCTATTCCGCCTGAGGCAAAAGCCTTTTGAGACGACAGTCAGTTATTATCTTAAAAGCCGCAGGTCTACAATATGTGAACGCATGCCAGATTCAAAGCAGCGCGGCAAACTGCCCACACAAGAATCTCTCAAACTGCTACAGACGGCAAGCATTCCCTTTGCGACTCTCATCATGTAACTATTCAGACTTTTTCAGCTAAATGATGCATGCTCTTATCTGAGATCTGCTGCCCCCAGTCTAGCATGGCCCAGATTCTCATTTTGCAAAAGACGACTTCCCCAGCCACATCTTACAGTACAGTGGGAGGCTTCTGCCAGTTTTAATTGTTCTTAAAGGTAATGTGTAGAGTTACCAGGGAGGGTGTGTTGTTTGTTTGAACTGATTGCCACGCAGCAGTTATCCCCGCTGTCTTCAGCAAGGGTTTGTTTGACACCCACAGTATAATGAGTGATTGCACAGAAGTAGGATTTCAAAGCCGCCTCGTGTGTTTGTGTGCGTATCTGCACCTGCCAGTGTCTGCAAACACAGAGACTCGGCTTGTCACACGAGACACAGCAGCACTGCAGGCAGGAAGTCGAGCTAAAGTGATGAAGCACAGCAGCAAGTGATGTCCTCTCCAGCACTTCATCAACGTCTGCTTCACTGCTGTATCCCCACGCCAGACTCTGCTGCCTTCGCATGCCGTGCGCCACCCGACCTGTCTGATTGTTCCGCACAATAATAGCATAAAGATAATTACACAGTGGTTATTATTCCTCTAAAATTGAAAAGAGGATAAGCTGCTGCCTTGCCCGAATGGATTTCATTTGTATGGATTTCAGTTTTAATGTTGCATGGTCTGAAGCTGTTTCAGAGGCTGTTCCACCCCATCAAGAAAAAAACATGGGCGAGACACTGTTGCATAAAACGAACACAGCATAATGAAGCGGTAATTCACTTTAGAAGATGGAAGTGGCAGTAAGCCAGCCGTAATCATGCTATGATGGAGCTCTGTGACCACATCATGATACACCGTATCGCAAAAGAGAAATGAATTATGACTCCTTGCCATAATTTTTCTTTATAAGCAGGCATTAAACGTACCTTTTGGCAAAAACTCGCTCACAAACCGAGTCGCGTGTTCTTTCCCAGGGGCACACAGGGTCCCTAATGTGTACTTCAGTGTATGTGTGTGTCATGTGTTTGTGTTTATGTTTGTAGTCCTGTACAATGTTCCCTGGGGGATGGAGACAGGTTGCCATGGCAGCAGCTTGAATGTTGCGTGAATTGCTATGGTATGTGTGTCTGAGTGTGTGTGTGTGTGTGTGTGTGTGTGTGTCTGTGCGTGTGTGTCTTCATTCTCATGCAGAGGCCAGATGAGGATAAAGTGCTCTCGTCATTTCGTTGCTAGTCACACAGGCTCTGAATCACTGAGAAACACCAGTTTCATGTGACTTTTCACAATGTGAATACACTCCCAAAATGCTGTCACAGTAGACACAGTACTTGTCTGCACTGTAATGTATATTAGATTTTATTTTTGATCATGTTAATCCACAT
>JAPZDX010000010.1:6783099-6798025 GCA_029783625.1 Naso annulatus | reverse complement strand
GTCGGGAACGTTACTCTGGAAATGTAATAGGTTACAGATTACTAGTCAGCCTATTTAAAATGTAACAAGTAATGTAACTATTTAAATTACTTTATCAAAGTAACATAACTTATTACATTTGAATACTTTTTGATTACAAGCCCTTTTCTGATGTTTGAATAAAAATGTTTATAAGATTACCAGCACTGGAACACGTTTTTATCCGTTGACGTGGTGGCACGGCAGCTTTGAGCAACAGCGTGTATGGATTTAATTGGCTGATGTGGGGTAGTGCAAATTCAAACAAGAGAACCAATCAAAGGCATCAGAGTAGCATCAAACTTTATTAAAAGGCCTTGAGCGGAAATGACAAAAGAAGGCATCATGCACAAGCTTTTTACAGGAAATATTCAAATGTAACCCCCTTTGTAATCATTAACATTTTTATAATAACTGTAATTCAATTAGGTTTTTTTGTAACTGTAACAGATTAGTTACATTTATTTTGTAAATAAACTACATCATTTTATAACATGTTACTAGTTACTCCCCATGCTCTTGCTTAACCTCTTTTTTCTTGTCATAATGCATTTTTATGCTCCTGTATTTCAATGGGAGCTGCATTTTTTAATTTCTAATATTCTATGACAGTGGCTGTTTTTGATTGTGCTAACATATCCTTGCAAAAGAGGAAAATAACGTTCAAATAACCGTCGTTTAACATAATGGCTGCATACAGTTTTCTGTAAATGACTTTCACTGCTGCATATCTGTGCTGGATGGTGCAGGTCCATGTTTGCTATTGTGAGAGCGGGATCCCCCCTCGCCTTCCCTTGAATGACATTTCAGGAGGAAACACATTTGTAACACAGCACGTACAGTAGCTATACCCCCCCCACACACCTCCTCCTCCTCCTCCTCCCCCTTACCTCCCCCTTCCAATTTACCAGCGTGCGATGCATTTAGATTGGTGGGGGTGTAGCTGCTACATGGTTCTCACATGACTGCACGGCATATTATCATTATAACTCAGGTTGGAAGCCAATGGGGTTTCGATGTGGGGGTGACGTCAGGGGGCGTGTCGGCATGTCTATGCGTGTGTGCGGGCGTGCGCCCGTGTGTGCGCGCGCGCGTAGAAGCCCCCTCCGCGAGGCAGGCAGGCAGCTTGCTCGCTCGCTCTGTACAGGCGCAGTGAGTGCAAGTGTGTGCAGCTCGGCTGGCCTCCCTCCGCACTGAATGGACTAGATTCCCGGCCACGTAAGAAGCAAAGCAGCACCACGGGAGAGAGGATGTCCTGCTGAATCAAGGGATAGGCCTGGGAAAGTCGGCCGGCCGTCCCTTCCTTCCTTCCAGCAGCTTCCAGCAGGAGACACACAAGACAGACGACACTTTTCTTCCATTGGACTAGACCAAGAGAAAGAGAGAGGACGTCGACTCCCGCACACAAAGAGCCACAGCAGTTTTTCCGGATGGGGTTTTCTCCTTCTGTGGTAGATGACAATCGCCGTGCATGGATATGATCCTGGGGAACAAGGCCGTGCACTGACCTGGTACTAGTTAGCTAGGGAAGCTAACTAGTTAGCTCTGCACCTGCTAGCCATCATTTGTACGTCAAATTTCGGCTTAATTCGGCAGCTGTTATTAGCTTGCAAAACTTGCTTTATATAGTTTGCTCGTGCATTTTTTCCCCCCAGTGCCTGCAAGCTGTAACGTTATTCAACAAATTGTTTCCGTTTTGTGAAACGTGCCATACCATTAACCGGCGAGATAAGCTAGCAAACAAGCTGCGGGTTAACTTAGCAGCCTTCATTCATTGTAGAAGCTGACTTTTGGGAGCCTTTTGTTTTAGTTTTGCCGTGCCTGCTCGTGTTGCTAACGTGGATGAAACTGCAGCAGGTCTGTGCAGTCGGTTTTCAGTTGAATTGGCACAGCAGTTCTGTCATTTTAGCTCGGCTCAGTCTCTTTAATGGGTAACAAAGGGGGGCAAGTGAACAGTTGAACTCTGCAAAAACATAAATAACGCAGCAGGTCCATTTATGTTGCGTGAAAACCAACAAGCCAGCTCCCCCCGTCTGCAGCAGTATCCAACAGAAAGGTGCAGTTAAATCAACCCCTCATCTGTTTTTTTACTTTATTCAAGATTTTCTGAGGCATCACTCGCTTTGTGATATCGCCCTGAGTTTCCAGCAAAGTGGTTCCCTACTCGAGGAGGAGGAGGAGAAGAACAAGGAGGAGGAAAGCCCCCGGTTTTGTGGAGTTATCACAGTTATTCCTCATGAACATACAGAGGTCAAATCCAATTAACATTTCACGTTATGGGAGATCGCGGCACAAATCGCACGATTTCGAAGATTTAACTTGCTTAAGGACTACAGAATCGCACCAGAGTTTCAGTCCAAACCTCGGGTCCCCCAGCCCGCCGGAGACCCCGGACTCCTCGCACTGTATCTCCCGCATCGGGGACTACCTTTTGTTGGAACCACTGGAGGGAGACCACGTTTTCAGAGCCGCCCACCTGCACAGCGGGGAAGAGCTCGTATGTAAGGTTAGTAGGCAATATGGTACACGTATCCTACCTTTGTGCTCCCTTAAAGCCGTTTCCACGCTTGTCCACTTGCTATAAGCTATGATAAGCAATGTCAAAATAACATTTCCAGGACAAAATAAAGTAGCCTCGCTCGTTCCTGACCTTTGCATTCACTATCACGCGCTGACAGTGACTTCATTTCAATGCATATTGCCCCAGATGTCGTGCACACACTACACAGAGAAATACCGATCTGGTATCTGCGAGTTGGCATTTGCAGCAAGTCCACACCCCTCAAGTTTTTTAATATTTGCTTGAATTGTATAGAGAGCTGGCACAGCAGCCCTAATGGAAAAAGTGAATGGGGCGAGCTGCGTGGTTTGGATTGCATGATGTAACGTTGACAAAGGAGTGAGTAACCACGCACACACTCCTCTCCGCGCTATTCTCGCTTACCCGTGGCTTCTCTCTTTTCACAGTGCGGTGCTATAATCGTGTTATTCCACCCTTGGTTTTATATTTGGCGCATAAGCATAGTCATTCCTCCTTTTGTGCCAAATATTAGTGGGATTGTTATGTTTTGAGAATGGTTGTATTGAGCGAGAGAGAGAGAGGAGCGCACAGGGTTTAGGGAATCTCACAAGTTCATCCAGCTGCTGTGACATTGGCTCCCACATTGACCCCTAACCATAAGAAAAAAAGCACCTCTCCCTGACCATTAAAGACACACTCTTTCCTCACATTTAAGGCCCATATTGACTTTGGTACATTACTGATTATAAGGGCAGCGGGGTTATCCCTGAGGTACAGTCCAGCTTAAACCAGGCAGAAGTGGATTGATTAATTGAGACGATGGAGAAGATGGTTACATGCACTGCTGGACTCATAAGGCACGCCATATCCAATAATCAGTACCTTTTGACTGGAGGTAATGTTTTGTCATGGCAATAACAAATTAACGGCCTTTTTGCGCAGCCTGTGAGTTATCTACCTTTTGACCTCATCTGCTTTGTGCCGGTTTCAATGCAACACCAATCAATCTCCACCTGCAGGATTGATCATCCCTGCCAAGCTGAAAGCCTGGGTCACAACTTAAGATCTTTAGAGCTGTGGGGTGTATTTGTATTGACTGCGAGCAGAGTAGCCCTCTCACCTGAACTGGTTGTACTGAAAGTCAATTTGGAGGGGGGGGGAGGTGGGAGGAGGGTTACTATGGAAACGAGACACTGCAAGTGCAACCCCCCTTCTGCAGTACAATACCGTTCACTAACGTGATGCTTGAAAAATTGCCTCTGTGCAGCCTCACTCCCTCTGCCAAAAGCGTAAACACAAGTTTTGTGTCACAAGAATGTGGTAGATTGCTCACATTTTGCTTAATTACGAGACAATTTGAAGCTCTTTCAGTTGGATTTAGTTGTTTGTCTCCGAAGCAAAAGTCAAAAAAAAAAAAAACTTGACTGTGGTAGATGTTCTCACCCTGGGATCCTGACACAAAAACAATTTAATGAGACAGTTGCACTCATAAGTCACCCTAGCTTAAAAAAAGCTACCATGTAGTCTGTAAAAATAAATGTTTTCCTGTCATATAATTGCAGGTTTTCGACATTGGCCGATACCAGGAGTCTCTGGCGGCCTACTTTGCTCTGGGCCAGCACCAGCATATTAACCAAATCCTGGAGATTCTGCTCGGGGAGACTCGGGCCTATGTGTTCTTTGAGAGAAGCTATGGAGACATGCACTCTTTTGTCCGCACCTGCAAGAAGCTGCGGGAGGACGAAGCGGCCAGACTCTTCTATCAGATAGCCTCGGCTGTGGCACATTGCCACGACAACGGACTGGTCCTCCGTGACCTCAAACTAAGGAAGTTCGTCTTCAAAAATGAGGACAGGTGAGTTACCCAGAAACCACTCTCTGTTTATGACTTTGCACCGTTTAATCTGTACGTGTTGTATGTGATTTAGCAGGTGTCAGTATTAGTTGTGTTATAGTATCTCAGCTTTCACTGAGCATAGTGTAAACTGACACGATGCAACACTGACAGGCCTCTCTTAGATGTTATGCAGAGTATGAGAAATATAAACCCTTTGTGTCTCCCCAAGCTAATTTTGTGCGCAAGCTTTAATAGGGACAATGGCACATACAGTGTTATATATATGTGGTATATGTAATTACATTCAGGGAGAATCACTGTAGTGATGATCAATTAGCACAAGCTTTTGCCACTGCTGCACTTTTGTAGTGATCAGAAGTGGAAATCTGTACAATCACACTTATACAACACATGCTTACTGACCCCTGGTGGTAGCTTTTCGAAACTACAGCCCATACAGCCCAGATAGCGGTTGCCACAGCAACCTGAGGGCACTTTATTTTATTAATAAAGATGTATTAGTTTTTATTTTAGTGGATGTGGATTCAGACTTGAAACATTCTGTAACATTTTTTTTTACTTATTTGAATGCTAATGCTAGGTTAATTAAGAATACTTCTGTATAGCTAGTTCTTATTTTACATCTACATGGCACAGCCCCAGACTGCACCTCAGTGCCCTCTATCTGCAGGTGTGACGTCATTCTTTGGCGCTGACTGTGGAAAAGTGAAGTTGAGCTGTCTCACATATTCAGTGCGGGTCCAATGACCTTGAATTTTATACCAGACTGCTCATGAGCTGTGATGCCGAGACCCACCCGTCATCCTTCTCCTCCTCCTCCCATTAGATGATCGATGTCTAGTGAATTTTGAGAGTGAACTTGCAGGCCAATATTAAGTCACATTTACCGTGCAGCCTGTCAAGAATCAGCTGACACCTTCTCAGTCCTGTAAGCTTACTGGATGTGGGAGCACAGAGACAAGAAGCTGAAGCTACTTTAGAGATTGAGACACACAGATCTACTCTGGCTGGAACCCAAGTGTGCAACAAAAGTCTATGTTGACTATAAAGAAAGGAGGAAAAGAACAAGATCACATGTAACATTATACCTGTGCAAACATCTTCACGTATGAGCCTCCTGAGCCAGTGCTGTCATCCTGCCTTAAGCTTTTGACCATAAAAACCTGTTGAAAGAGCCTCAGTCAAAGGTCACCCTCAAGCAGAATCCGACACAGCTTGGTAAAGAGGCCCTGTTGATCTTCTCCTCCTATCCCAAGCTCATGAGACATTTTAGAAACAGCATGTGTTTCATCCCACTAAATAAATAAAGACAAAGCGCCACTGTTAAAAAAAAAATGGGCTAAGTCTCTTTTTGTATTTCTAAGCCCTCTTTACTGTAATTGCAGGTTTGCACGTCCTGCAAATGTGCTGTTATCCCAGCAGTGATATGCTGTATTTAAAAAGCACATGGCGCTTTATCTCGCAGAGGAACAATGGGCATTCGGCTCAAGGAAACAATGGAGTTTTCCTGATGAGAGAACGTGAGAAACGCTCTACAGCATATTAATGAAAGCAAATTACTACTACTGACAATGAACTAGTGAGTGGGCTGAATTAAAAAGTGTAGGCACGTGGTACAGATGGCAGAAAAAATCCATTGTTGAATAAGTCTACGCCCGTACTTATTGGTTTCCTATTTCCTCGTGGCTCCCAGTCGATAGTATCACACACCCCGGCTCTTTGTCTAGTGCATCGTGTCTCATGGACCTCACACGCAGATGGCAGCATTTTGCAAAGCCCCACAAGTGTCTCTTACCATGCACATGGAAAATTTCCTTGCCTGAGCCTCTCAAGATTCTTTGGCGACAATGCTACTAAACAGCCAGCCATTATTATCAGCACTCAAGAGTATCATAGCTGCTATTGTTGGGTTAGAGAGAAATGCAAATAGTTGCTATTTTAAAGGGAAAAAGAACGATTTTTTAAAAAGTCAGGCTGGCGGGTGCTTAATTCTCTGAGTGGAGTAGTTCAGTGCATGAAACCTAAGACGATCAGTCACCCATAATTGTGTTTCTTTTGAATTGAGAAGCTCTTTTGGAAAGCCTATTTGTACATCGATGCGTTTTGGCTAGGCTTTTATCTAAGTGAAAGGAGATGTCAAACTTAAGCTTAGAGCATTATGTGCTCTACTTCCTCTGATATCAAAAGCAATGGATCTAAAACACTTAAAATGTCCATCAGAGCAAATTACCCCACTTGAGTGTCTTTTGTATTTCACGTTTTGTTAGTTGGCATCCAAAGATTCGTGCCATGATAGTAATTATCACTTAACACCATTCACATCATCAAATGACGTGTCCATTGTTTCGGAAAGCCGTATCATTATGTTCAACTTGCTTTTTGTTCCCTTGTGTGTCTCCAGAAGCCTTGTGAAGCTGGAGAGCCTCGAGGACACTTACATCCTGGATGGTCATGACGACTCCCTGTCAGACAAACATGGCTGTCCAGCCTATGTCAGCCCTGAGATCCTCAATGCCAACGGCAGCTACTCTGGGAAGGCAGCTGATGTCTGGAGTCTGGGAGTCATGCTTTACACCATCCTCGTGGGGCGCTATCCTTTCCATGACGTTGAGCCCGGCTCTTTGTTCAGCAAAATCCGCAGGGGGCACTTCAACATCCCGGAGACGCTCACGCCCAAGGCCAAGTGCCTAATCCGCTCCATTCTCCGACGGGAACCCGCAGAGCGCCTCACATCTCGGGAGATTCTAGAGCACCCTTGGTTCGCCTCCTCCGGTGCGCTAGGGGGCGCTGTGGTACACGGCAGAGGAGAAAGAGAGCAGGAGCAGATGGTGCCTGAGGTGAACATGGAAGAGGAGCTGGAGCAGTTCTTCAGCTGAGCGAGTACCAAGCACAAACAGACGACTCCGCCACGGTCGGCTCGCCACGCTCACAGCAGAGCCAAAACCAGTAGTTTAGAGATTAATAGGTGAACATTTGTCACTCATATTAAAGGTGTTTCCATCTTGTTTCCTTTTCCACCATTTCATGGAAAACCTTGGGCCTGGCATGACAAATGGCATCTATACATCACCTGGCGATGCACCTTCCATTCGGACACGCTGCCGCCAGACATGCAAGTTGCAAACAATGTAGCAAATGTTCTTTTTGGACCTGTTTGGTTTTGTGTGGTGCTCATAAAAGCAGACGCATTCACCATTTTTTGACACTATGGAAAGCATGAAGGGACATAAGAACACAGGAAACCAAGGAGAACAATTCAAAATGAACTGACAAAGTGCAGCACCGCACCTTTTTCTTACCGATTTTGTTTTTGTTTGTTGTCATAGCTTTAGGTGTTACCAACTTAAAACCACAGACCCAGGGTCAGAAATCACAACCCCAAGTTCTGTTGTTATATGTGATCATCCCTGACCTGGGACGACTGGTTAGTAAATGGAGCAGCTTAGGCTTTTTTTTTTTTTCCCATTATCATCAACACAGTTGACCTCGTCTTTATTTCATGGCTCAGTTTTGTTTGTCATTTGTCTCAGTTTTGCATTATTGATAAATCTGTCCGTCACTAAACTCCTCGATGGCCTTGTTTTCAGTAGTTTGTATGTTTCTGCCTCCTAAGTCTTTAAGCCTCTTTCTTCACCACCATACCTTTGTTTTTCAGTTAACTTGTATGAACAATCATCTATTTTTTTTTTTTTTTTAAATTCTTTGATGTTGTTTTAGGCTATTCCAATCTGTTTTTACTGCTGCTTTAATATCACTCCCTAAACCTCAATCTTAAACTGGTGTTTCCTGGTAAGCCTCCAAACATGCCATCTTGCACTTGATGTGTCAGGTGAATGGACGATTCCACCTTAAAAAAAAAAAAAAATTAGCTTACTCTTATTTAAATTCCTTCTTCGGTTGTAGAAATGAGAACGTAACATTTATTTAAATTGTAACAGCTATATATATACAGTATATATATAAATAAATATATATATTTAAAACTACATTGCAGGGTTTTTCTTTATTCAGAGATTCCTTTTTCATGTACGATGTAGGCAATATCTTGACACAGGACAGGCACAAAGAGGAAAATGTCTGTCTGAAGTTTTAGAATACACGATATCTTCTGTGCCAGTATTCTGGTGCCCCGACAGTCCATGTGACCCAGTCTCCCTCATTTCTTAAGAAAAAAACAAAAAACAAACTTGATACCAGATATTCAGTGATAGTATTGCTATGACATGCTCGCTCCAGGACCTCATGTTAGTTTTCTACTGCCTGCGTAGGTTCTGTGAAACGATCATACTCGGAATGGGTACCAGTGGACATGTTTTGTCGTATCTCAATGTTACTTGAATTCGTGTTTTTTCTTTATTTTTATTTTTTTTCCTCTAGTCATTGGCATGTGCCCCATGAATGCTATAGCCTGCCTAGCAGGGGGGGGTGGGGGATGGGGTGGGGTGGGTGCTTGTTTTTTTAAAGAAACATTAAAAAACATGAAAATTCTCAATTTGCTACTTTTCTGAGTTGCTTTATAATAAAAGGAAAAAAAAACAACTTGCTTTTATTGTTTTTGTTTTTTTGTTTTTTTTTGTAGACTGAGCTACCTTTTTATTTAAGTTGGTGCTGATTTGGTGCTAATGTTTAGTCCTTTTGTTTCATGGAGGGGGGTGATGCATGGTGGGATATCTGCCTCAGATGTTCTGATTGTAATCGTAACAGATTCTGGTGTTTTTTGTCCAAATTTATTCAGTAAATAAATTGTGAACCGCTATTTGATTTTGTTGTTCTTTTCCGTGCACTCGATCAGCACATAGAGTTGAAGCTACTAGACGACACAGCAGGCAGCATTACACCTTGTCGCACTGTACCTTGTTACCTAAACAAAAGGCGTGATGTGTTTGTTTGGTCATTAATACGTAATAAAGCATTTTTCATGAAATTGTGTTACATTTCTCATATGTCACAAATATTTATTGATCATGAAATCCAGTCTAAACTTAAACATGTTCGCGGACATCTCAGTGGGACAATCTGCAAAATTTAGATTTTATAGAAATTCAAGAGAACGCTTCACACCTCAAAGTCACATCTAAGTTATTCCAGCTCTGCCATCCTGTTTCATACATCCACATATAAGAAAATAATTATTTTTTGCACCTCTAGTATACTTTTAGCTCTATGTCCTAACAAAAGCACTTCCCAGTTTATCACAAGATTGCAATCAGCGACAGAATTTGAATGGATTCTGAAAGTGCAGGGAGAGAAAGGTTTTTACTCCATCTGAACCGCTCTGCCTGCCCCACTTCATCTAAACGATCGCACATGTGAGGCACAAGAAAAGAAGCTCTTCGCTTGAATAATTTTCCTGGTTGCCACCCTTTTAGGAGACCCTCAACCAGTCTGTTATTATGAAAGCATTGTAGTTCTGCAAAGCCGGCTGACCTCATCCCGTCTTTGAGTTCATCTGACGAAGAAAATCACTCAAGGTTCATGCAGTGCGAGGACACGTGTGGACCAACATCTGTGCACATGTGTGTGCCTGTTCCACCTGTCATGTTCATGCAGAGTAATCCAGATTAAGGCTATATCTATGAGACAGGGCAGACAGCTGCAGTAATAGTCCAAATGGTCACTATCTCCCTGCTTAAAAAAAGGATGAATGAACATCCTATTACATGCAATGACAAAAGCATGCTTTCAGCTTACACAACAATTTTTTACGTATAAAAAATGTAAGCCCTGCCTCCTCTTCCAGCTGATTCCTCTGAGCTGACGACAGATGAGACATTACAAAAGACTGAAAATGGTTTCACAAATGAGCTTTTGTAAGCTTTGGCGCCAAAGTTCCCGGTTTCTTTGTAATTAAATGTGAAATAGATGGATCACAGTGACAGTGTATTGTGATTTTTGTCAACAGTTTATGAGCAGGGTATGCCTGAAAATAACAACTTTCCATCATACAAATAAAGGATGCAAGCACAGAGCTCAGTTGACAGGTCATTGCTTCAGAAAGTTGAACTAGTGAGTGCTAACCTGACCTCTAGTGGCAGAAGGTGGAAATACAGAATTAGATGTATGTCAATGTAAAATGCTCAATTAAAATGAATAATCCTGCAGTCAAAACTACATTAGGAAAGTCTGTTTTATTAACCACAAAAATGATTGTGTTTATCATGCAAAATCAATTGATTTTGAGTATTATTACCATATATATTGTGGATTTCCATTACTGATGCAATGAAATGGGGGTGACATTTTCTCATTATAAGCTGAAATTCACTTATTTCATAAATGGCTGTTAGATATTGTGTTGATGCTTTAAAAAAATATTGTTAAATTGTTGAAGTGTCCATTTAATGACTTATAACTGGTTTATAAGGCATTAGTAAATGGATTTAGCTTAAATAAGACACTTGTTACAGCTTTAAAAAATAAAATTAATTTAAAAAAAATTATAAATCAGATTTTAAAAAATAAAATAAAACTAAGAAACATTAATAATGGGTGACTTAAGTTGCATCTAAATGTGTAAGAGGTGTTGTAACTGGTCTTGGTGGAGCTAAGTGTAACTGGCAACTATGAGGGCAATTAGAGCTATAATTATATTTATTTATAATTACATATTTCGTTAGCTTTTCATGTGTTGGTACTTAAGATCTCAATCAAAGTTATTTCTGCTCCTCGGTAAAACAGTGGCAGTTATTAATGTGTGACAAATGTGTTTTTGAGGTTTTTTTTTTATTGTTTTAAAGTCTAAGGTAGGCTTGCATCTGGATTACTTCAAGCAGTTAAATCTCTACACTACAATCAGGGTTTTAACTGATCAAAGAGCTTCTGCTGACTTCACAGCGTCGCAGTAGCAGCTTTAGAGTGTAAACAACACTCTAAAGGCAAACCGTGCTATTGCTATTTCTGATGAAATCTGACTGGGATAAATAAATTTAGAAAATTATAGTTGTAAAAGTTACTATTGGTTGCGAAGATAGAGATTTAAAGGCTGGTGCAAGCCAGGACCAAAACTGCCGACAGCCACATTTCCCTCCCGCTCTGCTTGTATTGCCTGTTGACAGGAATGATTCATCTCATGTTTACACTATTCACTCAGCGCCGTGCATTTCCACAATCTGTCAAGCTGACAGTGAAAGCTGTTGACATTCAGAAACTTTTTCAAGAGTTGGAAAACACAATAAAAACATCTCAGACGCTGGCTCTGTTTGAGCAAAATAATTGATGTTTGTTTACAGCTTATGGACAGTAGCTATTTAGTTAAATGGGGAAAAAAACAAACATTCAAATAATGAGTTTATTTTTCCTTTTTGGCATTTTAATGTTCTTATCTTTTGTCCTCAGCTTTCTGTCAAAAAGACAAAATAACATACGGCCTAAAAGTGCTCCATTAAGACTAAATGGAAGATTAACTTTGGGGACGAGCATAATTTCTTGTCTTGCTTTAATATCCAAAATAAGTTATGAAAGCGCTGCTGGCTCAAGACATATGCAGTGACCTGCTGCCCTGGAAAATCCTGCTGTCACACTAATCTCCCTTTGCAATCCAATCTCTATGGAGATTAATATGAGTGCGAGATGACGGATTTAAGGAGGAAGTGCTGTAAGCTATTTTCTCTGATGAATGGGAGATATTAATAATACTATGTCCCTACTGTAGGAGATAGATAGACCAAAGAGTCTCAGAGCAGACAAATTACAAAGAAGGGTTAAATTTAGGATTTTCCCTGGTATTAATTTCCCTGAATTTTAAGGATGGGATACGTAGATATATGTTGTAACAGGCAGCTTGGTACAATCACTTGGTTTACTCTGTGATGATGTAGGAACACCAGTGTTTACTGCAGTAATCTAGACATGACATACTGTGGATCCTTGGTGATCAAAGTGGGGGCTCGCCGGGGGGCCTCAACATATTGGAGTGATAATATGGAAGTATGCTAAGAGAGATGTGTTAAATAATGTTTTTAAAAAAGTGAATTGCTACTATCATGTGCATCATCATAAAATTTAATGGACAATATTAACATATTCTTGAATTCTTATTAGCCATGCCCATCTTTCTAAATGCCAGTCAGTCAAAACATTATTCATAAAGTCAGCAGTGTCACACAAACACATTTGGCCCGCCACAGATAACAAGAATTGTCCCCTTCCACGTGGCACAAAGCTTTTTAATCGCGAGAATAGTAGCCTCCTTATAATTTTAAACACAATGAAATTTGACAGATTACTTTAGAGCTACAATATGTGTACACAGTCTCTGATGTAGCCTATCTGACAAAGAAAGTAGCAGCAAAGATTTCTTTCTAATATTGATCAAACTTTAATGCCATTTTGGGGTCTGAAAATTCAGTATTACAATGTGTGTATGTGAAATTGTAATTTTTAAAACATAATTCTATGTCATAAGCTTGGAGTGTAGACCTGGTACAGTTTGTGCCTGCTACAAAGCTGCTTTGTTCCTGAAATGTAGCTGGCTAGCTTGCTTGCTAACAGCTGGCTAGTGCTATTTCCCCAAAATGGGCGTGTCTTCAAAAGGAAACAGTAAAGGTAAAGTCAGTAGCATTGTTCCTTGCAGCTTGTAAACTTAAGATGTGCTCCCCCACCCAGCTTAACACCACCCTAAGTATCTTAGCGTGTGCTTATACTGCTTGTACTGACACAGCAAGCGACTGTGGTGAGGAATACTGCCCCGAGTGCCAGAGAATGTTGTTTGAACGTAGTGTCAGTGAATGCAGCTTTGACCTGACTCCTCCATGACCACTCAGTCAAGGCCAAGCTATATAAGGCACCTGTGCTTATTGTTCTTCCTCTGCCTCCTGAGCTCTACCTGCTGTGTTTGGTTGTGTGTAAAGACACATTTTAATGCACATTCTGTGTACCGTATCTGATAGTTAACCTTTATTTAGAGCCTGACGGACGTGTGGTGAGACTGTTTCCCCCCTGCACTTGGTTAATGCCCCATATGGTGGTGAGTAGGGTCCTGGTTTTTAAACACTTTTCAGTCTACAGTGGATGAGCCTCACTTACGACAGTTTTCCCCTTTCCAGGTTCCTCTGCACATGGCCACTGCTGTTTTGCCCCTTTCGGTTTTGCCTTAGTTTGTTCAATTTAGTTTTGATTGTCTAATTTGCTCAAAATGTTTTTTCCATTAGTTACATCTTGAGTTTCCTCTAGTTGTTTTCAATTTTGCTCATTTGTTTGCCCTTTTTGTTAATTGAGTTACTGTAATTCTACTGTTTTAGCCTTTATTGGTGGCTTTTGTGATTAATTTTGATTTTCTCTTACTTGGGCCATTTGGTTTGTTTAGTTTGACATATTTTCCCAGAGTTATATTGTAATATTGCATTTTTGTTAAGCCAACTGGGCTATGTTACGTTATTTGTTTCTAATTGTTTTTGTGTTAAGTTCTTTCCTTTTAGAAGCTGAGTGCCATCTTGTGGTAAGGCTAGGCACCCGTGGTGAGGTTCCTTCACTTTTTGCATCTGAGTAACTGCACGGGGACACGACATAGACGGCGCCATTTTGCTGTGAGGACTGCCGTGAGGTTTGCTGTGTTGCGCTGACATGCACTCCTCAATGTAGCCTGCCTCTTCACATGTGGCCTCAGCTTAGTTTCTTTTGGGTTAATTTCCTTTAGACTGGATTTTTAGAAAATGCACCATTTTAAGGATCCTGTGAAAACCTTTTTAAATAGCCTTAAAGTAGTACTTTTATACATCTGATTGGTTGCATACAATTCTTTGTCTATTTACATTCTTTTTTTCAGCAGCTCCAGCCCCTGCCTGCCTGATATCAATCCTTATTTTGAGTTTTGAAAATAAAAACATTTTGTTTAATTTTTGAAACACCTCTGTCTCCTCAGTTATGAGCCTGTGTGCCTTACTATCCTTTCTCCAACGGTATTAAGGTTCAAGTATTGGCATTGTTTGGCTTTTCCCAGTGTTCTACTATAGTGCACCCCTCGTCCACATTATATAGGAATATTGCATTGGTTTTAATGGAGAAGTTGATCATTTAGCAAGCTGGCGCACGCTAACTGCTGGTGTTTGGCGACTCCCTTTTCAGCAGAAAGCAGGATAACTCCATGTCACACTTTGTCCCCAGCCCCTCCTTAAATGCTCAAAAGCAGGTGAAAGCCAGACTGAGACTTATTCTCATTCTCATTCTTTTTATCTACTCTCAACCTCACCTGTGTGCTGTCATTTGTTGTGGGAAACAAACCCACGCCCTGCTCAGACGTGTCCTGATTAAATCAAAACATCAAAATACAGGCAGAGGGCGAGGCTCTGCTGATATGGTCACCAATGCTCATGTCTGGGGCCATGATTAAGATGAATTTTTTTAGGGAAATGCTACGGACTATACACTTAACATTACAATTTGCTGTAGTAAAATGGCATTATAAAGGCATCTTAGAAAATAAAGGGGGCAAGCTGTAAGTTAATTTTGTATGTGGGTTATCATGATGCTTGTGTTTCCAGCCTTAAGGCTAAATTAGCATCTTTATTTTTAATGGAAGCTTTACACGGGAC
>JAPZDX010000010.1:6762912-6782999 GCA_029783625.1 Naso annulatus | reverse complement strand
GCATCTTTATTTTTAAGGGAAGCTTTACACGGGACTATCCCTGTGTCCTGTTATGTCTCTTCTTGGATGTGTTTACTAAAACAGCACAATGTGGGAAAATCATTAGTGTCAAGTACGCCCGGAAAAGGAATTCCTAAATGATTTCATGTTTTCTGTGTTTATGTAACCGCCTCAGTATTCTGTCAGAACACACAACTGGAGAATGATGTCTTACTGTATAGCACTTACTCCTCAGTAACTCCTGGGTTTCTCAGCAGGAATATGAGTAATCTGCAATTCAATTAACTCTGCCTGAGATCACTTTCGATTTTATGCAACTCAGGGGAACAACATCGCTGTCTCAGAGCGCTGAAAGTTTTTCTGTGCTCCACCAAGCTGCTCCAATTAAGGTTAATGGCACGGTTGTGTAACGATCCTGCTACAACAAAAACCTTTTCAGACACCGCTGCTATTGTGTACGGGCTTTGGCAGCATGCAGGCGTCCCCCAACGGAGCCAGTAGGCTATAAAGGTGCTTTAGTGAGCCGGTCCCCAGGCACAGCGCGGTGCACATGGGTACCCTTGGGTGTTCTGGCAGCAGAGTTTTGTGGCAGGGTCCCAAAGAAAACACACAGACAACAGATGGCCTCCGTTGTCTCTCACCCCAGCCACGAGGCTTCTTCTTGGCTCTGGGTGACAAAACCCACTGAGCAACTGAGACGCAGAGAGGCATCGAACTTAGTCAGGTGGATGTGTGAGTCATATGTGAAGTAGCCTCCCTGTGACAAAAATCATCAACAAGCAATACTTCTAGTTAAACATTTATTATGCAAGTATATTTTCTTGTCTTGCCTGTATTAAAGGGGCAGGGGGCATCTTTTTTTTAATAGAAACATATTCCAAAATCATGGAGATAGAGTTCACTTCTCATAAAAAAAATATGTCCAACAGCTCTCTGTGTCTGCATACAGTAAGAGCAACAGTCTATTTTTGAGTGTTTAAAAAAAGGCATTAAAAATATTTGCTTTCAACACTAGATGGAGCTCAGCAACAGAGTCTTTGAGTGGGAGCTGTAACAGTGATAATATGTGCATTTTCATTACAGCTTCCTTTAAGAAGGATGTCATGTTTCATGATGTTTTGTACTTTCAGATGACATGCACATGTAATATATGGTGTATGTATAATCTCTTTTTTTCATAGAAGTTTGGGACTATATTTCCATTATTCATTTACTGAAAGATTTAATGTAAATCCTTGCACATGTGTCCTGATGCTGCATTGAGATAATGTGCAGGAAATCAAGAGCACCTTGTCTGCCAGAGGTTAAATCCTATCCAAAGTGGTTTCTTTTTTTTTCGCCATTATGTAATCTGTCGCCTCAGGAATATTTTACTGAAGTCGTTTGACACAATATCAAATATTTATGACTGAATAAGCAATACTCTGAGTTAAAGTTTAGAAAACTATTCAGAATAATCATCAAAAGTCCAGCAGGCATAAACTCTGTGGGTGGGGTTTGATCAGGTTTGATCCAGAGGAACCTGGCAACATATGCAAACAACCCAACAACTGACTGCCATCAGATTTTGATTTAGAACCTGATTGGTGCACTGCAGTATCTGAAATCACTATTTTCCAACCACTCTTAAAGTTGCAGTAGATAACTTCTGCAAACAAGCTAGCAAGCTAACGTTAGATGGAGAGTGAGACTCAATGGGAAGCAAATCTGCTGCAGCTGTTTGTGCCAGTTCACAAATTTATTTTGTTTGTTGTTGCTCTCTCTTTAAAGTCCAGTTTGAACTGAGATGAAACGGTTGCAGGGAAAGCTGCAGCAGAGTAAACTGGTCCGTCTCAGCTCAAGCTCGAGCCGACTGACGGTGTCACTTGCAGACACTCTGTTGTTGGCAGAGGTGAGAGCTAATCAGCTTTTATCAATGTCACCTGTCGCCAAGTAGCCCAGCGTAGACCAGCGAATTAGATCAGAGAGTACAGAGAGCGTCACTGATTTTTCCATTTTTTACGCGAAATCCTCGTCCTGGTGGCAAGAAAATATCATGGTAAAAACAGGGCTTATTACAGACCAATTTAGCAGCGAATGGTGTCATTTTTTAACCACTATTACACTATTTAATCATGTTATATATCATAATGACAGAGTTAAGCCAATAAAGTTGTCTGGTGTCACTTTAAACCAGTGAGAAAAGCCCAAATAAAAGTGAAACTGCAAGAGTCTCCTATGTGTAACTTTGGCAGACTCCTTTGTCTTCATGTAGGACCTCATCACTCATAATAAGATCATTAAGAAATTAGTTCTTCAGGGCCTTTAACCCCCTTGGCTGCAAAACATTTAATATTAATGTGAATGGAACATGGACTGATCACTGTCCTTTTAATGCTTGTGTAGCAGAAACCATGATTAATCTGGTAATTAACTCTTAAAAAGCCATTTAGTATCGCTTTACACCCAAGGAAGCATTAAAAAAGCCCTCTATGCTTTTAAAAAATTACTCAGCCCAGTGAATAACAGTACATTCAACTCCAGGGAGCCAGGAAGTCATGAGTGTCTCAGCCCTCACAAACGCTCGCAGGAAACAGGGAAGCATCATCCCAATTAAGTGTTTGGAATCATTTTATGCGAGTTGCTTATGTTTGACGCTTCGGCCTAAAATGTTTGTTTTTATCAGGCATTGTCCCAATTATCTGGTCAGTAAACAGCATAATCAGAGCCTCAAGATGACAGAGGAAATTGGAGAGTGGTCTTGCATGCTGTCTCTGCTTTTCGCACTCTTTTGTCAATACGCAATTATCCTCTCTGTTGCTGTTTCCACCGATAGTGCGTGACTTAAAATAGCTTTTTTGGGGGGGCATTGTTTTCTAATTGCAACAATCCAGAGTGACTTGAGGCATTGATCCGCCATTAATGGTTATAAACAGCATATAGGCGAGGTCGGCCTGGAGCAGAAGAAAGATCACAGTACATTTTCTTGCAGGGCTGCTGCAAAAGGTAGTTCTTCGGCCTGTCATTTTTTTCCCCCCACAAATAGCTTAATGTGGCAATAAAGCTGCAGTGAACCGTTTCAGTGGTCTTGACTTCTGTGGCTTATATAGGCGCTTCTCTTATAAGGACTGCTGTATTGACTGGAGGCATCAAATGAGGCATTGGCTTTTTTGTATGCCTGAACACTGATTACTCATACAGTAATTATTGGCAATGCCGTCCTCTGGGTCTCCAGGCATGTATGAATCGATTTTGCAGGGAATGTTTGTGAAAATTACCTCCTAAGTTGTCAAGGACATTGTGTTTGTCTCACTGCTGTTCGTCTTTATAATCAATAACATGCATATAATCCCATGTCCTGGCTTTTCTATAAGATAAAGAATATGATGCATTAAAACACATCAGTGATTGTCATATTGTCAAAATATTTACTCCACAGGCGCTGAGCAGCTTTGCCACCATAGGGTCAAGGTTAGTTTATGCTTTAAAACACTTTATCACCCGGAAATATGGTCTTCGCTCGATGACAAATGAGGAAGACTGGAAATAACATGCTATTTTTGTCTCTGCAACGTTTAGTGGAGCAACCCGCTCTGCTCAATATCAGCTGAGAATCACAGAGCAGTTTCAGTCCTAGTGGGCTGACTTGTGGCCCCCAAAAGCTTTAAATCATCTGGCTCAATGAATCAGAGTCTTGACTGAGCCAAATTGCCTGACTGTGCCCTGTGGGAGAGATAATTGGGTGAAACAGGTTGTTTTGTGCCTTACTGAGGTACAAGAGAAGCGGGAGAAAGGAGAAAACAACATGGACTTCTCATTTTAGATAAAACCTCTGAAGCGTGCAGTGTCTAGTTTTTTGTTCAGGCTGAGTTTAGGTTTTTCAATAAGGCTGCAGCACCCTGCACGCCTGCAAATGGCTGGGGGCTAGTTTTGCACATGAATATTATTTGGTAAAGGCATTAAAAATACAAGCTTTGATCAGTCTAAACCCATGTAAAGTTAAACCATGCATGGCTTGAGAATGTGTTTTGAAGAAAATCTGAACCAATTGCATGGATGCAAATATACAGTCATCACCACCAAACTCATATCACATTTTCACGAACCTGCAAAAACGAGGGAAGCAGGAACTTGCACTGACATGTAAGAAATAAATATAATGTATACTACTGCATTGCCCCCAAAAAGCCTTACGGGGTCATGCACTAAATAAATGAATAAAATGATAAAATGTTGGCAAATAACTGCCTTTTTACTCAGCAAGCAGATACAGAGCAACATTAGCATTAATTTTCCTCGTTTCTACATATGTATGTGTATAGAGGCGAGTCAGCCGCAAGTCCATTTATTCCTATGGGGCTCTTGCAACATCCAATGTGTCTGCGAAACTCCTTCCCTCCGTAATATTTCAGTTTGGAATTTGCCTTGAGTATGTTCAAACAATTTAACTTTTGAGGTTGATTTTAGAGCGATGTACACATCTTGTTAACTAAGCTAACAGGCTGCTAACTAGCTAGTAGGCTATTTCATTAAATTCAGTTGCTTTTGCTTATTGTCAAGTGAGTTTGTACAATTAAAAAGAACTAGTTTATGTAATTATGACATATTGTTAATCAGAATAATGTTATTCTGCTAATATATGGTAGGCCTAATACATCAACATTATATACAGTCAGATCATTTAGAAGCAGGTTAAGCGTGCTTTAACCTTCTCACACAGAAGGCCTGTCCGGTGCTATCAGGGCAGGTAATACTTGTAGAGAAGAAATTTCAAAAAATATTCCAGAATAGGCTGGAGCACACGGATAACAGGCAGAATATTTTATTGAGATTTGGAGACTTAAAAGGCAGGGTCGCCTTCTGGCTCTGATGAAGACGCACCTGGCTTCAAAATGTTTGCCTCCAAATTTCAATAAAATATTTTGCTTGTTATCCGTGTGCTCCAGGCTATTTTGAAATACTCCCTTTTCTTTTTCTTCTGAACATTTTGGTAATTTTCATCAGTTTGATATGAATAGTCAGATTTATCAGTTTGATAGCCTTTCACCCATGGCTAAACAGGTAGTTTCTATCCTTGCGTAAAGAAACACATTTCTTTGCACTGGACACTGAATTTACGGTCGAACACCAGTCAAATATATGTGAAAACAATGCTTAAGAGTCTTGTCTCTGTCCACCTGATTAATATACAACATTAACTCACCTTTTACTCACCTTGTTTTGTTCTTAAAAATACCTCTGGGTGGACTATCAGGACTCTTCAACAGCTAAATACTTCAGTATGATCACCAGCTAGTTGCTGTCTGCCGTGACAATTCTTCATGGTTTCGTCACTTCTAGCGACCCTTCACATCACACATGGTCATTTGACCCATTGTTATTTCACATAAACATGTTGATTAGAGCTGCTTTAGACTGACTTTTATTTTTACCATTTGTCCAGATTACACAACACTCATTTATGGAAATGTCATGTGCCAACTTCGATAGAAACAGATTGCCTGTTTTTAGACCTTTGAATCCGCACACTCCCCCGAGTTAAGCTGACACATAGAAGATGGAAGGTGGGAAAAAATTTGTGAAGGATTGATGATTCTGTCTGATATCAGGCAAAGAAACACACAAAAACATACAAATGCTGCAAAAAAAAAAAAAGTAATAACAGTGCAATGCAATCTGAGCACCAGGCTGCCCACAATGAGGCCGTTGTTTTCCTTTAAATATCAAATGCACAGTGTGGCCCGAGTGTTCGGCTTCAGAACTCTTCATGCCAATTATCATGCCGAGGAAGAAGTAAAGTTTTGTCCCTTGACCCCACTTATCATTCTGTTGTGTTTTTCCATTCACACGCTGAGATGAACAGTTGCACACATACACACACGCGCACACAAAGCACCCACACACCGACAATCAGACACAAAGACAACTCTGCAGAGTTGTGATGTAATTAGACTTGTTAATTGGAAGAGAGCCTTCCGCCACCTGCGGTAGGAAGCGTGTGGGTTTGTGGTCATCTCTAGCTAACAGAAATAGTCCTGTTAATTGTTTCAGTTTCCAGGCATCCGCGACGAAGGAGAAATGTGAAAATACAGTTTGCAGTCACTCTCGAGTTACATATCAAACTGCAAAACCTGCTGGCATTAAGGGATATTGTGATCAATTTTCAGGCTTTATTGTCATAGGGCTGGCAATTTAATTCACATTCCATCCATACAAAAAGCCACTTGAACATCACTGCAAGAATGGCAGCCATTCAACCACGTACTAACCACCTGTGTTCACTGACAGGCACGGAGATAAGGAACATCCTGTTAGACAGGAGAAACGTTCTACATCAAAAAATCTGTCTTAAACAAAGACAAGGCAAGAAATACTTTGATAGTTTCAGGGGGGTGTTCAGCATAAATGTCATTATGATTTAACGCAGGCCAACTACCTCCACCCAGAGGCCCTCCTTTAACAACATTTGCATTTCTGAAAACTTGCCATTGCTGCGCCAATCTTTTCGCAGCAGCAGAGTCATCCTGAATATAAAATTCGCTTGATTCAATGTGCTTGTTTTTGCTGCGAATCCCTTTTTGAAGATGCCCTAAATGTGCCATGTTGAGGATGCTAACATGAATCGATTTTCCAGGGCTGATCAGAGAAGCATGGCAGCTAATTAATCATTTAAAAAAGCTAATTCTTTGGCGGTCAGAGCAGGATTTGCGAGGAAGAAGTTGTGTGGAAACTGAACCTATGTCCAGACAGATATGGATTTCTTAATGGACAAACACAGACTCCCTGTCTGCTTCATTTCCTTCTAATAGGATAAATGTGTTGACTCTCCCCTTTTCTGTAATTCAACTTAAAACAAATCTCCCACAATGGGGTGGGGTCAGTTTTATAGCTGCTGATGACGAGCGGTATCTTCAGTGTATCTGCAAAAGATTATGAAGTTTTCAGAATATAACATAAATAGAAGAGAATGTGGAAATTAATTTTATTAATTAAGATAAACTTTAAATAATACATTTTTTTTTAGTGTTTGAAAATACAATTTACGGTAATAAATCTAGCTGTTGTAATTAACACGGGCCTCATACAGTGTATCTACAATTATCATTATCATCAGTTCATTTCAGTCAATTTGTATCTTAATAATTCTGATTGAATTTTATGTTAATATTGCTGTTTACAAACATGCATAAACCCAAGTCAGAAGTGGGTTATCCCACATAATGGCATGTAAACCTTTGGCTGCAGTTATTTAATCAATTAAACAACATGTGATGTTAGCATACAAGGTCAGATTTTAATTTTAGTCCGTCACTTAATGGAAGTTCAATTAATTTCTCAGCAAAGGGTGAGTTCAGTATTTTTTAAGTGGGGTTGTTAGAGGTTTTTATGCATAGTCAGTTCATTATCAGTGATCAGTGGTTTCACTTTTAGGAGAAGTAGGAGGAAATCGCTGAACAGAAAGTCAGCATTGTACGGTTGCAGATAGGGTCTGCAGAAAAACAGTTTTTAGTACATTTAATGGTACGCTAAATTTAGGATTTTTTCACTGCTTTAGTTTGCGGCTAGACAGCCATTTATTACATTTACTATGCAAGCAGGGTAGGAATATACGGAGGGACTCTGAAATAAACAGCTGTCTGGTGGCAAAAAAATAAATAAGTTCAGCGTACAATGGAATGGATATTGGTGAGCGTTTATGTGGCTAATATGAGTTTTTCAGCTGACCCCGTCTTCAACAGTACAATGCTGACTTCAGATGAAGTGATTTCTCCTCCCGTCTCCTAAAATTGACACCGCTGATCGCTATCTGCTGAAGGTTATAGACTGACTATGCATAAGTACCTCATACAATCCCATGTCAGAAATACGGAACTATTCCTTTAACTTGTGGGGAACAATTAACTGCTTTTGAATAAAGGTACGCAGAACTGGGCTTCCACTCAGTGTGTGCATCTTCTCACTATATGTATCTAAAAAACTCTTAGTTTACCAAGTAGTTTGGTTAAAAAGATTGTTTTTAGAGACCTGACCTAAGGTGATTTTTTTAAACTTAGGATGCCCAGAACAGAGATTTATTAGCTAGCACCAGTCAGAAGTTCATTCAGATTCACTTTTTGCAACAGTTAAAATGTAAAGGTTGCACAAAAATTTAAGTTGCACAAAATGGAAAGACTTTGCACAACATAGGGGTCAGCTAGTAGATTACAAAGTGGATTTAAGGTTGGTATCTTAGGATGAGTTTAAATTTAGAGCAGGAAAAAGACAGCTGGCCGCTCTGAAACCCCGACCCAAACTGTTACACACTGGACAGCTGTAAAACTAAACATCCAAGTCAAAGAAATATATACCTTTTTTTAAACCTTTTTTTTTTTTAGGAAGAAGAAATCTTTGCTCCCGCAAGATATTTAGATAAGGCATGGCAGTTAAGGCAGATAACACTGTACGTAACTTGAGCTATAATTTATTTTATTTTATTCTTGCTGTGTAATCTGACTATCTTCACTTGTATAGTAAGTTATTTTTGAAAGTGCTGAATGACGTTTATGCATGTTATATCATTTGGCCATGCTGGATATTATGTGTGTCTTGTGTGCCCGTACGGGCTGGGCATCATTTGATGCATGACATGTTAATAAAAATATCAATCTGTCAATCGATATACATTAATAAATATATAAATCAGTGATGTATATGACTGATGGAGGCTGTTTAGCCTTCATCCACCATCTGAGTCAAGTTCTGCAGATGGGATAGTTTGTAAAACCTCCCATTGGTGCAGATTCACTGACCAAACTGGCTAATTGGTCAAACTTCCGCATAGTTTAAACTACTAGGATCAAGTTAATGCTGCAGATGAGAAACGCTGTGTAACAAAGACAGACTAGCTGTAATAAAATGAACAAGCAGTGGAGCAGCAGCCCTGGCACAGCTGGTAAAAGAAGACGCACTGATGTCAAAGTGCAAAGTACAACTATAGGTTGATATATGGCCTGCAGTAAATAATAGATAGACAGACATTGATTGATAGTGTGTGCAGGTGAAGCATAGAAGAGGTTCCCATGTTCCCCAGTTTTCCCAAAAAGCATTTGCAGTTGTTGACTAAACACAAAACACCAGCATGGAACGCGATAGTTTTAAAATTTCTGGTCTATTCTGATTCTGTACTTTTGGATTATGGAGAAAATAAATCCACAAACTGCAGCATGAAATAACAGTTAAACTCACAGATACACTTTGTTTTTGCCCACTGCCCCCTGAGCCCAATTACTGCTGTTTACAGGCTCCACATCTGTCACATATAGGGAAGGGTAAGAATCACGAGCATACGGCGCAGAGCAGACTCACTGGCACTCTAGGTAATTAAATGCAATATAACCTGTGACAGAATATAAAACATGTATTTAGTACAACCACACAAATGCAAAATTATAGACAACATATAGTTTATACGGATCAGTTTTAGACGTTTATTTTCAAAAATGGTTCCAGTTCACAAACACTTGGAAATGTTTTTATTTCATTTTGCTTTTATTTAACGCCAAAAATACAACCTTTAAAGCCTTTATTTTTGCCCCTGTAATATCAAACAATACAAGGTTCATAACACCAAAGCTCTCACATTGCAAAACACTTTTAGTTTATCTCTTGTCTGCAGAAGCAGATATGCCATGATTTTGTTTATTATCAAACAATAATGGCCCATTGTCATTCTCTGCATTTGGTACTGCATCTTTATCAAGGCTGCCATTAACTGTGGAGGCGTACTGTGTGCCCTCTTCATCCTCGGCTTTGCCTCTTCCTGGTTTCTGGGTCATGCTTTTTGAATGTGAACCTATCATCACACGGCCCCACAGAGCTCGCTCCGTCATTGAACACGACACTCATTTTCCTCCAGGTGAGTCACTCCATAAAACTAAGATCTCTGATAGAAAGCTTTATTTTCTACAATGTTCAAGTCTTCTTAAATGCAAACCAGTACCTGCCGGCTCAGATTAAGCTCACTGGGCTCTACGACAAATTAGTACACGCCGTCGCACCCCATTTCACAAGCTGCCATGGCTGAAAGGCACAGCTGGGAGACTTCAGAAATCACTGCAAAATAGAATTTGACCCCTGATAAGGCCCCACTATCTATTCTGCCAAGTGTGACATTTTGATGAAACGCTGGATGTCTCAGGAGGGGAGAGCACTCAAGTATTTTAGCCAAGCATTTGGAGTGCATATACTTAGCTTGTATGCCAGGGAACATGATATTTGTACTCACATTTGCGGGTAATACTGTGTAGCACTGCCTTTACTTTTTTTTTTTTAAATTAGACCACAGCCATTCACACAAAACAGCTAAGCATCTGACACACTTTTACGCTTATGTAAGACAGTTAGCATTCTCTTGTTAGAGGTTAAAAACCATTTTAGTGCTCTTCCATAAAAATATAACTAATTACCTTCACTCAAGTATTGTGCTCAAGCACAACTGTAGGGTACTTTATATATAAAAGTGTATGTAACACTTTGTATATAAATAATAGAATATTTCAGTGTTTTTGGAGTATAGCTTTCTCTAGATAGATAGATAGATAGATGTCAATTAAAAGGCTCTGAAAATCCACACAGGTGTTTTCAGTTCCTCTCACTAATTAGACCTCTTGTCAGGTATAAGCTGTGTGAAACTATGCTGAGAGTAACATGTTATGAGATGACATGAGAGTGAGTGAGATGTCAATCAAACTCCATTATACAGTGCTGAGAACACATATGCGGTGTGAGGAGCGAGTGTTGTGAGTTGACTACATTATGCGCAGCTAATTACATCTTTTAAAACATGATGCTTTATTTAGAAAAAAAATACATGTTTTTTAAAGTATTGCGTTAATCATGACAAATCAAAAATATACAAACACAGTTTTACTCAGTATTGTTGAAATGTAGGACATAATTTAGGGGTATCTTTGTACTGCAGGTCTGTACTATTTATTTATTTATTTATGACTGTTCATTACTGTGTACTTCTGCATTTAGAAAAGTGCTTTCATGAGCAGAATATTGATATTCTGGATAATAATTATCTTGCAAAAGTGATAATGCAATGCATATTTAATGGTGAATGAAACTTAAGAAGTCATGTACAATGAACTGTCTGTTTTTGCTTTAGGGAACATATTTTCTTAGAGTGAGTCACAAAAACACTCACTAAAGTAATACAGAATTGGATATTTTTAAACAATTTGACAGTAGGCCTATTTTCTCCAACAAGAACAAGCTGCTGAATGGAATTTGGCCATCATTTATTTTAATATTTACACCTGTGCCTTTGTGTTTACTGTACGTTTACATTTATTGTACAGGGTTATTATTATACTTTGTTATAATGTTGTTAGGATTGAACAGGTGTTTTCACTTAAGGCTAATCAGACCAAGTTGAAGACGGGTGGAGCTGCAGGAAATTGCAGGATGTCCCCAAACTATGCACTAGTAAAAATAATACAGTTGTTCCGCACAAACCAGTGACTGGTAAAGTTGTCAATCAAACAGTCTGTATCCACCCACGCACGTGAGGAGAGCTGAAACACCTGTGTAGGTGCACAATGAATTTATACTGTAGGGGGCGCTGAATGGTATCGCAAAAGAAAACCAAAAGACGCTACACTCTGTCCAGGTGATATTAGGCTTTATTAGATAAGCAAAACAGTCACTTAAGAGACAGCTGAAAAGCTTTGGAAGCATTGAGAATTCTTGTGTGAGTCCCATGTGATATAAAAAGGTGGTTTTGAAGGTTCTTGTGTTAATTGCTGAGTTAATTGCCCTGCCAATCAAGACAAGAGCTCCCAGGAATGTCTGGAGGTTTTTAAACCAAAGGTGGTAAATGGAATTTTGCCAGATTAAGTTAATCCTTTATACCAGGATTTTTCCAATAGTGTGACATGTTGAAATGCAGTGGTTGTCTTTGTCTAACTTCCGTCTTGCCTTCTTTGCTGGACCACATCACATTTCTCCTTGTGTTCCTGGAGGAGTGGTCGGGAAAGCAAAAAGGTCATTGATCTTACTGTAGGTGATTTGGATCCAGAGAGAGTCCTGTTAGCCTAATTTACATTCCAGCCATCCAATCTGGGGCTGATTTACAGCCAGGATGCAAAGTGAATGCACTTAACAGCATTTGACTACCAGATATGGTGGAAAAGCAGCAGTGCTCTGGGCGCTGCAAGACCAAGAATGAGAAATAAGCGCGGCCAATAACCTTTTTGTTGAGGTTTTAACCTGCAGAAAGCGCTTCTTCTTAGAATTTGACATGGCTGGGGAATATCTTTTACTGCAGTGAATGTTAAAAATGTCTCATTGTTCTGTTTATTTTTCATGCATCTAGAGAATAATACAAAAATGTCAGCGAGCCTGAACCTGCACAAACCTCTGCAACTCCCCCACTGGTCCGTGCTGATCCCAGGACCTTCTTGTTGTCCGTACTAATGCTCTGAAGTCGTGCACTGCTCTGCGGGTGCGTGCAATTGCGCGCAGTGACTGGTGGGTGGCGCTGTAGGGCTTGTGTGAACAAAACAAAGTGAAAGGGGAGGAGCAGCATCGGGAGAAAAGTGGCCACACGGTGTGCCAGCCCGTCCAAGCAGTCGCTTACATCTCAGATCCTCCGCTGCGCAGGGAGCTCAGCGAGACGCGTCTGCCAAGTCCCGTCCTCTCCACTTGGTGACGTGCAGAGCGGTGCACGGATAGGACACTTACCGACCAGCGCGCAGCCACTGCCGGTGCACACTGTTGTTCCTTTTGCTGTAAAATGCAACAGCAGTCTTTGCGGGATAGAGACAGCATTCATACATAAGCAGCGTCGTAGCGAAACAAGGACAAACGCCGGGGGACAGGAGCAGCGAGCGGCCGGGGAGGTAAGCGCTCCAGTCAGCGTAGGCGGCAACAGTCGCCACGCTGACTCCATGTACGCTTCAATTTTGAGGTGCTTTTGTGTGAGACAGGAGTTTAGACGGTACGCGAGCACTTGTCCTATCATGAATGAATGAGAGGATCATCAGTTTCACTGCCACCCCTTTTTGAGGACCATAGCCTACCAAATGGTGTGTTCGGCGCTCACGTTGTGCGCAAGCGCTCCTGCAGGAAAGAAAAAACTAACTTCACGTCTCAGAGCTTGTGGTAGAAACTAAAAGATAAAATAGAGTAGTAGTGGTGGGGAGAAAAGGTGAGCAGCCCATGACAAGCGCATGGAGGCTGTCAGAGCTGCATTTTCTCTAAATGTTCCAAAAACGCCTCATAATCTTACCTAAATGAATTAAAAATAGTAGGAAAAATGCTCTAATTTATGTGATAAAGCCTTCAATAATGAGTGAGCAACTGTGCAAAATGAAACAATTGGAAATTTAACAGGAACTAGCCTTATTTTACGTGGCATTTTAATTTAGACTACACCTCTGACTTTGTGATTGCATGCAATCCCCAAATAAACAATGCCATCAATATGTGCAGTTTGTGCACAGATTGCATGATAAAAAAATAATTATATCCTAGCTGTGCACACTCTGCAGGGAGTCCAAGTGCACGTATGAAATCATGTCATTACATTAAACAGATGTATAACTTGTACCCACACCACACAAGACTCATCCTCCAGACAACAAAGCATCACTCATCAAAGGTCCCATGTGTTGTTGCGATGAAGTGCTGTACCCTTGGATGTGAAGTATAGCACCGGTTCAAAGGGACACTGTGGCTTTTTGTGACAAAAAGTTACTGATTAATTCTGAATTTATTCATTTAGAAATGCTGCCACTCATTCATAACATGCAGTGTTTTTATATGTTTTCTGGCAAGGGACAAGGTGTTGATCAAAGACTGACTTTGGGACTAATCCTAAAATTATCACATTCAATCTGTGGGCCAAATTTAGTATGGTTGATTATCAACTCTCATACCCATCAACACACTTGTCTATCCTCACTGTATTGGCGCTGATGCCTGTTTACAAGCCCCGGCATGAGCTTGTTGCAATATATAAATAGACATACAGCCGCCCGGCTGGACTGTTTGTGCTCCCTCTTCCTAAATTGATGTTGTTATTGTATTAATAGGGCGAACATGTGGTGCAGGAGCAGGACACACTTCCCCACTGATGACATTTGAAAACCTAGCAGGCTATCGTGAATCAAGGCGGGGATTAAGGGCTTTAGTCCTAGTCTTCCCTGAACAGGCAGGGAGCTCTGCACTCGACGAGGTAAAGCAGTGCGTTTGCCTCGGAGCTGGGGCCATTTAGCAGGGGTCTTCTCGCCTCATCTGCCACGTATGACGGAGAACTGTCTCTGCACATTTAGAATAACCAGTCATTGTAGGTGGATGATCACGCAGAAGCAATATACTGAGGTATCTGTATCCATTTGTGAGTGTGTGCGTGTGTGTGTCAAGCTACAGCACACAGCCTCGTTGTCAGGCAAGTCTTACCTCTGTGGAAGTATTGTGTTTTCTCCAGTTTGTCACGAGCTTCTTTGCCATAAACTCAATCAGGGATAATCCTCATATATCAAAAGTGATTTAGGTTGGCCCGGGGAACCGCTTTGGCCTGAGGAATTCATTTAGAAATTACCCAGAGGCATTTATCCTATTAGTAAAGGGCAAGCGAAAAACGACTCCTGTTGTCATGGTCAGCAAATTACAATACTGTAGCTCAAGGCTGTTTAATTTTTTTTTTTATTTCACAAGAAGGAGAGCTCTTTCGCAGGCCAAGGGGTTCATAATTTGATTGGTGTGCATGCCTACGTATGCTGGGCTGTAAATACAGGCAAAGAAGGAAGGAACACATGACAAGCTGAACAGCAAAGGCCCACTCTTGCACTCGGATGAAGTTGTATTTCAGTGCTTTTGCCTCTGGTGATTGACTGTAGTTTAAAGGAGTCCAAAGAACTGATGCCGTGCCAGACTCCCCCAACGAGCGTGACCACAGAAAGCCAGGTTTTCACTGTTTTTCATGTAACAACAGTCAGATAAAATAATGGTGCCTCGGCTGCTGTGAGACAGCAGCTTGGATGAGATGGAGCCATTTCCACTGTCTCCTTTCAAGAACGTACATATAATACTTCTGTGTATCTGCAGTCGATCAGCAAAGCAAAATGAGAATGTGTGAATGTAGCCGGCAATTATGTTGATTCTGGTGGAGTAGTGGGTGTGAGAGGGTCAATGTGGACCAGCCAGCACCCAATCAAAATGGGAAAGTAGAGCAAATGTGTCTGTTTTTATGCCGTTGTTACTTAATGAACTGTTTTTTTCCGAGTTCGAAAATTTATTGTTGCTAAAAACCTGCTAGAGCATCTTTAAAATTAAGTTGGTTAAAAATGTCTGTCATAGACTGCTATGGATATGTGCATTATTTCTACTGTTAGTTAATTTATAGTATATATGGTCAATGCCAATTAAAAATGAGAAAAAATGCAATGTTGAGCCTAAGTAGAAAGCACCTCCCCTGGCTTAAAGTATTTTTTTAGAAGCTAGAAAGACAGTTACTGTACATACAGAGTTATGAAGAACAGCTTCCACACACTATGATGTCACACTCGGAGTGTGAGATCGTAATGTGTGGAAGCACGTCTTTGAATTTTGGCTAGATAATTTTAAATGAATTGGGAGGGGAAAAAAATCTTCAATAATTTGCACCACTTGATTATCTGTATGTCTGCGTTTGAAAAGGGTTGTGGTTAAATTCTTGTGGCCAGGTGACAAAAAAATATTTTTATATTAAAATGATCGTGGTTTGATCTCATTTTTCCAGAACATGAATTATGCATGTTACACACAGGGCTTGTGTGCAGTTTTTTACTAAATAGGAGTACTTAACTGTCTCCCAAGAAGAATAATTTTTATGATTTCATTTTTCTAACCATAAAACCAAAAGTATAACCACAGAAGTAGGCTACTCTTTGTGACTCTAAACTGTAAGAGCCTCTTGACCCTGAGTGCATATTGTTGTTGCTGTGCCCTAATTAGCAGTTTAAGCCAAAATTAAACCAGTGCTAAAACTGAATGTAATTGAGGGATATGAGCACCTCCATTATATTTCATAATTTTGATAGATAATAGATAATTTGATAGATTAACAAGTTAGCCCACGGCTAAGTTGTTTTTTTTCATAGCCTATGTGTGACTTTGACCCAAGTAAGAAAAACTATGTTGCAGTTACACTTACTAAAGGAGTTGCTTAATATATTTTGGAAATAAGCTCATTTTCTTTTTTAAGTAGAGTCAGTGAAACAGATGGATAACTCTGATGTGTTTGCTGTAAACATGAAGCTACAACCAATTACCAATTAGCTTAGCCTAGCTTAGTCCATCACATAACCTGCTGTAATGTTACAACAACATGTCGGTTTTTTAACTTTTATTTTTGCACAGCCTTGACAAACTAGATAAACAATGTTATTTTGTGAGCTTTAGATGTTCTTTGAGATAGATTTCGTAGCAAGGCAGACTGTTTGCCTTTATTTAAAGCCATTGTGCTAGTAGCAGAAGCTTCATGTTAGCATACACTGTGCAGACATAAAATGGTATCGGACTTCCTTTTTAACTTTTGTCGGAAAAAGAAATTCAAACTGTGTAGCATTTACATTTGTCACAATAATAGTTTGACATTTTATGAAATATGCTTTTACACTTTCTTGCTGAGAGTTAGCTAGTAATGAAGATAACATTACCTATTGTGTGTCTTTATGGGACACATGAAAGTACAACCTGCAGCTGATTAGCTTAACCTAGCTTAGTCTGTCACATAACCCTCTTAGCATAATGTCATTTTCACACTTTTATTTTGGAAAAGCCTAAACATTAACTATATTCACATAATAGTTAGTAAGCTTTAGAAGTTCTTTAAGTTGGAGTTTGTAGCCAGGCTAGCCCCCCTGCTAGTAGCAGTAGCTCCATATTTACATGCATATTTCTCAAATGTCACACTGTTCCTTTTAATGTGAAAGGTCTTTGAACTTGAGGTCTTTGTAGCATGTAAGCTATAAGGCTATTACCACAGAGCCAAAAAGTTGGTTTTTTTAAGCAGGCTATCTCTGTTATCTCTGTATCTCTGTCATGGACATAAGCAAGGATTTTGGGTTAGGTCTTTTGGTGACCATGAATTCAGCTTTAAAGTGTTTACAATGTACACTTCATGTTCTTTTTTCCTGCTTACTTTTGTGCCACTTAAAAACTGCTTCCACTTGAATTGCCCCAGTAAGCCTGAACTTAAGAAATGGAGCCTATCAGAGACTAATTTCTACAGCCACATAAGTGGTGCACACAGCTATTTGAGAGTGGCATGCTTATCAAGGCGGTAGCATCTTTTTTTCTTTTTAAGTAGCCTAGTCATGTTGAAGTGGCGGAGGCGGCAGTCAAATGACAACAAGGCCAAACTTGAATTGTCTCCACCTATTTGAAACAACATCCGCATCCAAGCTTTACTGCAACCCGCGGTCAGTTAATTGTTCTTACACCGAAGACACCGATGTTTATGAGTGCATCAAAGTCAGCTTGATTGCAAGAGTTGAGAGAATGCTTGATCTGACTTGAGTTGGTTGGCTGTGTGCAGCTTTGATATTAAGATGATGGAGTTTTCAGTAAAAAACGGACCAGTGTATTTTCTTCTATGACAAAGCAGACTGAGTTTGAGGGTGATTACTGGTTTCTAATTTAATATCTGTAGCCAAGTCATCTAGTGAGCAACTGAGAAAAAATGCTGCTATATGGAAAAAACAGATACTGTGTACTTTCTGTAGTACAACTGAACGAGTTAACTTGTTCCTGAGGACATCAACAATGGATGTGTTCATGGTTCAAAGAGTTTAGGGTGAATTTGTATCTTTACCAACAGTGCAGTCTCCGTCCTCTGCTATCCCCACCACAGCCTTTTTCATGCTTTCATTAATGGGTTTTAGTGTCAGTGATATCTGCGCTTGAATATGCCGCAGAATATTTAGCATCGCAGGCTATTACAAAGCATAATACACTTACTATTGTAAGCGGGGCAAAAGGCCATGAACAAACGCCGTTCCTCCTGAGCTCTTTAGAGATCATTGAACTATGAAAAGCAGTCTCTTCAGCTGCCCTCTTAAACACAGTCGCTGAGGGGCAAGTGATGCTGGTATCATATTTCTAAAAAGCCTGCAGTTTCCCTGTACGGAGACCTAAATGGTCTCAAAATGCACTAAGCTGTGAACCTTCTACATCCATGGAGATACGGGTTCATGGCGCCATTTGAAAATTTCTTGTGTGCCATTTAAAAAAAAAAAAAAAAAAAAGTGTTTTAGGTGTGAAACTAAGAAATGTTAATGAAATTTATTTTTGGGGTTCTTTCAGAAAATTTTAATTACTTGTAGCTTGTGTTTGTGAATGTGAAAATATGACTGTTAGGAATTTGACCTACTGTAAAGAATAATTTGTAGAGTATTTAGAGAGCTTTGCACATACATTGGAAGTACATTAGGAAAGAGTTTCAGCATCAGACTTACAACATTAGACTTATCTTTGAATATCTTTTACTTTTCAAATCAATTTTTGTGTTACCTATTGCCCAAGTATAAAAGCAAAGCCTGCCAGTGACAGCAGCCTCAGTGAAGTGCAATGCTCTTTTGTTGTCCAGCATTTTACCGAGCACAAGCATGCCGTTTTATTAAGAGCTCTGTGTTAGGCCATGTCCATGTGTTATTGTGGCCTTAATATTTTCTATGTAGTCCATCAGCTTCGCTTTCCAGGAAGCAGAGCCAAGCTACGCCGCCCAACAAAATGCTGAGACTCATTAGGCCCTGAGCAAGCAAGCTGACACCCGGAGCCAGCGCCAATGGCCATACGTACCAGATAGGCACCCAATACCAAATATACCCAATAGTAGCTTTAACCCAATGTCATTTCATGCGGTGTTTGGAAATATTTGATTTTCTGCAAAAGGGAAAAAAAAAAAAAAAAAAAGCCAAGTTAGCCTCAGTGAGGAGAAAAATTGAAACCATTACCATAAATTTAATACCCACACAAATGGCTTAAATTCACTTGACATGTTTGGGGACAGGGGGGTGAGGATTTGGTTTGGACTTGGGCCTGTGAGGCTTCATCTCGGGGCCCCTGCAGTCTGCGAGCGCTGAGTGGCTCTGTGGGGGGCATCTTAAGCCTGTTAGCCCCATATGATGGCACTGCAGGCCTTCGCCACGGATGGGGGAGCGATTGCAAGGGAGGTGGACACAGAAAATCTTTTCTATCTTGTAGCTCATCAGTACCGCCACAACCGCTGCCTTCTGTTTATGCAGGCTCCCATTAAGCCTGGATGCAGGAGTATTTCTGCTCTGCGGCTATCTGACAGCCTCAGCTCCCCTGGCATCTCTTTTATGAACCTTCGTCATTTTAATAAGGTGTATTATACTATCTTATCTCTGCTTTGGAATAAACATCATCTATAATAAAATATAAAATCTATTCTAGGTATGTCTGGGCTGTTAAAAATGCAGAGTATACCAGACATTATTTAAGAGAGCCTTGGCCCTTAGAAGGACATGGATGTATTATGTAATAATTTATTTGAAAGTGAATAATTGAATCTGCCTTGAGGAGGAGCGCAGCTTAAGCAGAGGCATGCTGGAACAGGTTCTGAGGTGCAGTGTCAGACTCAAACCAGCTCTGTCTGCTTGAGGCAAACCAGACTTCAAATTACTTCAAGAGGAAAACAAATTTCACCGGTCACTGAAGTCGCTTGAACTCATTTTCCCCCTTGCCTTTCTTCTCGGAACCATGGGAAATTACAGTAAAACTATTTGGTCTTTGCTAATGTCATTTGAGTGGTGCCGCTACATAACGGCGGTATATAATTTTTGTGCTGCAGTAATTTCACTGTACTGTTTTTTGCCTGGATTTTGTCATTTGTCTTGTTTTTTTTGCCAGAAACATAGCATATTTGATTAGGAAAAAAAAAATCTGATATAAACCAGGCTTCCCAAGACATCTGACATAATTATAAAATAATTATATATTATAAAGAATAACCACAGCTGACAGGTGTTTGTTTGCCTGCATCTAGCAATATCGCTGCTTCTTAATCCTCCACCATGTGCTTTTTTTTTTTTTTTTTTTTTTTTTTAGGGTCC
>JAPZDX010000010.1:6744596-6755378 GCA_029783625.1 Naso annulatus | reverse complement strand
GCTGAAAATGAACTCGTCAGCCTCCAAAGCAGAGGAAATTGTGGACAAAATAGGTAACACAATGTCAATTATATGGAAGTAGTCCGGATATCTCAAAAGTGACAGAGTACAGATTAAAACAGTCTGTGGTGCATGCTGTCTGCCCCTGCAAACCAAGACAGGAAACACACAAAACTTTCACCTTAATAGGAACTGTTCCAGCAACAAAGCTCTTATTATAATAAGTTACAAGACAAGCTGTCATGTAGTTTTGTTAAGAGCATATTTACAAAGTTAAATCTTTACATTCAAATCTTATTCGATGCATTTTTTAATCACAAATTTATTCTATGCCAAGGCTGAGCTGACCAACATATTCATGTTAATAAAATATATTTTTGAAGTAAAACTAATAAATCCTCTCAAATTCTCAGCCTTAATTCATTATTAGGCTAGCTGCATTAAAACTTGCATCAATATTAAAGTAAAATCTAGTGATAAATATTGATATTGATCTATATACAGAAAAAAAATCATTCTGAGCATGTCTAGTAAGCTTATATTATTTAAATATGATGATCTAACCCCCCCCAAAAAAACTATTAAGTCTTGTATTTAGACATTGCAGTGCTAATTCAATATAAACTCTCCAGAAGTCTGTTTATGTTGTTGTTTCAGGCGCTTCGCTTGCTTGTTGCAGAAAACAATAGTCATGAGCAAATTGAAATGTCTGCACAGAAACACAGCAACTGAAGCTTTGAAGGCGACCTTCATTTAAAGAGGAAGTTTTTGCTCATATCCTTGTTTGTCAGTCAGTGACTCCATGCTGTGTTCTGCTTTCACAGTTCCTCTTAATTGTTGCGTTGCTCACCTTTAGTCTCACCTGCGATCCCACCTGCAGCCTGTGTTATGTAGTCTGAGCCGTGATCGTCGCATTCACAGTGGAGCTGTAGTCTGAAGAACATCATGTGCTGAAGTGAAGTAACAACTCAGAAACCCAGTACTGTTTGTTTACCACAGGTATTTACCAGTCTCTTGGCTCAAATGCAACTTTTTAGGACAAATTTTAAAAAATCTTAAAGTATATGAGTTGCTGAGAACCACTTGAGCGAAACATTAATTCTTTGTGCACCAAGGTTTCTCTACCTCAGCCATTAAGGCACCAGCACACTCAACAGAAGTGCTTCTCAGACATTTTCACATCGTTCTGACGTCGGCTTTAAAGAGGCTGCATCCATCAATGTCTTTAACTTTCCATAGCTGACAACCCAGCGTTCACTTCAGTGACGAGTGAGGTTCATTCTCTACCTCGCTGTTTTTGTCACAGTATGTCTATTCCAGAGTGCGACACCGTGAGTGCTGTCCGTAAAACTTGCTGAAAGTCTGGGCCTTGTTTAAATAATGATGCATATTGTTACTTTCAATTATACACCAGACTGGCAATGCGTCATCTAGAGCGAGCTCACATCTTCACACCTCTGAAGGAGAGGAAAACAATCCCACTTGCTGCATCGACAGTAACACCACTAACAGTCCAAACAGTTTGATTTAGCCGAATCCACCATGGCGAGGAGTTGTTATGTGGATGTTTGCAACCACGAAACAACAAAGGAAAAAGCAAGAACCCACAATTCCTTACCCCATCTGATCCCTCAGATTGCAAATGATAGATGATGCCCATCCATCCATTCATCAGAGACAAAATTGTGCATCTCCAGGGACTTGTACTTTCTCATTTTGCTTGCTGTGTAAAAACATTACAATGAATTTAAAATGATAAGCAGGGTATTCATCTTTTAGGGGGGAGGTAAACAGCCATTAATACACCTTTTTTTTTTAATATCATTTGATTCTATTAATTAGCAGTTGCATAAATCAGCGATCAGAGTATAATTACACTGAACTGTATTAAAACACAGGAGGAGAAGTATCGCCCATTAAAGCTTATGTTACAAGATGCTACTGTGAACTAGCTTACTATCTAGAGAGCAGGACTGAAAAGTAAAATATTTCTTAGTGGACATACTTTAAGATTGATCAGTTTTATTTTTTCAATATATCTTAAATGTTCTTTAGCAGACAGTATATAGAGTGGACACATATGAAGTAGACATGGTGTCTTTGGATCATTTTTCATCTATTTTACTTCTAATGGTGTTTTATTTGTGTTGTTTTGGACACCAATTTGACATCAAAGTCAATGGCAAGTTTGGTTTGTCTTCCCCCTACAGGGGGCGGGACCATGTCGGAATGTCGACGTTCCCAGATGTGCTGGTCTGATGTATAGCATGTTTTGTTCTGGGCGTTGAGTGTGGCTGCCCAGAACAGACATGATTCCTTTTGCAATTTAACGCAGTTTGATGACACTTAATAAACTATTTCAACCTGAATGGTCATGAAACAATCTAGTGTGTAACCAAATGTGTCATGACAAAAAAAACAAATAAACAACAAAAAAAACCCCACTGTCTTTAAAAGTAAGATGATCTTTAGGTCGGAAATTACAGAGTGGTGAAGTAGTAAGTCCTAAAGCGCGGAGGTCAGTTCGCATCTTTGCACTTTCAGTTCCCTTGTCTCAAAGTCTGTGTTTTCTGAATGGCTTTTCAGTATTTAGACATTTTGTTTTGCGACATAAACTATGCAAGTACGACGCCAGTTTTTGAATTTTTAAGGTTTTAGTGTCTCAAAAAAGGCGGTTTGCTAACAAGTGGCTAAATGAGACCACAGTGTTTGTCTGGGACGTTAGAAGTCATCACGAGAAAAAGAAATAAAATATATAATACCCCTTAAAAAGGATGTAAAATTTGCAGTTTACATAGCCATGATCAGCAGCTAGATCAGCTCACGGAAAGAGGAGAGAGTTTTGTAGATCATGAAGCGCGCTAAATCAAATCAGAAAATGAATGCTTCGCGGTGGCAACTTTACAGTCATGCGATCACGATAGCTTTTTGCTTTTGGTGATTTCATTTACACTTAAACACAACGTGTATCATAAACTTGTCTTTGCCGCAGAGTATATTTTCTGCGATAATCCAAGACCCCATTAAAAAATCCCATTAGCTTTTTGCGATGCTAACTTGTGGGTTGGCTTATAAAAATACGCCGTCTCTTCACCACTCTGTTTTTCTGTCCTTGAAATGATGGAGTGTATCATCATAAGTCAATTATGTTGAGTTTCAGCGGATTACAACACAGTGACTGCAGCATGTTTTTTTGTTTCTTTGCACGTTCAGTAAACATCACCAAAAAAGTGTTTAAACTCTCAGCTCCTCTGTTTGATACCCTGCATTCAGCCCATCCAAGAGCTAATCTGAAACGTCTGTGGGAATATCTAATAGCCAGTGTTTACCCGCCGGCTGTAAGGTGTCACCATCTGTCTCCATGTACCCATAAAGCTCAGAGTGGTTTGGGGTTTTTCCATTAGTTGGTGTGACTGTTCTTACTCCAAACAAACTGCACCACATTTAGCACGAAATATCCCACAGACTCGCATTTTTAGGCAACCCTGGTGTGGTTATTTGTTGCAGAGCCAATTTGGAATGCTGTTGTTCTCATTTTCACTGAGAAGAGCAAGCGATCCAGAGTTTGTTAAAACCACCCCAGACATGCTTGGTATGAATTTGCCCTAAGTCATCCCAGCACGAGTGTGAGAACAAAGAATTAACATCTTTTTAGTGTCGAAAAATGGCAAACTCCAAATGATCAAACACACCTCGCTGCCTGCCAAGCCAGCCTCCTGAATTTTAGCTGGAACACAATAGTATTTTTATTTTCTTTCTTTTTTTTTTTATTTTTTTTTTTACCACATACCTTGGGAAGTAATGGTCATCATCACCCTTGTTTGCCCGGCAGCGTGCTGTTTACGCTGGGCCCCCAGACGGTAAGCTGGAGCTGTCTGCTGAAATCATTCTCAAGGCCACCTCGAGTAATGATAGATGACAAGTTTCTGTGAGGAGGAAAACACGTCTCCTGGTAGCACGCAGAGCCACTCAGACAAAGGTGCCATCAGCTGGCAGCCTACCTGCTTCACAAACTGTGGAGGAAAGTTAGAGGGTGGGGGTGAATAAAAGCCTAAAGAAGGCTCTGCGCCACCCGATGAGACAGAAACGTATCTGCTGTTAGTGAAGTAAATTATAGTGAGAGGAGAGCAGAGTCTCCTTCTCGTCTGTAAACACAAATAAAATGAAGAAGTCACCTTTTTGCTGATGAACAATTAGTGCAGTTTTGTGCTTGTCTGCAGGACTGACTTTGGCTTTGGACTGAGCTTTTAATATTTGCAGCTTTATTATTAATATTGTATGTGTTATGCAGATCTATTTTTAGTGGTTGCAAAGCACCTACTCTGTAACAGTGGATGCAGGGCTGGTGTGTCGTATGCCAGCTGAGATTAAAAAGAATTTTAAAAAAAAGAGAGATTTCTTTACCTTTGATAAGCATAAATGTGGATCTGTGGGAATTTGTAAACATCAACTGCAAATTTAATGCAAATCTCTGATCATTAATTTTATGTCGCCATTCACTGATGAAGACCAAGAGATGCTCGAGTGGACTTTGAGTTTCGATCATTTTGTCAAACTGCTGTTCTCAAAGTCAAGAAATCAATTTTGATTTCAAATTTGGCCTTTAGTGTTCTTGGTATACTTCAAGAGTTGCAACAAATGATAACATTTACTATTTATTTAATCTGCTGATGATGCTGCCCTGCGTCCATGAACATTTCTGTGTGAGTCAGCCAGAATGGCAGAAATTACTCTACATATTATGCACGTTAATGATTAAATGATTACCCAAATAGTTGTAGATTATTTTAATCAACAAAATGCTTCAACACCAGACTTATTCTGATCTGTATACAACCAGTATTGGACAAAGTGTCTGAGTGACACTTCCACTATTAAAATAACGTTAGAACTATTAATATTAATGTAAAATTTGATGCCAAGCTTATCAGCAGTTTCCGAGATGTGTTTCATGACTGCCTCGGGTTTTGCTCCCAGTGAAGGAAACATTCTCCTTTAAAATATTAACATTAAACGTGCATTTATATCTCACTTCCCTTAAGCATGTCGCCATGTGAGGTCAGTTTAGTTTTAGAGCTTTGCATTTTGCGTACGTACTGCTCTCTATCCGTTCCAGTCCATTAACCATGTTGCCTATGGCTATAAATGCAATTACTTTTCAATAAGCACAATATTTGATAACATGGAACTATTTGATTGTTTTTAATTTATATTGTCTGTGCTTGAAGAAAGACAGAAATACATACTTCCAGGTTGTGTTTATGTACATGTGCCTCCACCTGATCCTGCTGTGAGGAGATTAAGATTTTAAAACGCTCTCTCTCTGTTCATTAGCTGTGGCTCATGTGTCATCTCCCCCCCACCTTATCCTTTTTAAGAGTTAGATACAGCAGAAGTAGCTTTATGTAATGTTAAACGGTCTCTTTAAAAGCCCTGCCTCTGCCGACCACCATTATTAAGACAAAAGGGAGTCTTCGCCTGCTGACAAAGGGGAAAAAGGCCTTGAGAAGGGCATTTATCTGGACTCAGCGCAGTGAAGTATTTAGCTGTAGAGACAGAAAATGATGAGTTTAGTTCTGGTTAAAGGTATGTACCGAGCAGAAAAGCGATGTCACTAATGATGTGACCTCTGACCCGGCTCACATGAGGTGCATGTCTGATATTGTCTTCGCTGCTGAGAGCAATCAGGTGTGCAGGCAGGAGGGAGAGTTGAAAGACGGGGAGCAAGGTCACGCTTTTCACAAGGCTCCCCCGCTGCCATTCATGAGACGACCTGCGGCCCCTCACAGCGCGCTGCCGCTGCCTTAATGATAAAAATGGCTTCCTCCTTCTTTTTTTTTTTTGTGAGGACACACGGGGATCCCATTCACATGCCGTTACCAGACCATAACAGAGGCGGAACATAAACACACAAGCATAATCATAGATGCCGGCTCGCACTGCCGCACATACCCAGTCTTATTCCTGTCACATAAACAGTGAGGCATTGTCTCCTGGAGTGATTAAGACGTAAGGCACCGCAGGGGGTCGACCCGTGGTTAAAGGGGCATAGAATCCTGAGAGACTGATGTACACAAACACACACACATACACACAGCGGGGGTTTTAGCATGGCATCTTATCCAGGCCATTGAGGCTAATATCTGTGAATGGGGCATGCTGGCACTTTTAGAAGTGCTATCAGTGTTGTCTCTTTTCCTTAAAGTGCCCTCAGGGACCGCACAGCAGAGACGCATCATAAGGGAGAGAACAAGTGTGCAACTACTTCATCTTTAGTGCCCTCACTGAGGAGTAGAGAAGTGGAAAAAGGTAAATACTCCGAGGTCTGAAGTCATTTAAGTTAAACTGTCAGATGTTTTGCTCAGAGGACAAAACTTCTCAACTTTGCAGTTAAAAAAGGTACAGCCGCATCTGTTTGGGCTCCCTGATGTCAACATGTTGTTTACGGGTTGTGGGCTTTGCTGTATAAATAAAATTAATTTGGGTTGAACCGTGTGCTCATGGTGACATTTGAATAACCAGTTTTATAAGCTTTTGTGCAGTATTTCAAGTAGCACATTGTGGCTTGAATGGGCTTCAAACAGCCCATTTCATTTATAACAGCGTCATTATGAGCTTTAAAACATGAAAAAGCACCATATTAACAAGCCTGAAAATATACCCCGGCCTTCCACTGAAAAGTACTCCAAACAACTTTTTTGTTTCATTCTGTTTAAACTTTTGCTCAGAACAGAAAACCGCTCTGAAATTGAAAATCTCTTCCTCTCACAATAGTCAGTCTGAGATGGGCAGCTGTGACATTGAGCTAAAGACGAACCACATACTACAAATCCATCTAAAATTAAAAAAACATCAGGCATCTCGTATTCTTTTAAACACCGCCAGCTGCAATTTATTGATAGAACCATGAGCTGAAGAGACACGGGGCTTTAAAAAGCACACCTGCACTGAAAAATCATTAAATTCAACAGTCGGACGTCAGCTTACAAGCTGTACCGCAAAATGCCCTTTTTTAAAATGTCTCTTTTCATTCATGTTTTAAATGTTTGAATTCAATGCAGGAATGTAAATCGAATGCGGTGACATAATGTAAAGAGAAAGCTGAGAAGTGTGCAGCATCACCAGCTGCCCGGCGTCCATCCATCTATTCATCCAGGAAATCCTGTCAGCCATGGTTTTCCTCAGTCCTCTGTTGCCAAACCTCCTTTTCCCCCCTCGGTGAAGATGTCCTGCGGCCTGACGATATCAAGCCGTTTCAGGGCTTGCAGCGTGTCTGTCATGTCAGCGGTCTTAGTTAAGAATATCTGCACCCAAACGTCTCGTGTTTGGCCTTCATGCAAGTGATGCCATATTGATTTTTATACTCTGTATCCATGCTCTGGTGGTGGCGAGGCATCGTGGCATGACCCATATATCAAAGCTTAGTGCTTGTCATTAGTCGCAATGCTGTTGTAAGATGGTTATCAGAGCAGATAAGGTATATTGTTTCACTTAATGTCTCAAGTAGCTCTCAGCCTCAGCTTGGATATAAAACACTAGGTGCCTTAGGTACAGACTCATAGGTAATTTCATCTTTTCAGAACATTAGATTGTATGATATTGCATAACTTTTTCCTCCTCGCACTCTACAGAAGCTGCTTTAAAAGTGGCAATAAGCTTTTAGTCTTATTTTTTACATCTGGCCAATAATGTGTTGTTATATTTTACTTCAACCCCCACAGTAATGCTGACACGAGGCACATATAAAACGGTACCTACATGCTGTATTATGCAATATATGAGAGACAGAAACTGTAACTTATGGCTGTTTCTTCCTCTGTGTTGCTCAGTGAACTCGGCAGAACATTTTAACATTTTCAGCTGACTCAAGCTGCTGGATTTCCTCTCCTTTTGCCTTCTGGCTTGGCTGTTGCACAGTGCAGCCGCTTCCTGTCCAGCATCAGTTTAAGAACACGCTGACATTATGAACGGCCTCCGGCCCACCCACTCCGGCCCCTGTCAGATTTACAAAGATACATTTGAAAGGAAGCAATTTCCATGCCTGGTATGAAAACTCCTTTTTAACTTTAATTACATCGCCGTTCTGTAAGGACCAAATGTTCTCCGCTGAAATTAATTTCCCAACAGGGCCTCTTATCAAAGAATTCAGATGTACCTTCATATCATCTGTGGTCAATGGGTCTGCGTGAAAATTTACTCTGAATTAATTGCGAGTATCAACTGCCAAATTTTTATTTGGATATCTCCCTAATGTTGACATAAGCCTTAATGGCCATCTGCGGAGTGCAGCTCATTATGGCACATATCTCAATCCCTACATATGTGCTGGATGTCTCATATGTTTTATGACATTTTCCACTGCTGTTCACAAGCGTGACTGTGTGCCAGGGTTAGCATGCACACTGATTTTGCTCGAGGCGGAGAAAAACTTAAACTGTATGTTGAAGACTGCTAAATGGTTATTGTAAAAGTATTTAAAAGTGCTAATACAGAGATTAATTATTCTGTTAAGCAAACACTAGCATGCCTCAGGTCAGTTACAGTTACACGTTATGGCTGTGTGCACACTGCAGGCACGAGTGGTCCAAATCTGATATGTATATTTTTTAATCTATTTTTTGACAGTATAAACATCACAAAACAGATGGAAGCTGATCTTTAAAAATCTGTTTTGGGCCACTTTCATATGTGGTCCTGAGCCAGATACAGATCAGATTTTTTTTTTTTTTCAGTGTGACCTCAGTCTGAATTGTCATGTCGACATTTACGTCACTCTCTCACCTAATGTGAGTGTCTTGCTGTGAGAGGCACTAAGTTTTTTTAAAAAAAAAAAAGCCCTTGATCTCCTGAAATTGTGGATAAATCTTTTTCTGTGAAGCCATTCACGTCACAACCCACAATCAGGGCTCCGACTTTGCACCCTGACACAACTCTGCTCAGGAGTAGCAGCCGTTGCTCTGCAAAAAGCTAAATCCTGCACAGGCTTATCCAGACTTTTGTTCAACTGAGTTGGCCCAAGAGGGGCACTGACATATGCAAGGGTGGCATGTGGGATTTGGTCATATGTCAATTTCCCTGGCATTGTGGCTTGTATAGTTTAGTTTATTTTATTGTTTATTTGGGTAGGACAGTGCCAGTTAATGAGCATTACCAGAAAAACATGGCAATGTAGACAAGCCAGAGTGTAGTTATAGGATTAATTTCCGTCTATTGTCCCTTTTAGATGTTCTCTACAAACACAATGCAATATACATTAGTACAAAAATTATACACAGGTCTGAAAAACACATCAGGTAACAAATAAAACAAATTACAAAAAAAGGTAACGAAAACAAAAAATCAGGTAACCAACATAAATACACCATGTCTATTGCACCCTAATATACACATTTCAGGTATTGCACTCTATACTCTTAGGCAGTACAAACACACAGGGGCATTCACAATTGCATTCGCATTCGCATACAAGCATCATAATAGCATTAATTTGCTATTTCTGTCCTTACTGCCCATGTCTACTCACATTTACCAGCATTACAGATAAAAGATAAATAGACCTACCAGTCATTGGCATCATACAAATGTAATGTAAACTTTCATCTGTTTTTTTTTGTTGTTGTTTTTAGAAATTGCACTTTAATAAGATGGGCTAAATACAAACGAAGAAGCTGCTCATTTAAAATAGAATCACAGTGCAAAGTGCCAACAAAACAAAATTACAGAAGCCTAGCTAGCCTGGCAAAAAAGGACAGCACAAGAATAAATAACAAATGGTTCATGCATTTACAAAATTGTGCAAAATTTAAAATGTGTTTCTGCTGCCTCTCAGGTTAAAGATTGAATCGCACCTTAACTCTTCAAACAGTAAAAACACGCCCGCCACTGGGCAGATAAGCAATCAAATGAGGTGGCACCTGGGATAAATCAGATTACAGGGGTGGCCACCCCAGGCCACTTCCTCGATACGCCCCTGAACCCTGCTCAAAAAGGTGCTGGCCTCTGCTGAACTTCACAACTTTTCAACTAATAAATGAAACCATGATCTCTGACTTCAGTTCTTCCACGTTTACTTCAGTGCAGCAGCTGTGCTGCATGTGATATCCTTTTTTTTTTCGCTCTTTGGTGCATGCGTGTCAGTTCCGGACCGGTTCATTGGAATCTGATATTGGCCGCATCTTAAATAATCTGAGCTGCCAGAATAATCAGATCTGGACAAAAACATCTGAATTGAGCATCAAGGCTTCCTGCCTTTGTCAGGCTCGTGTAAATAAAGATTTCTACTCTAGCTTCTTCTGGTTGTAATGATACATATATTCCAGAGGCCCTTCATGTAATCACACCTCTTTATCTGCAGGTTGTGCATTTGATGCACGGGTCAGACTATCTTGGTGCAGTTTTATGGATGGGACACATGTGTAGTGCAGATGTCAAAGCAATTCTATAGGGGCTCAAGAGAGGTTACCGTGCACTCGTAAACGTGCATTCCTGCACCATATGTGCTTTTTTTTTCTCCTCTCAACCCCCAGAGCGTCTCCCAAACTCCTTGCATATCGCTTAAGCAAAGCAAATCAGCTTTCAGCTTCAACTCCCACTGCTTACTAAAATAATCAGAATTCACATCAGCCTAGCCGCTCGCTCACACAACTCACCGGTCTTTCCCCTCCGAGTTGTAAACTGAAAAATGAAAGTGCTGCTTGTAAAATTGATTTTGAGATTGAAGCAGAAATTCGTGTTGATTAAAAAAAAAAAAAAAAAAAAAAAAAAAAAACAAATGACACCAAA
>JAPZDX010000010.1:6720692-6735798 GCA_029783625.1 Naso annulatus | reverse complement strand
TCACTTTGCCTTCAAGTGCAGCTTTACGTAGTCAGATCAAGTAAATAAACTTCTCACAGAAGTTAAATTCTCACATCGTAATTTATTTCCACAGTCTACAGTTCTGCTATTGAGCAAAACATTCTATTGCAGGAGAAATAAACCAGTAATGAAACTTGTCTTACTGAGACAGTCTTGCACCCAGAAGACTGCAGCAAGCAGAAGTCCAGGAAATTGTGCAGGTGCCTCCAACACATTGTTTTATCACTGTCTACTGTGTGGCCAGCCAGCACAGAGGCTCGACTCGGCTGTTGATTAGCCAAAGCGAGTCGGGTGGCAGCACTTTCGCCGCTCGCTGTCTCACTGGAGCACCATCTGCAGCTCGCTGCCTCGGTCCTTTCCTCATCCCAATCCTATTCAGATGTGGATGCCAAAACAATCAGATAGGAAGACATTGACATGAACACTCTGAGGGTAAATTTGTGAGTCAAATTTCCCCCTTTGCTACCCTGCATCCTGGTAAACAGATTTTGAAGATGAGCTTGTTGAGTGGCGTCTTCCTCGCTATGCAAGGCCACAGCCTCACGGGGGAAAATAAACAGCAGTATCTAGGAGTGAAGATGATGACAAGGCTATATTAGGATGATATTTCCATTGCTTTTCAAATAGCTTCATTTATTTTTTGGAGCCTGGATTTATATGTACCTGCAGCGAACTGCCAGTTATCACATTTGACATCGCCAATTGACTCCCATCAGTCTGCAGATGGGAGTCGCTTCGCCAACAAAAGTGTGGGGATGAAAGCGGCACATTTTTCCTCACAAAAACCACATACTCAACAACAGCTTTTTAAAGATTTCGTGCTTATTCAAGCAATTTCATGTCTCCTGGCTCACGTCAAACTCAGGGCTATGTTTGTGCTTGAAAACACTCAAAGCACGAGAGGCGAAATGAAAAAGCTTCAATCAAACCTTGATCATTTTGTATGGAGAGCTTTAGGGAAACAGTAGATAAAATGGAATAGTTCACCTAAATTCAGTCCTGATGCGCACAGTGACATCAGCTTTACTCTTCATCATCTCTGGGTCTTTATTTTAACAGGAGAATAAATCCAGAGTTGGTTTCATCGCTGACAGTGCTGCCTGCGTGCTGTAAACCCTCTTGAACTATTGTAATAATCCACAAAACATTGCACAGCCGGAGGTGAGATGCTATCTAGTGCATGCTGGATAATGGACACAAAAATGGTTTGACTCAGGACTTCAAACTGTTCCGTCTTTTTGAAGGATGGTGGCTTGCATGTAGGCGCCGGTCTGAAAAACAGCGAATTAAAAATGTTCAATCCTTCTGTCCTGTGACTCAGGAATCACAAATAGCTTTGATGTTTTTTTTTCCTCATTTATAAAATGATCTGAGGAAGAAGAGGATGTGACTCAAGTAAGCAGTATGGCTCAACAGATGGCAGTATTGGTCAATGAGTCCACCATTTCTTCACCACAGTCCAACCTGAAATATCTCCAAAAACAATTTGATGGATTTAATGGTCCCCAGAGTGTGAAGGCTTGACTTTTCACGTGGTGAGGGTTAGGGTTAGCATCTTTGGTTTGCAGTAAAAGGTCCGTAGCCTCTGCAACGAATATTCATGGTTTCCAGTTATTATTCTGGCAGGCGCCACCAGAAGGTCAGCATTTGTCCTTGTCCAATGAAAAACATCCTGACATTCCCATCAGGTGTACAATGCATTCAGCACTTATGAGCTAAAATTAGCATGCTAACATCTTAATTAAGTTGGTTAAATGATGAACATTTCTAGCTAAACATCAGCATGTTAGCATTGTCACTGTTAGCATGTTAGCCTGCCGATGTTAGCATTTAACTCAAAGCACAATAGCATGTTAGCCTGCAGATGTTAGCATTAACTCAAAGTACTGTCACAGCCGCTAACATATTCACTTATCAGTTACAGTTTAATACCAGCTTTAAATACGGACTATTAGTTTTGTTTAATGTATTTTGCCAGGTTTTTAAAGTTTTATTTCTTTTCTGCATTGTTTGCTATAATATTGAGGTCAAAATTTAAAAGCCAATAACTGGTGTCTAAGCTGCATACAGCATTAAGAGTAAACGTAACCACAAATATATTAGCTTCAAATGATCACGTCTCTACATTATTATGTTGGTTGAAGTACTAAGAGTTTGTATAGATCTTCTTAGTCTCACCTTGAATCCTTCAGATTTGATTTCCTGTACCTATTAAATATTGTAAGTGTATCAACGCTTTGGCCTCGAGTTTTTAAATTTCTATCTCTCTTGCGACCCGGACAGAGAACTTGAGTGAATGTGATATTTAATACATGAACAACAGGACAGCCCTCTGTCCAAAGTCTTCAGGTCATGTTAGATGGACGTGTCTCAAATTGTATTTTATGATTGGGCTAATTGAAGTGGCCAGCCATTTTTTATGTCTGTGGCAGGCAGCTTTACTGTCTCCTTTGAGGCGAACGAGGGGGAGAGTCACATCGTGGACAAGGACAAGCAGCCTTTTCATTACTCGAGTCCTCTTCATAATCTCATTCTTTACCTGCGACCAGTCAAACAACCTTCAGATTCAGTCAGGTTTCAGGTCTTACTGGCAGTTTTCAATAAGTTTGGGGCGGAGAATGAAGATATTACCTTGCTCTGTCTGATTAACCTGAAGGTTGAATGAAAAGCCATGCCATTTACTTCTGTTTGAAGACTGGGTATATATCATTTTTTACTTTTTTTTTTTTGTACAGGTTTGGAATAAATATTTGATAAAGGACATAGGCAGCAAGCCAGGCACTCTTGCTGTTTATACTACAGCCCCAAATCTAAAGAAGTAGGGTCAGCAATATGTCTCAAATAAGTTTGAACAAATGTGTTATATCAGGATAAATCTCTTGAGGTGTTTCATCTTATTTTCGAGGGGGTCCCAAACAGACATTTGCAAACACCAGAGTAAACACAGTACAGGACACAATAATACAGAACACACCAGTTAAAAAATAAACAAAAAAACAACCAGTCAGACAACAAACTAAATCAAAAGACAAAAAGAGAAAGGATTAGTCTAGACATAAAGGAGATGGAGAGTGCTTGAAAAGTGCTACTGAAAACATAAGCAATCTGTTTTAAGATTAGAAAACAAAATCTTTTTAAATTCTAAAGCATGAAACACAAAAGCTTTTTTTTTTTTTTTTTTTTTTAAACCAACTTCCTTAAAAACAAAAGGAACCATATCGAGGGTCTGAATAGAGTTTCTAAGTAAATCATTTGAAGTATGGGAACAAAAAGTTGTTTTAGATAGTAAGGATAATAAAAATGAATACATTTGAAGATAAATGGATACAAGTAAAATAGACATCTTATAATAACATGTACAATGTTGTCTAAATATATATGTATATTTAAAAAAGAGCATTCGCCTATAAACCCTCAGTCCATCGCATATAACATCAAGGGAATGCTGTAATAAACCGTTGTTTTGCTACATAAATGTTTTTTAAGATCAATCAAAAATGTACTAATAGCTAGCTAAGCTACTCAACACATTGTATTTCCTGTGACTAACCTCCTTCAAAATAAAAGTCAACTCATGTTTCACCAGTTCAATGCTTTTAATGTGAAGCTTTGGCTGTTGGTAATGTTCCATTTGCATTAGCAGTACCTTAACACCGGTTCTTTTTAGATTTAGATAAGAATTTCCTACATTTGTGATTTATATTTGTAATTGTAATTGTGATTTTGTTTTGTTTTTTACACATAATAAAAGAAAGTTCAATGGCAGTTACATTCTTTTCATGTATTTGTTCATGTTTTACAAAAGCCTAACGTAGCTTAACATAAGCCAGGCCACTCAACAACTGTATCATATCACATCCATACAGGATTAGTAGTTTACAACTGTGAAAATTAAAAATATTTTATGTTTTTGTGCACTGGTATGACATGGGTAGTCAGTATCAGCCGATACCCGAAGCCCATCGGTGTATCATTATTCCACAGATAAACAGGTTTATTGTTAACAGGTGCGTAGTGTCATGGTTGTGTATGGAAGGGGCATCCTCAGTTGTTCACAAGCAAGAATTGGGGTAGTTTCACCATTTTGTGAAGGATGATTGTATAAAAGATGAATATTATTTTTAAAAAAAAAAAGATATGAAACACCTTGTAACATCGTTGTGGGTAAACACAGTTCATTTGCAAATGATTTCATTCTGTTTTTATTAACGTTTTATGCAGCGTCCAAACATTTTTGTAATCGGGGTTGTAAAATATGTTTATGTTTATTACATAATTAATAACCACTATTACATTATACTGTAGCCTGCCTTGACAACAACAGTCCGTTCTTGCTTTGAGCAGCTGTGTTGCTTTAGTTTCCCCATGGCTGTGATTTGATATGAGATTCACTAGACAATTTCCAGTTTATTACTGCTGTGTCCAGGTAGTCCCTGATAAGATTAAGCAATGTCTATGAATCATTGCTGGAGAGTATTTATGATGTCGGTCAGCAGCTGAACGTGTGTGTCCAGGACTGAGCTCCAGAGCAGTACGGTGCCCTTGTGATATGAGCAACACCTCGCAGAAACTGCCCCAGACCACTGATCCAGGACTGCTGGGGTGCTGTTGTGTTTCTCTTCTGGTATTGGCTGAAGTTTGGAGTGGGCACATGGGTGCGATGATCCCTGATCTGTGGAGAAGGCAGCAATGTGTCTGCGGGGGGGGTGGAAACACTCTCCGGCCCCAAACCCAATTTCCACTGAAAGATTGAGGAGGCTACCGTGCTCCGGGCCAGATGCCGAACTCTTTCTTTTTTCGTCTTGTCTTTTAATCGCATCGGGCTTTTAATTATTTCATGAACCGGTCTTGTACCCTTTTTTTTTAACCTTTCATAAGGTGCAGGGAGATAAGAGGGCAGGGAATGCTGCTTTGGTCCTCAGAATCTTGGCAGCACGCCGTGTTTTTAGAGCAGACTTATTTTACCATAACACTCCTGGTAATGGTGAGAAGAGAGGTGTTGACTTTGACGGATGGTTTACCCTTCCAACACACGCACACACACACACACACACGCATCTGCAAACATACAATGAGTTGATGAATTATGTATTGGTGCACTGGAAACAAACTAATCAATACAAAATGTCTAGCTTCAGTATTGATCAGAAGTGTGGTACACACTGGCAATGAGGAAAAATCACATTGCACTGAGGTATACAGTATGTGTTATGAATGGCTAAGTGTGTTGCATGCAAACAGTTTCTTCAACAAATAGAGTGCATGTGCACTCCTCAAGGGAGCTTAGTATTTGTTCGTCATTAGTTATCTCACACTGAAGCACTGTTGAGTTGCCTTAATCCACCTATTTATTGATGGATGGATGGATGGATGGATGGATGGATTGATGGACGGACGGAGGGACAGATGGATGGATGGATGGATGAATTGAGTATCAGATCTTTGTCCATGTTTACATCATGCTCGTCTTGTCTCTGTCAGCTCGGCTTTACAGACCTAATCCCGGTGGGTGAAAGCGTTGTTCATGTAGTCTGTGTGGGCTGTTGCCTGTGATATAGATAAACTGTCTGAAATCAATAAGCTTCTGCACCACTTCGCCTGTGCGCACTTCCCCACCTTTTACCTTCAAAAGGTCAGAGGCAGCCGAGTCTTTTAATTCGTCATTGTTTAGTGTGTGTCACGTCCAGCTCTAATGAATCCCTGTCTTCTTGGAAACACTTCCCACCACCACTAGACCTGCACCTCCTTTTTGATGTGCTCCGAGATTTCTTGGAAGATAGATGGTTGTAACGTCCTTGACTGGTTAGCAATATGCGCTGCCATACCCTCCCTCTATCCTGCATTTTGAATCACTGTTCTGTTTGATGGCAGGCAATTACTGGAGATTGTTTTTTTCTCTGTTTCACACGCTGGTCGGCACAGTGCCCCCCTTTTATTCTTGGAAAGTAGTGTCCTGTTTTTCTACTTGACAGATGCACAAAGCTTGGAGACGGGCACAATTTGACTTGGCAAGCACACAGATTGATAGGTGGTTTATGAGTAAATACAGTCAAACGTGTTGGCGGTTGCATGAAACGAGTGGTATCTGCTGTGTGGAATATTCAAACGTTCTGAAAGAATAATTATTGTTTATAGTGATGGTTTTTGGTGGGGAACACAAAGAGTTGTCATGAGGAATACATCTTTTTAAAGCCTGTAGAAACAAAAATAATTCCACCGCACCCTATTCTTGTTTTCAGCTGCAGTGTTGTATTGGTTTATTTGCTGTGAGGAGGTATTAATGATGGATTTTAATACTCACCCAGAAAGCTTCAGCCAATTATGCAGGTTATTCAGATTTGATAAGAAGATTTAATTAAGAAGAACTTTAGTTTTTGTGAGAAAAATAATTAAATCACCCTTGAATCCAAACAAACAATGATGAGTTTAATCTGGTGCTCACTCTCTCTGTCAGGTGTAAGTTTTTTTTCTAATTATACAAATATTATGTTGCTACAAAACAAGGCTGCAGTTCGGCACTTTTGCTTTGTCTTAATTAATGGAAAGATATAAAGAGTGGAGACTGTGAGAGATGATGTATAGCAGTAATGACTTGTGACAGAGTGAGTGGTATGGATAGCTGGAGGAGATGACCTTGGCATCAGACATTCATATCTGAAGATGTGGGAAATAATCAGCGTCGGCTCCCAGCACTCAGCTGCAGCGTGCCACTGATGACTGCACTGCAAACAGTGAGCTACGACGACGCAGGGGAGTGTGTTAGAGAGGTGTGCTTCAGTTTCTTCTCTCATTTGGTGTGCTCTCAGTCTTTTCCGAAATGGCCCCTCATTAAAAATGGCCACCTCGCCACCGCCAAATAGCCTCCCAGACTAAAGCTGTTCCTGTAATGTTTGTTTACCGTAATAAAGCATTAGATTTTGACATTCTGACATTCTTGCTTGGCTAAGAAGGGAAAAAAAATCAATGCCAAAGCTTCTTATTTTGTCTTTAAAAAAAAAAAAAAAAACCAACAAAGAAAGAAAGAAAAAAAAAAAGAACTGATGCAATGAAGCAGTGATGTCCAAAAGTTGTGGTGGTAATCTGCAGAAAAACATCCACCTATCCTCCAGTCTTTCCGGCGCATTGATATTTATTTGGCTCAAATCAAGTGTGATGTTGTTTGATGTGCATAAAGCGGCGATACAGGATGTTAATACAGACGTCATGGCGCTCCGCAGCGTTAGCAGTCACCCCAACAGTCTCCGTGACATTCAGCAGTTGGAAATGGCATTTGTGACATTCACTGAGTGAGAGTAATATATTCACCTCGGTTGGCTCATCTAGCCCCTCACCAAAGCAGACAGCTGCTATAAAGGCTACGTGCACCAAGTATTCTCACACTGTCAACAACGTGCTGTAACCAGGCTGCATGATTTTATCACCCCAGAATGGAGTGAAAAAGCCGGTGAAGGAGTGCTCATACTCTATATAGAGCGCTTGCTATATGGGTTGTTTTTTCTATTTTTGCTCTTATATATATAATATACATAAAGTATTTTCTCACTTTCACATTTGTGTGGTGTTTTCCCTGTTTTTTATTGTACTGCACCACAGTAGACCTGCTCTAACCCGCACCAGAATGTGGCGAAGATGTGGCAGTAGGCTATTACTTTGTGACATATTGCAATGCACATGTCATTTAACATTTCATTCAAATGATGGACAGGGACACGTTATTGCACATTCAGCTTGTCACCAAGAGCGTTCCTTAATATCTTCTGTTCCTCACGCCATATTAGATGACAAAATGGCAACTGCTGCCATTCTCGCAGCGCTGATGTGGAAGCTTGATTCCAGTTTTATTTACTGTCAGCACGCAGCGTGGAGAGGAAAACAGCCCCTCACATTCACATTCCTACTGCTGCAGCATAGACAAGCCTTCAGAAACACATGCTTCAATGGTCATTCCAGTGGTTTGCATGTTTTAGAGAAGGGATTCCCAGACTTTTTAATCTTAAGACCCAAAAAAGAAACTCGATATCTCCCCTTTATTCAAAACTTACAAAAATATCATCATGAAAGGCCAGAACAGAACAATGGAATTTTGAATTTTAATGCGTTGGGGAGTGCGGTCAAGTATTTCACAGCATTTATCAAATTTACTGAGTGCAATGTTAAGTTTCTTACCACCTCATAAAATATGTACAACCAGCTTTTGCTGCAACCACAGGTTTGCTCTGTTGGTCAGTTGGTTGTTCAACAAAAATTCCCCACTCTTTGGTTGCCAAAGTTTTTGCTGTAGTAGGCTGAAATTTAGCATGGACTTAAGTGTGTGTGTGTGTGTGTGTGTGTGTTTGGGCGTGGAATGGATAGTGGCCCATTGCAAAAAGATGCTTTACTTCCAAATGGATTCACAGACTTGCACAACTTTTAGTGGAAAGGTTGGTCATGAGCCAAAAGACAGCTGGTCAACTGATCAGTCCAGCGGGCAAAAAAGGGGGCGTGGCAGTGGGAGTGGTCTGTTACAAAAAGGCATGTAACTTCTGAACGGATTCGTGTAACATGGCCAAACTTTGTAATAAAAACACACGCACACTTTCATTGGTCATGCCTAGCCCCGCCCCCTTCCATAACTCATCAACAGTTTGTCCTAGACACTTGTGGGAAGCATCATTGCAGACAGTAATTTTTATTTCTCTCACTTTTTCTTTGCAAATACACAGCAAAGCAAGGATTTGCATCCCAATATTTTTTGCTGCCGGTTGCAGCTATTGCGAATTTGTGCTTGTTATGTACATATTTTATTAATTCAGGATATCAACACAGAGGCCCTTTTTCTATTTTGATTTTAAAAATAGATCCATTTTTCCGCATTGCTATGCATGCTTTTCTGCCAACTGGTGACCATCTAAAATATTTTGGGTCCTGATCTTAAAGGACTATACCAGTGTTACTACATGTCATTGTCCTTGGTCAACATCGGCCACATAGGTTACATAAAATCCAGAACATCTGTGTCAAAATCCCTCTTCAGGCCAATATTCGACATTTAAATATTTTTCCCACGCATAATAACTTTCATCTCAATGGCTCCCGGCTCCCCTCTCTCTCGCTCGCTCGCTCGCTCAGCAATTTTTGTACCAAGTAAACACAGTTGTTCTCTGTAAAAGGGCAAATTACCTGTACCTAGAACCTTTCACGTCCTGTGGTGTTTCTGTACCCTGTTTCAACGTGAATTGCAGTTAATGGGATTTAAAAATGGTCAGACTTTAACAACATTTTTAGGAATTGCTGTAAGCTCAATACCCATCAAAAAATTGACTGGCATGGTCCTTTAAGTTTGGGAAACGCTGTTTTAAAACCATTAACTCTAAATCATATAAATAGTTGAACAAATGTAGCAGATATCAAGTTTCTGCATCGATTTCCTTCTGTCTGGGGAGCAATTGTTTTTTCATTTATTTCAGAGTTTAAAATCAACTCGCAGAGACTTCAACTTTGCTTGATATACTGTAAGTAATCCATCACAGGCACTTCATTGCCTTTAGTTTTCATCAAAGTTACAACCTCACTTGCTCTGCCCTACTCCTTCATTTATTACTTCCTCTCAGCTATGCCTCAGGACTCCTATCCATTCATAGACTTTTTCTGCTTTGTTCTATTATTCGATCAGTCTAAAATCTGAGATCCTTAAGCTGCCATTCCTCTTACTTACTAACATGGGAGCCAAATTCTTTTATTTTTTTGCCTGTGTGTTTAATATACCGCTTCGTGATGCCGATACTGATGCCAGTATCCAATCAGCACCTTCCATGCTGCCACCAGCAACAGTATAGTCACAGTAAAAGGTTTGTGTTGCAGCTGAGACAGTGACTGCAGCTGGAGTCTGACGTGTTGCCTTTGCCATACAAGAAATCACCAATTTTATCTTGCTATGTTTGCAATGTCCATCGCCTGTTTCTCCTCTGGGTTTGATTTTCTGTCATCATATCTCATGAATGCAGTTTTCTAGCAAATAACAATAGCACGGCTTGGACGAAATATATAAATAAAAGGTGTTCACTGTGATGGATGACCCATCTCGAGCAATTTTCAAGGCTCTGCGATTAGAGTTTTGCAATGAATGGAAGACAGAGAATCAGTGTGAACTCATGGCATGCTTTGGGAAGTGCTCGGCAATACTGTTATTTGCAGTAAAGGTCTAAAACAGGCTTTATGACTATTCTTTAACCCCTGAATGTACAAGTATAGATACAGACTACATTTGCAAAATACATATTCAAGTCAAAAAAAGCTACTACATCCACATATTGTAAAAGAGTTGTTTTGTTCCATATTTTTTGCCAGGGTTGTTCCAATACTGATAACATAATGAATATTGTCTGCTGATACTGCCTAAAATGCTGTATTGGGTATTAGGGAGTACAGAGGTCTACACACCAATCTGACACTAGAAAATGTATTTATTAGAAACGAGACCCTTCTACCTCCCAGCAGCGTCTTTTACACCTGCACTCACAAGTTCTTTATTGCACAAGCAGCCAGTTTCCAAAAACAGCAAGCAACATGTTAGACTTCCAACACAGCCATAACATAATAAGCACGGGGTTAGATGTTCACTGCTCAAAAATAATAAATGGAGCGACCCCTGCGAGCTAGTTCAGGCAGACAACTCGAGCTGCACTGATTCATATTTGTCACACGTCGCACTCGCAATCATCATTCACATGCATCCTCCCAATTTGGCGGGTTTTTTAAGCTGCGAGATTTCCAGCATCTCCCTCTGCTCTGGCATTGCTTGAGACTTGTGAAAGTGCTGCACTCAAACTTTTAGTTTCTCCACCGCTCCAGCATCCACCTGCAAGATCCAACTGGGGGTTTACGATTTACATCATCACTTTCTCATCAGTTTCTGCATATAAATTAGATTTGGGAGGAGTGATGAGGTCGGCACTTTGACGCCAAACTCAAACTACTTCATGATCCGCTGTAATAAACATTTCAAACTATTTCAAACGTGAGTTGTCTGACTGAACCTTAATTGTTCTTTTTTAATGCACTGGCATCAGATCGCTACTCTAGAGCTGCAACAATTAATCAAATAATCGATGGAAAATTAATGGCTAACTATTTTGATGATCTGTTAATCGTTTTAGTCATTTTTCAAATAAAAAAAGTAAAAAGCTTTGCTGTTTTAGCCTCTTAAAGTGAGGAATTGATGCTTCTCTATGTCATTTATGAAAATAAATAAGGAGTCTTTGTGTTTTGGGCTGTTGTTTGGACAAAAGAAGCAATTTGAAGAGATCACATTGGGCTATGGGAAATTATTTTGAGCATTTTTAGCACTTTTCTGGACAGGTTGATTAATCGATAAAAAAAATAATCATTAGTTGCAGCCCTGGTATTAGGCAATCACAAAGTTGAGTTGTTCGAATCAGCATCAGCAAGGCGAAAATGCAGCAGAGGGCATTTACTTCTTGCATAAACTACGAAAGGTGAATGGAGGAGGAAACAAAGAGAGACAAGAAAATAGGTGGGTCTTGTGGGTGATGTTGAGAGATAATTCAGCCCTTCAGGCCGTCTAATAAGAGGTAATGCAGTGCTCTCCTCTCTGCTGCCGACAACTGCTGCTGCTGCAGTTCCCCTGCTGCGTGTGAAGGACGTCAGAGCACCCTGCGATGTCCACCCTCTCCTCACCCATCCTGCCCGACCACTCTGTAATTGGGAAACTCTCGCTTTTTAATCTGGAACCTGGAAGAAGCAAAAAAGACCCGGAGAGGAGATAAAGATAGGAATTTTCCTACGGCTCCATGGAGCTACTGTAAAGCTGTGATTGACTTGGCAAAGACTAAATCAGGGCTTGCCAGCCTACTGCATTGGAGTAGATTGACAGAAGGCAAGTATGAGTAAGAAAAAGAGAACCCAGTAGAGCTCGATTGCACTCGCAGCTCAAGAGAGAGCAGCCTATTGTATTTGCAAGCCAGGCGTGCATGTGTGCGCTCTCGTCTCTCCTCCATCCCGCTCCTCCACTGGAGGATTGAGAAGGCGTGTAGCGCGGCGTCCACAGAGGGTTCTCAACACCGCCGCGCTTTTTACCGCTTGTAAAGCAATCATTTCCATCCCCACCGCACCCCATCTCTCTCTCTCTCTCTCTCTCTCTCTCTCTCTCTCCCTGCCCCCTTCGGCTGCTGGGACTGCTGAGTCAGCTCACCTACATATGGAGAGTGGCTCCCTCAACCGAGACGTTATTGATTTGGCCCTGTTTGTAAGGGGGAAATGTTCCCAAACCTCTCTGGCCAATTTTTGCTGCGGCTGCACAGCCGTGAAACACCGCTGGGCATTGCTTTGAGAGAGGAGGGAAAAACATGAACATTACCATCACACGCATGTTACCACAAATACAAGCGCGCCGTTTGATTGGAGGCAAACACCACTATAATTACACTCAGGAATATGCAACATATCCCGCCACAAATGCAGAAATACGTACATATGATGCATGTAATTGCAGAGCGGCGTGCTGCTGTGAATGTAAGTGTTAAAGATCTGGTCGTTACACTATATGAGCTGTGTACTTAAGGCTGCAAGATCGTCTGTCTCTCCCCCCTCCCTCTTGTTTTCTCTCCACCTCTCCACTACCACACTGGTGGGAGTATAACACTTGCATGTATCCTCACACACACACACTGACTCACCGAGTGCACATTTAACTAGAGCACACACTTTACTTGAATGTGGGCCCGGGCCAGTGAGCTACATCATTGCTTCATTTGGATCAAACTCCAGAGCTCAGGAGTCATTTATCTACATAGTGTGTGTGTCTAACCTTCAGGCATCCCACTCCTCGCCACTGGGAGAAATCAATGCCAGGGTGTAGAACAAAGAGAAGGCCCCCTCTGACTTCACCAAGGTAGAGATTTGAATAATTTATTTGTTATTCTTCTGCTGTAGACAATTTATCAATGTGCAGAGCTGACATTATCGGGGTACGTCTTTTTTTTTTTTTCCCCCCGATTCTTTGTTTTGTTTTGTCCTTCTTGTGTTTTATTTGGACTCATCTGCTTGATCTGTAATGAGTGTGCTCAAAAAAACCTTGGACAAGTTGCTGTATTGTAGCATACAAATCCATAATTGCCTTTTTGGAAAGTCTGAGTTTGTGTGTTTCTTAGAAAGAAACATGAAGAGATTCGTGAAAGCAGAGCCTGATTTTGAACCTCAAATTTTTGCCAGGATTCTCTTGTAATGTCCTACCTGTGCATTTATTCATTTGTAAATAGCTGCCTGCCCTGATACTAAACCAGAGCTCTGACGCTTTCAAACCAGCCTCCATTAACACCTTTTTTTGTTTTACTGCACCCACCTCACAGTCTCCCTTATTTGTCTCCTAAGAATGTGCTTGCCAAAGGAGGAGCACGTTTTTATAAAAATGTCAAGGAGAATCAGACAGCTGCAAAATTCATGAGGCGGCACTTTGCTATTATCAGCATGTCTGTGTTGTCTAAGCCTGGAATTTCCCCGAACCTCCTTCAGTATCAAGAATTTGTTTTTCGTGGGTCCTCTGCATGTGTGTGTGTCTCCGCAGTGACTGATGATATCTCTCTAGACCTGCGACTGTCTGCGCTCGCAGCTTCTGCATTTCCTGTCTTCTGTTCTGTACTACACTCACACACACATAGTTATGAGCACGTACACGCACCCCTGGTGTCTTGCTATCCTGTTCTCCCATCTCCTGTGACTTTGTCTAGCTGGTGCTGCTTGAGTGACAGCTCTTGGTTTGCCTGGGTATCCGTGGTTACAGCCCAGAGGCCTGCACCGGGGGACTCAGACCTGTCAGCACTCTCTGAATCCTGAAACCAGAGATGGATGGCCGAGAGCCACCTCTGCCCTGAGCTCTGTGCTTTGCTCGTCTCTCCTGCTCCTCTTTGCTCTTAATCCCAAACCCTCCTCCTAAGCAGACCTATTGTTGGCAGCTAGGTACTGCAGAAAAAGGAGCCAAATATGTCTTATCTGTTCCTCTTGAGGGCAGACGAGTAAAGAAACTCGAGAATAAAATTGAGCTCATTTGAATAGCACAGGTGAAGTAAAGTCAGCACAACGCTACCATTTTGCATTTCATTTTGTCAAGACAGGACTTGTTGAGTTACTATGATTATCATCTTCTTTCAGCAATAGTTGATCCAGCCGAAGTCAAGTATGGAGCAAAAGTGAAGTCACAGCATTTTGTAAGGACAGCTGGTTCTGTTGATCTTGATTCTCGTGCTAACGACCAGGATCAGTCACCCAGAAGGAGAGCACCAGATACAACAGATCAGGTGTCTGTCCATCTCCGGTGCCCCGCTTCAACCGCTCTGACAGACACGTATGACAGCTCCGACGCCGGTATTGCCTGTCGCTCCAGCACTTTAAGCCCCACAGCCGATGGATCAAGACAGAAAAGGAGAAGGTGATGAAGACGGGAGGAGAAGACAAGCACGAGTGTTGGGGGTTGTTTCGGACAGCCTCTGGCTCAGTCGCTTAAAAGTGCATTGGTGTGTGTGTGTGTGATCTCTCGACCAGCTAATGAGAATATTTAACATTTGCTGAGTCCACAGTGTGTTGAAAGTCATTCATCACTCCACTGATTTAGGTCTCGCCAGTTATATGTTGAGTGTGCAGGATGCCTGCCTTGAGGCCCTGAGGGCGGAGCCAGAATTGTGCGTTTAGTGCAAAGAAACACACCAGGGTAATGGAAGAAACTTAATTGATCATCCGGGATCTCAGGCTGTAGTGTGTGAGATTAGTGATGGGCTTTCTCGATCTTTTACATTTAAAGCTTGCACCAAGACAAATTCCAATAAATGTTTCATTGAAATGATAAAAAACTGCTGAATATTTGGGTTTTGAAATGTTGGAGAAATAAACAACAGAAAGCAAGTTAAAGATGTCAGCTTGGGCAGTTCTAACTATTCAATTATGATTTTCACCATCTTGACATTTAATTTACTAAACTTTTCGGCTGCCAAGAGCTGACAGCCGTGCTAGCTCACTGATGATAAATCACTCAGTCAATCAGACTTTATTTGTACTTTATAGCACTTTTCATACAAACATATTGTAGCACAAAGTG
>JAPZDX010000010.1:6689594-6700553 GCA_029783625.1 Naso annulatus | reverse complement strand
TATAATCAATGTCCTTCAAAGATAATTAAATAGTATTTTTCTGCACTGGAGCCCATATTGGCAATATGATGAGGGCAACCTTCTAGCAGTGACATCAGCACACTATTCCTCAAAGCTAGACGATTACAAATTGAAGTCTATTAAGTGAACCCCCTTGTTCTTTTCATTTCTCTTTGTTTATTCCCATAGGGTAGATGGGGTGATGGAGAAGCCTATTGACAGAGTTTTCCCACGTGTGTGTGTGTGTGTGTGTTCGTGTGTGGATGTATGTGTGTGTGTTTGTTGTCTTGTATAAATATATGTATATAAATGTATGTTTGTAAACTGTTGAAAATCAAATAAAAAATAATTGTATGGAAAAAAAAAGAAGAAAGAAAAGAAAAATGGGTCCAAAATGTCTTTTGGTGACGATGGGGTGAAAAAATTGGTCATAATCTGTGATCATGTTCATTTCTCCCGCGAGAATGAAAGAATCACTTTGAAGAGAACCCACCTGCCAAATTGATGTTGACTTGTGCTGTAAGGTGCTTAGAGTAGTCAAAAGACCAGAAAGCACTGTATGAATGCAGTCCATTTACCATTAAGTTAATAGTTAATCTGTGTTTCTTATTAATGAATTAATTACTCTCTAAAATCTAAAAAGCAAAAACAAAAAAAAAGGTTGAAATTACTTTTATAAATATAATTTTAGAATTTCTGATGGTATAGATATGTGAATGTATAATAATATTTTTTATTCATTTATTTATTATATGCACTGGTATCAGATAAGTACTATGTAATGGCAAAAACATCAGCTGAATTAGTATTTAGAAGGAATTCATAATATTGGAACATCTCAAAGTACAACTTCATAGTTGTACTTTGAGACTCTCAGCAATATTTCCAATAATTTTTGGTCACTCACCTAATTGATGAACTGTTGTAGTCACATTTGACCCTGTCTATTAGATCACTGCTAACCCACAGAATTACTTACATTTTTGCACAATTAAAGGAAAAAAAAAAACTTCTTTCATGTTTTTTTCTGTCTTATTCTCTTTATGTTACTTTTTTCAACCAGCCGAAGTAAATGTTCATTACCATAGTAGCAATGAAAAAAAAAGTTTCCATCTCGAATAGCGACAGCTGCTCATTAAATCTGGCCTGAGATTCATCCTGATCAGGTGGGAGGAGGGTCAAAAATCCCCACTGGATGACGCACATCCACCCATTCAGTTTTAACACTCTGTTAGTTTGACAGGGGTATAAAACCACACTGTGACAGAACACATTCCCCCACTGGGTACCTCTCCTACAATTTGGTGTAAGCCTCATTCTCCTTATCATTACCTCTCTTTTCTTTTTTTCCCCCTTCTTGGTCATTTCACTGGCCCCTCTATTTGTTCATTCCACTTGCCTAGGCTGTCTCCTGGGCCATTAATCTACACCGCTCCAACCGCTCCTCTGGGCCAGACCGGGCTCCGGCGCCACTCACTGTGCGCTCTGAAAGGCCACTGTGTTCATACAGATATGAAACGACGGACAGAGACAGAGAATGGCTTTTAGAGAAAGCACCAGGAGACATGAGATAAGTGCAGAGAAAGAGAAGGATACGAGGGAAGGGAAAAAAGCACTCGCCCCTCCCTCTCTTGTCATGTCATCTGAGGAGGAAGTGACAGAATCTTGTATTTGAGTGGGTGAGTTGATGTTGCCCTGAACAACTGCGCTGAGGTTACTGTGGTGTCTGCCCTTTTGGAAAGGTTGAGATTTGAGGAGATTAATATGCTGTTGGATCCCACTGGGGAATTTTTGGCTCGCCCAGAGCCGCCCTGGACATGCAGCAGCCGTCAGTGGTGACGGGGGACTCGGGCAGATGGCCTGGCTTAATCAGGGAGAGAGCCTTGTCCTGGCTGTGCGTCTGCGTGCATGTAGCTGAGTTTGCCATAGTGTTTTTATACAACTTGGAGTAAGGGAATTTATGTTTGCGTGTTTTAGAAACCTGTGTGTGGGTTTTGATATTTATGTGTCTGTGCTTTGAAAGAAAAAGCAATGAAGAGATGCAACAAACTTGGCAGTAAAGACCGCCTGACTGGAGGCTCTGTCACTAACCATGATAGAAAGTATTGGAGCTGACTGCGTCGGTGCACAGCACATCTGAACTCTGTTTAGCTCCAGCTTTAATGTAATTGACTCTCTAAGAAACATCGGTCTTTGATTTATTAGATAATTCCTTGTGCTGCTGCCATTTTGACTTCAATCTATAAACGGCCCTGTTGATCCGTCGAAGTAAACAAAACAGCTCACTAATCTTAAACTGTCGGAACAGTTTTCCTCCTGCATGGTTTCAAATTAATATTTCAGAGAACATCCCCTTTTAATGCCATCGCTCAGGGGGAAAAACACAAGAAATCATTACAGTAGATACCTTTAAAATGAACTGGCGTATAATTACATGCCTGATAAATGCAGCGTTTCATTAAAAACAGCATTCTACCAGCGTGAGTTATCTGCGATGAATTTTATTTCAGTCGCTTTTCAGATTGAAGGTTGACCTCATGTTTAGAGTTCAACATGTTCTCACCAGGGCGCGCAGCGGTACAACACGCTGTTGCTGTTTTCTGGAGTGTCATTTGGGGAAAGTTAGGCAGTGTATGTGCATGTCCCCGCCCAGAGGACGTGTGTTCTATTCCCATACTGACAAAGACTCACGCTGCCAAACCACCGGCTGGCCTTGAATTTAGATGGGGCCAAGCTTAGTAAGGGAGACTTAGGGAAGTTGTAGTACAGTGCATGTTGTGCAGCAGTACATCGACAGTTGCTGTAGAAAGCTGGGAGTACTATTTGTTCACCCTCTGTTTCCTGAGACTCTCTGGGGATTCAAACCAGTGAGCTCTCCAGTCATAAGCACGCTTTCTTTACCACTGTCCCCGCTGTCAAAAACTAAAGCTTAAAGCTCTAACAAGGGGAATGTTGGCTGTACAAGCTGTCATATCCTTCTCGTTTCCTCTAAAACGTGGACTTAACAAGAACACTTAATAAATGCATTTAATAATTTCTGCTAAGGAACAAGGAGTCTTGGATGGTGCAGGGATTTCGTTGGTTGTTAAATTGTCTTTTAGTGCTACAGTATGGACGGCGCTTCACATGAATGCTCACAGTTTGAATCATTTTATTTCCATACAGTGTGATTTTTTTTTTTTGGCCTGGAGATGGAAATTCTCTTCCTGCCCTCCGGTCAGGTGCAGGGTCAAGCAGCAGGACTGGAGCCTCTCGAATAGGTAGGGGTTAAATATCTTGCTCAAGGGCTCTTGGAGCACTATGTACACACAAGGGGATTAAAACATTCAGCCCTGCAGTGTGAGGATGACCCCTGTAACGGCTCGGCTGTGCAAAAGTCAAAAATGCGCGCTCATGAAAGGGAGGAATGGACCTAAATGTGATGCTTTGTTGCTCCATGGGTGGTTATGTTACCATCTAGCCCTGGAGCATCTCTGTGGTAATGACGGAGAAGGCGAAATAGAAGACGTCCAGAGCATCTCCATGGCGACAGAGGTGATGTCATGGTCCACGATCCTTGTTGCCGGCGAACTCTCATAGCTGCGGATGCAACCGCATGCTGTGGCAGCTTTTTTTACACGGAAGGCCAGTCAGCTCACGAACTTCTCCATTGTAAATCACTGTCACTGTAGCAACTCTGCTTGCTCCCTTCCAAGTTGTCTTCCATTTGTTGCCTGTTTAATGCTCCTGGTCTCTTTTTCACTCTCGTTGCTGCTCTCTCTGTTATTGATGTCTATATCTCTCGATCTCTCCCCCAGCTTGGCCATACACTCTGAGCCGCTGGTGTTGAAAGAGATGGATGCTCGCTGCCCTCCGTAATCTCCGTAGCAGCCATTTAGATAATTAAGTCACTATTCTTACACTTGCCCCCTTCCCTGCAACCAAAGCTACACTAACACACACACACAAACACACACACACACACTCTCAAATGAATTAATCATAATGTACTATAAACATATGCCTGATACAGTAGGTGCAATACTGCGGAAGCCAATAGAATATGTCATGTTTTTTTTCTCCAACTGCCCTGTGTGTGTGTGTGTGTGTTAACATGTGTGTGTGTGTTTGCGTGTGTGTGAGCATGGGCCTTTGTGCAAATGTGGCTTCAGCAGTGAGAGCTGTTTGTTTTGATGCCGTTGTTGGTTTTTGTTTAGAGAACAGAGAAATCCGCAAAAGGATGCAGTGGGGAGAGAAAAGGCGACAGCTGCCATGGGCCACAGAGAATACACACACACACACACACACACACACACACACACACACACATAAATACACCCATAAACACACTGCATGATTGGCGTCTGGAAATCTGCCGCTCCCCCAGCCCGTAGAAAAAGCACGCAGAAACACTGGATGGGAAAGTGTGCACGCTAGCCCCAGGGTTTTTCTCCAGCTTTGTGTCTTGCCGTTGTGATAATGTGGCGTTTTGTTGAAAGTCAGTGTTTTAATTAACTGAGCAGCAGCGTGCGGCGGTGAAGGTAGTGCTGCCTCTCTGTTCCTCAGGCTAATCACATGCTGACAACTAAGCACTGGCAGGGTGTGACTAGCTCGGTCATTGCAATATTTCATAACAGCCTGGTCATTCGTATCTGCGCGGGAGCCAGTGACAGCTGACATTTCTGGAAAAATGACGGATGGCACATGTTGTTTTCTTCATTCAAAAAGTAAAAAACAGAGCCCCTGTGTTTAAACTGCTGTAAACAAGTGGCTTGGAAACCCTTGCATCATGTCATATCCCCCACAAAATACACACACACACAAATGTATTAGACAGGCATACACACACAACTGCTTTCTCCCAAGATTGCGAGAAAGTTCTACTTATTAATACTGCACGAAAAGAATTGTACTGATGCACACTGAGGGCAAAACTTGCAGTCAGGGTGCAGGTATATGCAATATTTCTAAATCTTAAGGAAAAAATAACCCTCGGTCCAAGTTCCTTTTTATTCCTCGTCTCTCTGCCTGCATAATTCACCACATCCCTTTTTTAACCGCTTTGAATGATTTGGCCTTTGCTTGCATGCTCTATCAAAGAGAAGATGATCGGCAAGTTTCTGTCTCTGGCGAAATGAGGCACTGTGTGCCTGTCACCCAGCAGTGTTTCATCCATCAAGGTGTCAGATTAATGTACAGAGTGCCATCTCTAACCATCATCTCTGAAACCTCTGTGGAAATCCTAATAGGCAGATGAGATAATGAGATGGATTCAGATTAGTGTTAGATCTGCTCAGAATAGCTGGCGACTGCCCCGTGGTTCAGGTTTATTTCTGTGTTATATGCTTCGCAGTCGTCTTGTAGCTGTTTCTGTTCAGGTAAAACCAGTTTATATGCATCTAATAATCGACTAGAACTGGAGATATTTTTGGTCTAAATGCTGCCCTAACTGTTTGGCTCGGTGTTGAGACTCCCTATGATTTTATAAGAGTCAGTCTGAATATCAGTGAGGCATGTGAACTTTAGCAAAGTGCTAAATATCCACAAACCACTGGGAATAATAGCACCTGTTGATGCAAAGAATCAATCCTATCCTATGGGCCTATTGGTTTTCATACTAGTAAGTAGCTGCATTCATCTCTGCTTCTTATCCCTGAAGCATACAGAGTAAAATAAATAGTCAACAGAGCCACCATGATGTCACCACTTGGTTTGCTGGCTGACATTTTAGCTGACATTATGGCTGTTGTTTGTTTTCTTGAGGTCAGAGTCGGCCATATTTGGACGAAGGAGTGGAGCAGGCGAGGATATGCACGGCTACTAGTTACCGACTGTTTTTTAAACTGCATACTGTACCAGCAGGACATACTGATTTGGACAAAAAGTGGTGTAGTATGCTGTATGTAAACGCAAGCAAAGTCCGCAGTATGCGCAGAAAGTCCCGGATGTGTACTGACTGAGAGGAAATCCCCAGTATGCATAGATCATTCTACCTCACCTGCTGTTTCCCACAGTGCAATTCGCTGTGATGTTGCAAACAAAACCAGACTGGACGTTTGATTTTAAAGCTGAATGAAAAAACAAAAACACCCACACAAACAGAAAAAGAATCTCCCTGTCACGTGCAAAATGCATGCTGGGTAACCTGCCTGTGTATAGCAGTGTGAACAGATGGCATACTGATTGTTCATTTTGCATTCAGTATGTAGTACATACAGTACACAGTATGCAGTATGTGTTTTATAGTAAGTGGTTCTGAAAACTGCCTGTGCTTCCATGCCCTTAGTTATGCATAACTTTAAGCCTTCATTTATTTTAATGAGTGATTTAAATAAAATGTTGCCTTTTTTCATGGACGAAGGAGAAGACAAACAAGGTTTTTGTTTTATGCTGTAAACATGTTTATGCCAGCCTCAAGGGGCCTTTCGAGAGAATCACAGGTTTTGGCATTTCTGTGTCGACTTTATTTTTCTGCCCCTTGCCCTGGAAATGCCCTTTTTTCCTTGCTCTTTGCAACCTCTACACCTCTGACTGGAAACAGAATTTAGCTATGTCAGTTGTTATCCGGACCGTCCTCTTTTCTCTCTGACGTACACACTTTAACATTGTCGCCACCTGAGCCAGAACAAGCTGTATCACCTACTGGGAGATTATCATGTCGTTCATCCTCAGCAGTAGCCTCCTATTTTTGCCCCTGACCACCACTGGATTCAGTGGCCTGCTGCCCGTCTGTCCAGGCTGTTTCCCTCTCCTCTTCATTTGGTGCAGAGGGACTGTTATTTTCGATGTAACCTCCACTTTTTCTGTTGATTATTTCCCACTCGACATCTGATATTACATGGATGGATGGATCCATTTTAAGGAGTGGAGAGGTGACAAATGTCAGAACCACTTCCTGCCCCCGCCTGACGGTTATAGCTAACCTATAGACAATTTTGGGACAATGTTTCAATCAAATTGGCTTTCTCTGAAAGTCATTTTTCCACGTTTCTTCCCCGATGTCTGGCGGTGGCCTTTCGACCCACTAGGCTGAGCGACCCATATGGCATTTGACAGCATTGCAAGATTGCAAGTCCAAGCCTGCACTTTGCCTCCTCACACACAAACACAAACCATGTTTGAGTTCAGGAGAGAGACGCAAATTTTTTTCTTTCCCGTGTTTGCTTTTCCTTCAGCTTCCACTCTGTTGTTCTCGTGTTTTTTCCCTCTTGAGGAAGATCAGTGAGGTTTCTCCTGTATCACGTCCTTAAGAGCGAAAGCTAAAAATACCCGGGAAGCCCTGGATCTTTTCTGGCAGATCATATTGCTTCATCAATCCATACTTCACAAAAAGGGGAAAAATATCCTAAATATGCTGGTGAGGAAATATACAAATATAGAAAATCTTTACTCTGTACATCTAATTTTGACTGTTTCAGCATGCAAGTGCATTACCTTCTTAATGACACCTGTATTGTTTGGTTGTGCAGGTGCACATGTTTGCTTCCTTGTGTAAGCAGGCCAGTATGTGTACACATGAAAGATGTCCCATCTTTGAGATTTCAGAGTGTATCTTTATCATCTGCTGTGTCCTGGTCGGTACGGTCTGTAGCTGAGGAGGAGAATTTAAAAAGCTTGAGATTCAGTCTCGCTTTGCTCCAGGCTATTCCTGTACCAGCAGTCTCTCCCACTATTTAAATATCAGGATGAAGACCTCTGTTGTCCTAGAGGAAGTGTCAGCACATTTACTGGTGTGCATTTGTATATGTGACGTGTGTAACCATGGCTGTGTGTCTGTGATAGTTATTGTGTGTGTGTGTGTGTGTGTCTCCCACAGGGCTGCTCATTTACAGCAATATCTTGTCCTCGTACGGTTACAGTGTGCCTACTTTCCCCAGACCTGCTGATAGACGAATTGATCATTAGTACAACTTGTAATTGTAGCAGGTGTCTCTTTTTGTGTGCGTTTGTGTGAGTTTGTGTGTGTGTGTGTGTCTGTGTGAGTAGGGTGAGAGCTTGGCTGTCACCGGGTCAATAGAGGTAAACACCACTAAGCTACTACAGATTGGAAATGGAGCCCGTCTGCTTGGGGAATATCTGTGGCGGGGGTATTGAATGAATGGCGGAATGTGCCAGCAAGGCAAACATCACACCCTAAAGCAGAACTATGACACATAACCCGTCCCACTCCCCCCCCGATCACATCCTAAACACCCCTCTCTCCGTTTCAGCCTGCACACACACACTTACCCGCACACACTTTACTGCTGTTATATCTCATTTGCTCACTCGCTCACGCTGTCTCGGTGTCTCTCCGTCGCTGCCGCGTCCTGTCCATCTGTTTCTCCCCCTCTTTCCTCACGTCTATCTGCGGCTCCCCGCGTATTCCCACATGGCTTTGTTAACGCAGCTCTGTCATACACACCCGACATGCTGCGCGCCGCCTTGGAGTGACAGATGCTGTTCTTCGGGGCGTGTGTATCACATTCCCACCTGTCAGGCAACTTTTTATTTTGGCTGATCACCCTGCCGTCGCTGGGGAACTGGAGGCATGGAAGGCAGACTTAATCGAAGTCAACCAAAACAAAAAACTAAAAACCGGCACAGGATCGTGCAGGGCATCTCCATGGTGATGGCATGAGGTCATGATGATGTCAGTCACAACCCCGCACACAGATAGACATCGACATACTCCCACGCATACACCTGCACTCATTCTCATTTTCTCCACTCCATAACTGCATGTCTTTGTTACGTATGTACAACCAGACGCCCACACCATCTCGCTTTTTGGTGTCAGTTGCAAATGCGCTTGGAACATCGTACACTGTGTGCTGATTCTGACGCATCAGCAGTGCTAGAATAGCTGTTTTTTTGAAACAAGAGTCGAAAACGCCCAGCGACTAACACAAACACGCACACACACTCTGCCTCCTCTGCAGCTGACTGCTTTTAACTCATGACGTGACTGACAACACAATGGAGATGCCAGTCAGCCAGCCAGTCAGCTCATTAGGTTTGATTGCTGACGAGGTGTTTCTCACTTTCTTTTTCGGCTCTTCTGTGCTCGCTGGAAACGGGACTCTTTTTGTTACCATTCGGGCTTCCGGAGGATTAATGATTTTAATCATTTTCTTTAGATTTCTATCTCTCTGCATGGGATCCTCAGTCATCTGTTATTTTAAGTAGGAGTTAGAATTTGGCGTGGGAAAGTCTGATACCTTCAGGCAAGATTATTAACATGCTGACAGGATTGCAGGAGCTGAAGAGCCTCATTAATTGCTGTGGGGTATGACTGAAATGTTGTCATTAGTTTCTTATGAAATTGAAAAGGCTCTTCAGACGGTTGGCTTAACATGCAGGCCTTTCAGCAAAGGTTATCATCTCTCCTCTGAAAGAGCGTTGTTTTGTCGGGGGCTGACAGTGACTTCATTGGATGTGAAAGAAAATGGGAAAATCTTTATTGGCACCTTCTCCCTAGAGCAGTGCAGCGCCGAGCAAAGTGTCATTGTAGATGTGATGCATTTAAGTGTTTATCTGGTCTGGCGGAGTCCACAGGTGTCTTGGGTGTTGGTTTCCACAGGCGCCTCCGAGAGCAGAATTTCTTTTGTCACCTTCTCGTATTTACCATTGCAAACACACACAGCGCACACTATCCGCCTTAAGGTGATGAGCGCCTACACACACGCACAAGCACACGCACATGCACACGCACAGACTTGAAAGGAGTTGCAGAAACACTTGTAGAGGGAATTTAAGTGTCTGTAATTAGTAGCTTAAATCCTTCTGTTTACCAAGGGCCATAAACGTGGAGGGATTTGTTTCAGTGACACTCATTCTGCGGGGATCAGTTGCCAGCCTGCGGTTACATTGTGCATACTGACATGCATAGTGCAAGGATGACAGGAATTTACTTACAGGATTGTGCACATATTGAAATGCAGTGACAGCATTCTGAAAATGCCACTTGGGGAAGTGAGTGATGGAGTTTGAAGCGTGGTAATTTGTTGTTTGTATAAACTTCTCGAAACAACACACATTCACCCAAGTTTCAAAGGAGAAGCAGGATAACATCTAGGTTGGAAAGTAAATGTTGCATAACATGAGATGATAACAGTTCTTAAAGGTAATGCATCATTTTTAAACCAAAGTAGCTGTCACTTTAATGGCTTTTTGTGCCGTAGAACACTGTGGGCAATGTTGTGAGTCAAAGAGCAAGGCTGCATTGCTCAAATATTTAGTAGTGGCTTTTTTATTATAGCCAGAGTTTAACACCCAGTGATTGTGACGAGCATGTGTTGCATTTAAATAAAACCCTATTATCTGTGAAGCCATGGAGGACCCTGAATGAGGGTTTATCATGGCAGGACAATTTCTTCCAAAAGTGACGTCCCAAATGTATTCGATACCTTCTCCTGTTAACATGATGTTGGAAGATACAGTACATGTTGTTTGGAATCAGTCAGACACAAATGAGCCTTTTTACACTTTTTACCAGCCCACACTAAAAACTGCATGAAATTTAATACTAATAGGAGATATTTAAAATGAAATAACAGTTTCCTTTAAAACATATATGTGATTAATTCGCTCTTACATAATGTATTTTTTAATTTGTTAGTAACACTAATGACAGGGCTGGGTATTGGGTAGGGCTTCACGATATGATAGGCATCACGATACATGGGTCACAATACGATATATCACGATAATTTGCAGTACAGTGCTTAGTGCGATATATTGTGATATTCCACATAATTCACTGAAAATGTAAAAACAAAGCTGAAATAGAAGTTGCTGTGAACAGTCTAGACAGTCCTAATACATCACATCACATTATAATGATAATTCAGCAGACAAATTGAGTCAAAATAATTTCATTCAAAATTTCCTTTCTAATTCATTTCAGTATTGGCAAATTACAAAAACACTGATGTAGCTGTATCAAATTTTTAAAAAAGCAATTTAAATGCACCCCTTGCACTTTAACTGGACATGACA
>JAPZDX010000010.1:6676610-6689494 GCA_029783625.1 Naso annulatus | reverse complement strand
TGGACAGGACACACTGAAACAGAGGAGGCTGTAGTTCACAATTTGTTCAAAACATGATTAAAAAATATATATATATATTTTTTTTTTTTAAATATCAATTAAATATCAAATATCAATTTGTGGAGCTGTAAATTAATACAGATATCACAAAAAAATATTGTGGTATTGCCATATTGATTTTTTAGAACAGTAGAAGTAATGACAGCATTCACGACATTCATGTTTACCTTATCCATAAACAGTTTCTTAATTTTTTACGGTCCTTTGAAATTAAATAACCAAGGATTTTAACCACCTATTGTGACATTATTACAGAGAATACAGACTTCTGGCTCTGACACTGGATGATGGGGATTTGTTTTGTCCTGCTAACACGCAGACAGTTTTAACTTAGATGTAACTGTGACTGTGACTTGGAAATTACTTAGTTTTAATTGTTATCATTAATCATACTTTATCAGTAGGGCTAGCAACATAATGACAGCTGTTGGCATTCGGTAATAAAATGTTCAGTTTGAGTAATAAGGAAATAATGGGACCAAAAATGAAGGCATAAATGAACTCTTTGGCACAGTACTTGCCTTACATCTGCAAATTCATTCATTTGTTCTCTTCTTAGGATTTGTATCTTATTAACGTTTTCCTTTTCAACAAATTGAAAAGGTCAGAGGAAGGAGACAGAGAGAAATTTGGGGCTTGATTAAACCAAGGACTTCATTTTCTTATGTGGCTGTGCATTAGATAAGGAATTTTCAGATTTTTGCATGCCAAGCATTTGATAGAAACAACTCATTTACAAGTGCTACTGCAAATGCACAGCGAGTGGCTGAGCTTTTGTCAGCTGAGCTGTTTGTCTGCTCGTCAGGTTGTTTTGTTTTTCAAAATACCCATTTCTGAAAAGTTAGCGCTACTGTTAGCAAGCTTGTAAGCTAAATTTTAGTCACGGAGCAGCTTTGTGGCAGGAGCAGACTGTACCAGGTGAGCACTGACAGCTTAGGAAGTGATAAATTATAATAATGATGATAAGATTTTTATGCTGTAGAGTGCCTAAACCACACGCCTCTACATTTGGGCCATGGGACCCTAATTCGGAAAAAATATAAGATTGGCAGAACTATTTAAATGGGATAAAAAAAATAATTTGTCTCTTCTCATCGACTTCTGTTCATATTTTTTCTGAAATAAGGTCCCATGGGGTCCACTGGAAGGGGCAAGACTTTGCCACTTTATTGTCAGAAAATCTATTTAGAAATAATTAATAATAATAATAATAATATTATAATTTATTTTATTTGCAAACATTTTTCCTCACCTTCACTGCAATTTGCTACCCTCCCCCCCAAACTTTCTTGTTGAAATACTTTTTACATAACTTTTTTTATCGCTGTGTATTGTATTACTTTGTAATTTGCAGCCTTCCTGAAGGTCATTCCACACAAAGCTATCTTGTGTTGTTCTTGCAAACTTAGTTCAGTGCCTTTTTCTTCAAAATGTAATGGATTTGTTCTTCCAGAGTGCCATTTGTTCTTGGAGGTCTACAAGAAGACAAAAAACTCGACCGCTTTTGCAGTAAATCACAAAACTCTTTGGACAAGACAGCGTGGTGGATGCACAGTGGCGTGCACCTCCCACTCACATCCGAAAAGGATTGATAAAATAAATTGTACAGACTTGTGAATGCTAATGCACTCTGCCCCCAATTCCGACTCTTGTGGAGATAAAGTCCCTTTCTTATTTCTATTTCTCCTCCTGTTTTTATGTGGCGAATTTTGGTGCCCTCTTCTTTCTCAGCTGAGGTGTGGAGCTCTGGTGATAAGAGAATATTACCTGGCACTAACTCTGCCATTGTTCCACTGGACTAGCACCTTGTTACTCTCTCCGTCTCAAATATTTTTAGAGATAATATGAGCTTATTGTATTGTAAAATTTGAGGTTATTAAAAGGGGTTACTGCGGAGAGGGAGAGGAGGTTATTACAGAGTGAGTGACAAAGAGAAAGAGAGCGTGAGAGTGTTGTCCCACAGCTTTTAGTCGCTCCGTCTGGCTCTATCGCCTCGTATCAGCTTGCTGTATTTGGACAGAGCAGACCTTGTACGAGAGAGAAATAAATGAAGAGGGGATTCAGAGAGGGAATAAAATGGGTGAAGAATAGAATAAAAGGGGGCACAACAGAGAGAGACATAAAAGAAGAAAGAGTGAGTGTGTGTTTTAGCAGGGAAATGAATAGATGGTCGCAGCAGCTAAAGAAACAGAAGGGCCAGTGCTCCCACCACAGGCTGCATCGTGTATCGCCTGCATCAAAGCTTTTTTAAACAACCTTTTCATTTCCAAAAGACTCTCACACACTACGCCGGAGTTTTGAACGTGCGTGCTCATCATTAATCCTGCCTAAACATTCCGCGCATACGCAGTCATTCACTTGAAGTATATACTGCCTCCCTACACTCCCCACACACAGAGATACTCACAGAGAAGCCGGCATTTCAAGGCACTCGCTCCTCTGTGAGGCAGAGACAGCGTGACAGACCCCAGCGTGAAGAATAAAGACCTATCATCCGCTGTCATTCTCTCCTTACAGACCAGGGGATTTTGCATGGGGCTTGCTGAACCTGGTTTGAGGTTGTTATTTATTTATTTCATCTGTTATCAAGGGTTTGGGAAGCATAACGTGCCTTTGGTGAGGAGGAGTACAATGCACTACAATCCCCTCAGTGATGGATTCCTCCACTCAGATCCTGTACCGCTTTGATTTATGATATAATATAGAGTGATACGCCGCTCATGCTACACAATAGCGCCATACCCCATACTGATGTAATTCCAGCTCGCTGTCGCCTCTTAGCCTATCAGAGCCTGCTGTGCTTGAAAAGGGGGGAACCCTCAAATGCACTTCAAGGGCAATCTGATTGAATTAACCAGCCATTAGATGTATGAGATGAGCTCTAATTGCGGGGGTATTTATCTATTCAGATGAATGAGTTTTGACCGCAAGGTCATGGTAATGCTGCGCCATGCTCAGGAAAGCCTGACTTAGCGCGTACCTGTTTGCCACACACACGGCCCTGTTGTTTTAGCCTCTCATCTTCGAGCTTTGTCTAACAAATTTAGCTCCTTATGGTGTTGGCACTGATGGGTTTTTTTTAGCAGTTCTCATTTCTCTCCCTCTTGTCACAGCCCTCGTTAATGACTGGGAGAACAGGAATTAGAAGCAACAAATGAGCCGCGGTGTGTTCGTGTCAGTCAGGTGCATTCGGAGCAGATGCTGCATGCATTTACACCTTCACATCAACAGACTTTCTCCTTAACTCAAACGTTGTCTCGCTCTTTTTTTGTCCTCCAGTCGTTTCCTGTGTTTGAAACCCTTTCATTGTGCCTATATGTCTTACTCGTACTTCCATTTGCATACATACAGTATAAAAGAAAATGTCAACCTGACCTACACTCTTTTCCTTTATGTTTCCTGCAGGCCTGCCCCTGTTGTTCCCTCTGAGAGGAAGAGGAAGTGATGTCACGCCACCACCACCGCTTTGAGAGGGACTACCGGGGACCCTGGGAGCGGAGAGATATCCGTCCTTCTGGCCTCCACAATGGAGGAGCCAATCATAGCTGTGCCTCTGCCGTTGTCAATGGCAACAACCGTCCGGGGCTCCTTCCCCTTCCAGTTATCCCCTCCCTGCTCCCCACCCCGGTCACAGTTGCCGTGACAACGTCGAGCGGCGACATTGCTGTCAAGCGAGGCATCACGGCAGCAGGATCAGTGACTCCTGCATCAGCCAAGGTAAGAGTCTCATCCAGATGGACGCCGCAACACCTGCCTCCCTCTGACTCATCTCAGAAACCTCTCAGAGTTTCCACCTGCTCTGTCAAGTTTCTTACTCGTCTTTGTCTCTCCCTCTGTCAACTTTTAAATCTGTGAAGACTCCCCAACTGGACATAATCTCCAACTTTCTCCACGCTTTTGAGGCTTTCCAGTTTCCTTCTCTCTCGCTGTCCTCCGGTTCTCCTTTTCTCACTTTCTCCAAATGTTTCTGCTCTGTCCAACTCACTGGCATGCCTGTCTTCATGGTTCAACTGTCTCAGCTCTTCAAGCCCGTCCGCCCTCCCTCTGTCTTTCTCCATCTCTCTCCCTCTCTCCCCTGCAGCCTCCTGCACTCTCCACCCTTATCCCTCACTCCAGTTCTGCTGCTCTCTCTGCACTCTCTGTCCAAAGCCCCATTCTTGCCAAACCATTTTCCTTCCATCTTCATTTTCTCTCTCTGCCAAATGGCAGGCTCGTCCTGCCTTTGCCTCCTTGGTAATTTTCTTCTTTCATTATGTAAATGACCTCTGACAGTGGCTCAGACGGGGGCTGCTGTCAGAAGTAATGGTTAGAGGTGGTGCTTTTCTTAACAAGCAAACAAACAAAAAAGGACCACATTATTATACAAGCCCTGAGTTACTATAATGATTTTTTTAAAGCAAACACACAGCTACGCTTTCTTTTTTACACATTTCAAACTGCTTCTTTTTTAATGTAGGTATAAATCCATGCAGGTTTAGATCCAAAATAGGTTATAAACCCATGTTTAATTAAGCCTCACAGGACACTAATGGCAATATTTGATGGTGGCATATGAGTAAATATTCATTATTTGACTGTTATCATATTTGTAAATCACATATTGTGTTTAGCTGTACAGAAAACTGCATCTTAAAATGTCTGAGTGTTCTCGGCAAGAGCTGTACAGTTTGTGTTCTCCAGTCCCTCGTCCGGGGATTTGCTAGCTAGCTGGCTGTCAGCAACGTGTGAAGAGAGGGGCCTCTACCAAAAACGAGTCAAACATTTCAGCCTCTCCCCTGCGTCTGCTACCATGGATACCATTCATCTTCTCTCAACACTCCTCCTCGCTATCAGATCATTTGCTTTAATTTGATCTTCAACAGATCCATCCTGGCTTTTTTTTTCCTCTTCTTCTCCTCTTCACCTTCTCTGGCTCTGGCTCTCAGTGGGGCTTGCACTCTTGGAGGAGAGGTAAACAATGCTCTGGTAATTTAGCTCGTAAGTGCACATCATTAGATATCCTGCTGAATGCACTGACCGCACAGTAAATCTGCTCTGGCACCGCGTCGGCCCCTCCTTTTGTGCGACTGAATAATTACAAACATCTCAACAAAGTCTTGCCAACTCCCTCTGTGGCCATTGTCATCATTCAATGGCTGCCAGAGCAATTAGGCGCATCATCTCGCACATGAAATGCGCAATACTTTAAAGGTAAAGTATATGTGCGTGCATATGTGCAGCATATGTAAAGCAGATCCTTCCCTAGATGGCTCTGCGTTAGCTTTGTTCAGGGATTTACCTTTCTGCTTTGTCTCGCCTTTGACAGTCCTTTGTAAGGCAGTTTAAAAAGGGAAATACCCAGAGTCTGGGCTCTCCTTAAATTATGACCTAGAAAAGATACAGGGGCCTCAAGAGCTGGCCCGATACCACAGGAGCCTGTCTCTCTATCTTCCTCTTGGCCGTCTCCTGTCCTCACTTGCTCTCTCTCTCTCTGTCATCTTCGATCAAAGCGGTTGGGGGTCAGTCTGATGGACGGATGCAGCTCTCTCTCCATGGTCCCTGTGTCTCTGCTCTGTCCGTGGCTACACTAAAAAGCTGACAGCCTGTTATTGATCTCCACTGTTTGGAGACTCTCTCTTTATAAACACAACTGTCCACGCTGGGACACAGTACAATAGCTAGACATGCTCTGGAGTGTGTATGTTCATGTATGAGTTTCTGCAAAACCCTTGCATTTATGGCTTTGTTTTATAAAAGCGTAAATTGAGGATTAATTTCCTCAGATGTAAAACAGGACATAGAACAGGTGTGTCGTTTCAGTATTGCTTAACTGTTTTTTTAATGCTGTGCTGTTATACATAATATTTCTTCATGCAGTTTCATTATAAGTTAAATGGTCGGCATGGTGCTGCTGTATCTGTGCATACACGTGTGTAGGTATGCGTGTGTTTGTGTGTGTGTGTGTGTGTGTGTGTAGGACGAATGCTGAATTAAAAAGTACCATCTGGTCGTATTGTCCATCCTGATGTGAAACTAACCACATGGAACAGTGAACTATAGTTAATTCAGAGCTGTACTTTATCTCCCGCAGGGCCAGTAATTAATTTTTATGTGTTCATGTGCAGTTGTCATGGATGTATAGTCACCACACACATTTAATCCATGTTATTAATAGCCACAACTATTTCCGTCTCTAGCTGATAGACAGGACTTGAATGTGTCAGCAAAAACTTAATTTACTATCTCATAATTATTTTGACTGCTTCCAGATAATGTTATTGCTTTACTTGTAACTTACAGGGTTCGTGAAAATATTGAACAATGCTTTTACATCCAGCTTTCTGCATAACATGATAGCAACCAGTGATGGGCATTTGAAGAAATTTCCTTAATCGAACATCGGCAAAATTAACGATCTTTTATCGATTTCATCTTTTTTTTCATATTAAAAATCCCTATGACAGAAAATACAAAATACTGCACATTTTTTCTTAATCAAATCTTCATTCCAAGAAGAACTTAAAGTCCAACAACAATTCTCTCAGACAAGGCAGTTAAAGTTCAAAAGTTTAACTTAAACAAAAAACACAAAATGTGCACTTAATGCAAAAGCAGCCGAGCGCGAGCCTTAAACGCTGTGATGCTCTTAAAGACGATTGAGCCTCTTAAAAACAATTTTAAAAAACAGTCAGAACAAATGATAATAACCTAATCACCAAACACTATTTACCGTTGTGCGTTGCGTCTTCTCTGTGCGGAGACTGAGGGGATGGTAGGTTAAGAGGACGATGCTTGACCTTAACCAGGGTCTGATGTATGCTGTTCTAGTGGTTCAACATTTCGGTCTTGTCGTGTGTACTTTTACACGGCTTTGCAGTGTTTACAACAAACTGTCATTTTTTAAATTTGAAATGGTCCATGGTCTGTTTCCTACAAGTCATATTGCCCCCATTTGGTAAGATGTCTCATTGCTGTCACTATGCAGCACAACCTGTATTACGTTATGTTATGCTTAATCAATAGATATGTCACGTAAACAACAAATTCCTTAACAATTAGTTATTGATCATCAATCATGTCCATCCCTAACAATAAAGCAAACTAATCTTAGACAACGATACAGTTCTGCAACAGATAAACCAATGTAAGGAATTCTGTTAATGATCAACAGGCTGTGCACTTGAACATATATAGTACATTTAAAAGTACGATTACTTCTATAAAAAATGAGTAGAGTTAATGTGAAAAAAACATTCAATACTCCTACTCAAAAGTGCCTTGTTAATAAAATCCTGAAAGTGCAAGTTACTTCTAATTTTAATATAAATTTATAGTTAAATATTCTCAAATTAATGCAAAAATTTGAAAAAAATTGACATTAACAAAACATGAGTGATCACGTACACATAAACTAACAGCTAGCCTAATAATAGCGAGCTTCACATAAAAAACTAACATAGTTAACATCAGCTAGTTACACATTTAAAAAAATAACAGCTTACATTCACTAGCTACACATGAAAAACTAACATAGCAACATTTGTGAGCTACTCATAAAAAAACTAGCATAGCTAACATTAGTGAGCTACTCATAAAAAAACTAGCATAGCTAACATTAGTGAGCTATACATTAACAACTAACGTAGCTAACATTAGCTAGCTACACATAAAAAACTAATATAGCTTATGTTATTGAGCTACACTTGAAAAACTAACATAGCTAACATTAGCTAGCAACACATAAAAAACTAATATAGCTAAGCCTACATTAGCGATCTACATATGAAAAACTAACATTAGCTAGCTAACTACATTTTAACTAACATTTTTACCAGTAATGTTAGGCTATGTTCAACTTTATTTAGTGTGCCTGCAGAGGTCAGAGGACGAGTTTGTAAAAGTGGAGCTCTCAGTGTTTTTTAGGAGGCACAACAAGCACTTTGTCATGTAACTGTGGTCTTTTTCAGATTTGAGGTATAAAAACTGCAGCCAGATGTGATCAAGGATTGTCGCTGGAAGCTGCCTCTTGCTCTTGGCTTTGCTCCGTCATCATCACATTGTGGTTAAAAGACAGGTGCTGCTTCCTTTTCATTTCAGGCAGCTGGAAACATGCCATCTGCAGCAGAGCTGCCCGCCGCAGTCTCCTTCCTACACTCAGTCCCTGCAGTTGAAGCCGAGAAGTCGTATGAAATGTATCTGGCAAATGTAGTGAAGTAAAAAGTAAATTGTTGGCTCAAAAATGTACTTGAATTCCCTGAAAGAAAAAAAGTATTATTTTTCCTGCCAGTTATAGTGAATTACTTTCCCACCTCTGCCTACAGGTTTGGCTGTTTATGTTGTAGTCATTATAGGCATGCAGAGACATGAAGACATTAAATTGGTATTTTCTTGTGTGAACACAAACTGTTTCAAAAGAATTCTTTGGCTATAAAGTCTGTACACCTACACCTTCTATGCAGAGTGCTTTCACCCTCTTTATTATTATCAGCACTTCTCAGACATCCTTTAAGCTGCATTAATGCCTCTACTTCCTTTGTGTTGACATGGCTCTTGGTTAATAAGTGTCACCTGTGCTGCCAAATATCACCAAAATCGTCTTTTGACTGGCTGAATGTTAAAGAGAGAGCCCTGTTATTGGGGTTACTTGGGATCACAGCATTGGATTGAAGCAATGACCCTCAAAACGCTTTATGCTTTTGATAAAAATTCACTTCCTGGGAAAGGTTTTGCGAAAGATCCATGCTGGGTTAACTGTTTGCACATCAATGTAACGGTCTTTTATTCAGTGTTGCTGAGGGTTTTATTGGGTTTAAATGTAGGCCAAGGCTGGAGTTTTTATCTGGGCACATAATATTTGAAAGTATCTTCCCACAGAAACATATGGATTTCTCTGCGTGATTTAATCCCTTTTTAATATGAAATTTTAATCCACCCCCCCCCCCTGATATTTAATAGCAGCATTGCTGGAATTTGTATTTCTTTACAGATCTTTTGTGAACACAAGGGCAGGTGCCACAGTTGAAATAAAAGCACAGTTATCGATCTAAGGAGTGCCCTAATCTAATAACTGTTATTTGCTTGTAGTCGTTTGTTAAATCTTTTTATCATTGACATTTTAATTCAATCTGTTTACATCTCATTTATTACTCTGCTGAAATGTTTGCTGATAGAATTTGTTTTCTGATCTACTGAGCAGTCTCAAGCCATTAGAATGAGCTTGTAGCTTTTAAGCCTGTAATTATTTCATTAGTTTAATGTTGTTGGAAACAAATTCTAAAGTTAGTTAATTTTCTTCTAAGATTTGGGCCTCTGTTACTCTCTTCTCTTGGCTGTAGCGCTTTTGTGCAGAAGGTTATCCTCTGCGTTTTGTGCTATTTTTGACAAAATTCTTCTTAGTTTAGTTTAATTTATATGTTTATTTGTTTTAGGGACAATATACTAAAATAACATTGGTCTCAAAAAGGGAAGAGATGCTTTGAACTCGGTTTAGCTTACTAGCTAATTTCCATTAGCAGTCCCCGGGCAGGTAAGAGGAAACATAAAATAATAAATCACAGAACAAACCAGTTGTCTACACACACGCATGCACACACGGACACTCACACACAGCTACACATTTCATTAGAAGAGAGGAGAACACAAAACCTTCTACAACAAGAAAAATTTAAAGCTAAATTTTAAAACATTTCACCAATATACTGTAAACACAGAACAAGTTTGTTTAGTAGCCTACATGTTCTAAACAAACTTGATTCAATAACTTCCTGCACTCGACAAATCAACAAAAATTTTACAAATAATTTTTTTAAAAATGTGGAGAAAACTTATTGAAGTGGAAAAATGGGTAATAATTTAATGTTTAGGTGCAATTGTGTAATTTTAATCACCACTGTAACAAAACTGTTTCATCTCACACTGAAAAAAAAGTCAAAAATTGAAGTATTTCTCGAGAAGAATTTCCACTTATCTCAACAAAAGACTGCTTGAAGTTTTCTCAACTTCTCTCTCTCTCTCTCTCTTTTCAATAGTGTTCAGTCTTTCTTGTTTCAAGTATGTCAGACCAGAGCACATGAATAGGTAGTGTTGTCGTAAACACAGTGACATACAGTGGTGTTGAGTACATCACAGTCGGACTGACGCTGTAATGTTCTTTCATTTGTCTGTCTCAGTTCACACCGACAATGTTCTCAGCAGCTGCCGCACATTTTGTTCACTTAGCAACGATCGGTACCTCCAGGAAAACAAAGAAGCACACACGCCTAGTAAACAATGCAGATAAATATATTTAATTTGTACTTTTAGTTGTACTTACTGCAAGTCATTTCTGACAATGGATGTTTTTCCAGCTTCAGTTACTACAGTACATGTGCTGCTGGTTCAGCTTCTGCTGATTGGGATTGAATGGAATACCTGCTGTTGGCAGTCCATTAAAGGGTTTTTTCCTCGGCAAGGCTTAATGAAGCGTTCTGTTCTGCTGAGCACGTCTCGACAGAAACCACATCTCATGACAGATCGCACCACCTGCCAGAGATTCTTTAACAATAAGTGGTTACTCCATTACCCAATGCATATGTTAAAAAGCAACAGCATAAAGCATCGTATATCCATGCCTGTCATATTTCTGAAAACATCTGTTTTAAAGTGATTTAGGGTTTTTGTCAAAAAAAAAAAAAATCCTCCTTGTAGCTCAGTTAACATCATGAAAACAAAATTTCCAATCTCCAAGCATTGACAGCGCCAATCAATAGAACTCGTTTTTGAAGCAAAATCACACGTTGTTCCTTTTTCGGTCATTGATTTCAAGCAGGTCAGCTGGCCAATGGATTGCAGCAGACCCCATACTGAGGCCAACACAACATGGTATCCAGAGAACAGCGGGCGTCATGGCCTCACTCCGACACAATCAGAAAGAGAAAAGAAAACACAAAAAAAGTGTGTTTCCTCTCAGTGATTTACTTTATCATATTACTTTTTTTTTGCTGCAATCAAATGGATGCTTGTGTCATTTTCCTGTCAATGGCAAGGCCAAGAAACTGCACCAAAAAAAATACATTTTCATTCAGTATTTTTAAGGCTGCTGCAGCACTTGCATGTGGATCGACAGTGTGATACGACTGTGCATCTCATCTGCCGAGCATTAGCAGAGTTTTTAAGCTTTCATTCCTTCCTTTTTTGGCTTAGCTTTGTATTTTTGCCGGGCCTTTAAATCTGCAGAAAGAAAAACTCGATCAACATCACTCCTTTGTCAGGGAGCCTACTAATGAACACACAGGCAGATTCTGCAATCACTGAATCTTTATTGAGGCGGAGGTGAAAAGGGGAAGGCTCCTTTTAAAAACTGGGATAACCTTGTGACGAGTCACTGTGAAATGTATTGAATACGAGATGATTAAAGTTTAAGGAGGTGCGCGCTGGGGGAGCGGGATGAGGGAGACAGAGTGGGGGAAGGGAGGCGGGCTGGCAGGGGGTTTCTTTTGAATTAGCTTCAGATAGGAGAGGAAACTACAATTGTTCTATTAAAAAGGGAAACTCTATCACTCAGGAAAGATGAAACTTTACATTTGCAGAGCCGACACACTCACCATGGGGTCTTAAAGAAAATGACGCTGCTTTATGAAGAAAGCCAAGACGACTACAGATAGCAGGAAGGGAAATGATTGCTTCGCAGCTTGAAATATTGTCATCCAGCCTGCCTTTTGTTGTTCATTATGACAGACATAAATTGATGATGCATCCAATCCGATTATATAATTCAGTATGTTTATACTGTGCCATAAATCTTCACGCCGATAGCTGTCAATGAGCGAGGGTATTGTGTTGTCTTTTTTCCTATTTCTGCTGCTGACATTTAACTTGAAAACAATAAACAAAATGTCCTCTAAGAATTCTCTCTAAATACTAAATAGAAGTGGCTTTCTGATGTGCTTTTATCTTTCTCCGAGGTGCGGAGAGGTAAACAATCTTCACACTCCGCTGCCTGGATTTGATTGATTTGCCTCTACTGTATGTGTTGTCATCCCTATCACTGACTTGCTGTGTGCCATTTGCATTCACAGTGAAAATGTCACAAAATCCGGCTCTCGGAAGACAATTCCTCAAAAGCAGACCAAACTGATTGATTAGAAATACTTTATTTCCCCACCGTGGCTTTCATTTATTATCCATACGCCACCGTGTAAAACCTGAAGGCTTTCTCATAGGTGAGTCAAGTGTCTCTTTATCTGACTTTCAGTGTTTGAACAGTTATGCAATTTTAAAAGCCTAGAGCCAGAGGTCTGTTGCACATTTTTGTTCTTTCTAAGTGGTTAAGTGGTGCATGTGTCAGAGTATATTTTAGCGCTAAAAGTCAGCTTGTCTGACACAGAGCTGAGAAGAACCTGTCAGCTCTTTGTGTCTCGTCCATCCGGTCGAAATGTCACTTTGGATAAAGACAGCCCTCAGTGGTTACGCCGAAAGCGGCCCTCAAGTATCAGACATGCCACTATTAAAATGCCACTTCTTTTGCTTTCTCTGATTAAATTTTCTTCCTCGCTGGGAAAATAGGCTCTAAATTCCTGGCACAATACATTGTGCCTGCTGGTTCTAAGAATACATTTTTAGCTTGTCTAGTTAGGTGAGTAAACCTGATTTTAATTGGTCTGACAGATTGTAAACTTAGAATCTAAATCAAAACAGACCTTATTGGTCAAGTATATGTACGCATAAAAGAAGTGTGCCCTTGGTTTTACATTTCTGTCATTGTACTCACACAGAAATAGACATACAGCTTGGAGCGAGGACAACAAAGGCTGTATAAATAAGTTAAAGAACAAAGAATGATGAATGGTCAGGACTGTACTGTGCAA
>JAPZDX010000010.1:6627251-6651207 GCA_029783625.1 Naso annulatus | reverse complement strand
AAGAAAAAAGAAAACACACGCAAAGGAGGGGCTCAGGTCGGGTTTGGAGGGCAAGTGCTGCAACCTTAGAGCACTCATGGGATATTAGGCGGGGTTTTCAGCTCTGCTTTTCCACTGAAGCTTGTCGGCCTCGCCCCTGCGATCACGCTTCTCTTTTCTGGAGCGTGTGCGTCGAGCCAGGAGCATGCCGAGCTGTCGGAGTGTCTTAGCTGGAATTTCAGTGGAAGTGAAGTCCGTTCCCCTTGAATCGTTTGGCCTGGGGCTGGAAATTTTAGAGTCTGTATCCGTAGCCCTTTCTGCGGTGCGTCAATAGCATATATACCCGCCAGGTGCTCACGTTGTGTGTTTCTTATTATGTCTGTCTGTCGTGCTGCTGGGGGTCAGTGTTAAGTGCCGGCACTTGGGAGGATCAGCTTTGTTTGGATTTTCAATTTTTAGGGCTCAAGCTGCCAGTCAAGAACAGTGAACCACCAGTGATGGCTGTCATTCCCTGTTGTATAAAGTGAAATTGCCCCCAATACAGATACTGACTGCAGGCATGACTTATTTTAAAACTGCTGTATTTCTTTAGGAAAGAGGAAGGTGCTGCAAATGCTGGCCAGAATTGCTCAGCAGACTCATGATAAATAAATCAAATAGCTGTCCATTGTTTTAATTAAACAATGTTTTAGATTTTGAGTCAAACAGCAGAAATGATTTGGAAGCTAGAGAACATTTAGTATCCAAATTTCCTTCGTCTTAATATTTGTTTATTTGGATTGAGCTCTTTGTTCCTTGTCATTATGGACTGTAATAATGAGAAAACACAAGGTCATACAAATGATTATGTAATGTAAGTATTAGTCCAAAATCGTTTTGCAATCAGAGCCATGTATGGAAGTGGATTTTTCAAGTGTGTCACCAGCACAGTGGGATGTGATAATGGCTGCGCTACAGATTATTATCTATGCTAATTTCCCTGACAGTTAAAATGTGTCAGTTCTGATATGAGCTCCTCCAATTCACACCATGCAAGATTTGCTTTTTACTCTTCAGGAAATGCAACATTTCATACCTCCACTGTGCTCTGCATACGTCTAATCGGTCCTATCAGCTCCCATTTAAAGGTGTAACGCGGCGGATCGCCTGGAATAAAAAGAAACATTACCTCGATTCTTCTCTGTCTCTTCAGTATGCAGCCGTCATACTGAATACACACCTTCCTCGTCTATGGCACCACGCTGCTTGCCACCCCATTTTAAGATGGCTGCCAAAAATGGCGCAGTAGTCTCTTTGTTTACTCGTGAGATGCTCTGCTATGTTCCAGTCTAATAGATTGGACACAGCCGCCCCGTGGTTCGGCTCCAGCATTCAGCACCATTATGATGGAAGCCCAGAACAAATCCACTGCACATTTAGGTGTCAGCGCGTTGTCATGGAAAAGAGATACCTCTATACAGTAAGTGAATAACGCTTGAAAGAGAATGAGTTGTGCGCTTTTGTACCCTCCTTAGCGCTCCTGGTCAGTTTCGGACCACACTTGGTTGGAGCTTTTGGACGGAGCAGCGGGAAGAAAGGAGTCTTTTTTTTTTTTCCTCTCCATTTTAGAAAAACTGAAAATGATCTGTCAAAGGCAATGATACAAGGCAATGTGATGGATGGGTTTTGTCTTACTCTGCCTCTCAATCTTTCTCTCCTTCCTTCGCTGCCATTCTTGCTGCTCCTTTTCTCTGAGGAAAGCCATTATTTCCATCACCCTCCACATTTCAGCCAAATTCGCTGTATCTGTCCACGCCTGGCCGAAGGGAAGAAAAATCCATTCTGTCGGAGTTGAATTTCATTTCCTTGCCCGAACATACAGCTTTTTTATGATTTGTTCGTGGTGTGGAATTACAACGTGACATTATTTTACCGAGTACACGCAATATAGCAAGGCACAGCAGTGACTGCTGTTATTGAAATTTTGATTAGTATTAAATTTGTGTACATGCATCTCCCCGGAGATAGCCAGCTGATTGTGCAGCTCTATTTTCTCGGATGCATTTAAATGAAACCATAATGGCGGCTCCACGCTGGACCACCAGAAATCCAGGAGCGCTCCTGGTCCATTTGAATAGATTAACTGATAAACCTATCAGGGTAACAACTGCACATTAACGGGCCTGATTACCATGCCAGCTGAGTGATATCACACAACAGTGAACCTCCTCCTCGCCTGCGGTCTGTTATTTTCCTCTGTGTGTGTGTAAAGAGCTTTGCCACCAGAGGAACACTGAACCTTGAAGGGTAGAACATAATCAACCGGTGTAGCACTGGTCTGCACCCTGCACATTGCTATCTCATTGTGTCTGGCAGTTGTGCTAATGACATTTCACGAGATTAGCTTTTCACTGAGGTATTGATACTGACCTGCTCTCTGGGTCCGTGCGTGCGTGTGTGTGTGTGTGTGTGTGTGTGTGTGAGCGCCTTCCTCCATTTAAGGCCCATGCCCTCCCTCATCCCTCCTCTCTTTTTTTTCCCCCTCCAAAACCTGCCTTGCTCTCACTACAGTACACCTCTTTTTTCACCCACACCTGTTATTAAATCTCACAGCAGTTAGATGATTTGATCAGTGTGTACTGTAATGTTGTTTACCCCAATGGGACCTGGATGACATACTCATCCCTCTCTTTCTCTCTCACTCTTTCCTTCTCTCTCTCTCTCCCTCTCTGTTCTTACTGTTTCTTCCCAACTCAAGCAATGAAGTGATTTCTCAGGGGAAACCTTGGATAGTATCAAAGAAGCGTAGAGAGTGCCCAGGACTGAAAAGTGAAACCATTGCTAAAGTGCCTTTAACCTGCCTTCTTTCTAATGGTCACTCTGGCCACTGGTTGCAAAATGAAGTCTCGTTGTATGTGAGCTTATGAGAAAGTGATACTTCTTCTCGCTTGATTTATTACCTCGGTAAACGGTTGCCTAATGAGTTTTTTGGTCTCAGTTGCTAGTTCACATTCTTCCTCAATATAGCAGGATGTTCATTAAATTGTGGTCTGTGTTGATTCCACAGTGACTGTCAAATAGCAGAGAGGCGTAGCAGTCTGTGTCAGGGGCACTGTGTACTTTGAAATTGCAGTAATCGTGTTTTCGGGTATTGCCTGTGTTTTTGGTTGTAAAATCATGAACCTTTGATAGTTTGTTTTAAATCCATAAAATTAATTAGTAACATTGTGGTCTCGTCGATGATTCTGCTGTAATAAAACACTCAAAGGCAGAGATAATCAACTTGCTTTGCAAAATTAGAGGCTAGGGGCCAGTTGATGCACAAACACTTATATTTATCAGGATAAATTAACATAGTAATACAATGGCTCACACGTTTTGGGTAGTTCCAAAGTTACACAGAGTGAAGCAGCGGTGGCTTTTCTAGCAGCGGTTGTTACAGCTGTCAGGATCACTGATGAGGCGGAACAGGACAACTTTAAAGTCCTAATCTTCTCTTTTCTTGGGGTGCTACCAGACAAGAATGCTGCACTGAAGCTAGCATGTTGTGACACATAGTGGCACCTAATATTAGCAACCTTACATGGAGCAGTTGTCATTCAGCGAGTTAATCACAGTGGATTAGCATTGGTACGAGGTGGCAAATATAGAAAAATTCATCTGTCCATTTTTTAATTGAACTGTCTGTTTTCATCGTCAACCTTTCCACTTTTAATTGCACAGTCTAGGCAAGTCTAGAGGCAGCAGCCCAGCAAAGGTCAGGGGTGTGTGAACTTTTTCACTGAAATCAAGTGTCACTGCTCCCTGCAGAAAAATCAACTTGAAAAAGAAAATTATTGAACATTTACTAACTGGGGAAAAAAAAAAAAAAAATAGGGCTGCATCTAATAAATTTTCCATTACCGGTCAACCTGCAAATTATTTTGCAATTGGTTATCAGTAATTTAGTGTATTTCAAATAATTTCCACAAGCCTAAAGTGATGTCTTCAGATTTTTTTATTTTGTGAATTTGTGTAACTAACAGTTCAAAACCCAAAGACTCTTCAGTTGATGTCATAAATGATAATGAAAAGCAGCAAATCCTTGATGGAACCAGCAAATGCTTGACGTGTATTTTGCTTGAAAATTAACTTAAAGCTGCAGTTTATAACTTTGGGGTAAATATCACAAACTTTTTTTGTTCTATTTGAAAAAAATGTCATAATACGCATGAACAGCTATTAGTAAGTGACATGGTCGGAGAGTATCACCAGATCTCTGTTTTCCCATGCCTCTGTTTTCAGGATTGGTAAAAATCCTATGGCTCTTGTTCTATTTGCCCAATCATTGATGCCCTCTGTCCTCTCTGTCCTGATTGGACAGTCTGGACTGTGCTCCTTAGCAACAGGTGACACGGTTTTAGCTGATTAGCTGTTTGTGCCTTACACTCTAATTTGCCTCTGTCGACAACAGAGTTCGCAAGTGACACCGACAGTCGGCTCAAGCTCTAGCTGAGACGGAGCAGTTTACTCTGCTGCGAATTTCCCTGCAATTGTTTGGACTCGGTTCAAACTGGACTTAAAAGAAAGAGCGACACTAAAAGAAATAAAATGCGAGCTGGTGCAAACTGCCGTAGGAGAGCGCTAAAGTTAGCTTGTTAGCTTTTTAGCTCATCAGCAGAATTAACCTACTGCAACTTTAAATGGTCAGTTGATGATCAAAATAATTCTTCAGTTAATAGACTAGTCAATGCAGTGCTATGAACAATCGGTCAATGAATCAATTGTTGCTGGCCGTATTGGGCCTGTGGGCTAGAAGTTAATAAGTTTGCTGGGTTTTTTGTTGTTGTTGTTGTTGGTGTTGTTGTTGTTTTTTGTCAGATTGTTGTGTTTTTCGGTAGCCTAACCAAAATTAGCATCCTAACTTGCTTACCAAGCAAGCTGGCTAGTGCTAGCATTAGCTATTAACTTTGCTCCACCAGCTTCTCCAAATATGGTCGCTTGTGGCTTCAAAAAAACAAAGATTGTGATGGCCAAAATACTAAACACAAAGCTTCAGAGTGGAAGTCCACAAACCAGTGGGTGACCTCTCAGTGCTACGTACTTCTTTACAGTCTACAGGGGAAACTAAAGCCATCTCTTAACTCAATGGGAGCACTGCACGTTCAGGTGTAGCTATGTCAGCCCATACCACAAGCACAATAGGCGGTAAAGAGCTGGAGCTTTTCTCTGCAAGCCTGGCATTCTACCCCCTGTTATTATAGGACTGAACTGGTACAATACCTCACATAGAAAAGGGCTGCCTTGAACAAAGTGCAAAGACAAACAAAAATGCTGTGAGCAAATGCTTTCTGTTTATTTGGATGTGGATGTTGTGGATGACTCAAAGCAATCAAATCCCAGAGCCCTGGATCACCACGAGGCCCCTCCTATATGTGCCCACAGCAGATGGTGGCCCATGGCAAGAGGCACTGGTAGGCACATTAATGCTGCCTACTGTTGTGAGATAGTAAAGCACACATAAAGACAGATATCAGTGTTTGCCATGTCCGAGAAAAAAGATGATACGCCAGCCAGAATCAGACTGCTGAATCCACTGCCCAGCCGAAAGAGGACAAGTCTATATTTAGGCCTGATGCGTCTTGATTTTATCTTCCTCTCTTCAATATACTGATTCTGACATGTCGGCAACATTCAGAGGTTTGAGAGGGGGAGGAATGATCCTGCTGGCTTTGTTGTGTGTGCTTGTATGTGCTCATGTGTATTCGCATGTGTGATTGTAAAGAGGGAGCAGATGGATTGCCGCTTCAAATTTTGAGAAAGGCTTTACAGGGCGACTCAAATGGAAAAAGAAAGTCATAGTTTTATTATTCTTACCTCTTTTTAGGTTTGAATTACAGTATTGAACATAATCCCCAAAATTCACTGTTAAATGTAGAGCAGTATCCCTTGTACATGTTTGCATAGCATGTGGTATTCAAGGAGTGATTGGTAAGTTCATGGCCTAAGATAGAATGAGTCAATTTTAGAAAACCTAACACATTTACTTTTCCACATAGTCCCCTCCGACATTCACTCAGTTACTCCGGTGCTCATGGAGCATATAGAGCCCTTCCTTTTAGAAGTTGGCACCTTTGACCTCCAGAAATTGTCCACAGCAGTGATGAGATGACGTCATCATCACTGCCATCCTCTTAACACTAGCTGGGTTCCATCACCCGGCTTTCTGAAGTATTGCATAGGAAAAGGGTGATGGAAACGCCAAAATTCAAAATAAAACAACATCAACAACAACAAAGTCCTCTAATTTGCAAAAAAAATCTTTACGCTCACTTTAGGTGGTTTTTGACTCATGCAAAAAACAGTTAATGCGCACATTGGGAGATGGAAACATTTTGCTGAACAGGTTGTGACGTAGCAAACATTAGACTCACGTGACAGCTGTTTTCACTGACATTTTTCCGGCTGTTGACCGATGAGGAGACCAAAAATTGAAAATAATTCTTGCAGACCAATGTTGTACATTGCCAAGGTGACTACTTGGTTTGTTTCCAGTTTGTAACCTCTGCTTCTTATACATTTTATTACAGTCATGTTATGGTACGTTGCCTATACCACCATCTTCTGACTAAACTAGCGTAGTTTATCTGCTCCAACCACTTAATGGAAGTGCACCTAATTCACATTTCTTTTCTTTTTTTTTTTCTTCTTTGTTTTTTACGAGCTTTCAATAGATTTGCTAGAAACCAGGTAATTGTCTCGGGGAACAGAAAGCTATCTGAGGGTGCCAATTTAGGTGAACTGGGCGAGTGTTGGATGAGTTCAAACCTGCATTTCTGGATGACTACACTTAGGCCGATGTCCATTGTCTCCGACAGAGCTGACACCCAGTTAGCCAAACTTTCTTCATAATCACTGAAAGAGTTGAACTGCAAGTACATGTAGGGAGAGCTGCACGCTCGTCTACTTCTACCGTAGGCCACAAACTTATCAATCACCACACTGTATGTAAACTCTGCATAAAATGTGGCTTAAGACCGCTTTAAGGCCACTGATATCATGTGTTGCGCTAGAGCTGAAATGATAAATTATCAATTAGTTGATCAACAAAAAATAATCTCCTACATTCATGAAAATCTGTGAATATTTTTTCCCGTTTTTAGTAAGAAAATGAAGAAATCATTGGCTTTCTAATATTTTAAATGTGTTTTTTGCCTTATGCAGTTGTACAGTAAATATGATTTGGTATAGAATTGTTGTTTTGTCAAAAACATGCATGATAAATAAATTATCTTCACTTTCGGGAACTTGTGTCAGCCATTTTTAGCAATTTAATTGACAAAGTGTTTGACGGATCAACAAATAATAAAACTAAGCTTCATTCTGCACATGCAGTAGCTGCTTGTTTACATCGTTTACAGACATAAAACTCAAAAGTTCAGCTGTTTCATCTTTCATGTGCATAAGCAGTTATTCATGCTGGCTCATATGTGCAGGTATGCACGTGGGTTTCAAACCTGACCACACCTTTGTGTGTGTGTGTGTGTGTGTGTGTGTGTGTGTGTCAGTGTGCAAGTGCCACATTTCACACTTACAGCACGTGGTCCATATGCACGCATGTTGCTTACGGTACAAAATAACCTTTCCCAAGCCAGCCTGACAACAAACACGCACCGGCTTGGCACGACTCAAAAATTATTTATCTGGCTCCCCTCCTCTTCTCCAGCATGGTTTTTTGTGGAGTCAGAGGAAACCATCTGCTGCCTGGTGATAATGGGCGGCAAGGGAGGAGGGGACTGGAAACAGGGAGAGCAAATAAAAATTGAGAGAAAATGGCAGGCGCTGTCCCAGAACCTGCACTACCTTCCTGCCTACCTGCAGAAATCCTGCTGTCTTAATAAACACGTCTGATATCTCCTGCTATCTGTGTGTGTGTGTGTGTGTGCGCGCGTGTGCATTTTCACCTGCTCTGTGCGTGTTCACGCTTGTGTTTCCAGTGTGCTTGTCTGTCTGTGTGTGTATTTTCTATCTAACCTTGATCATTTTCAAGTAAGGATTGTTCCTGAGCCGAGCTGATATGCTGTCAATGTGATGGCGCTGACTAAGAACCTTTTTTTTTTTCCTGATGCACTAAAACTGTGACAGATGGATTGCCTTTCAGCAGAAGAGATTTTTCCAGTTTTCTCTCTGTTTTGGGTAAATGGGTGGGAGTATTAATGAGAGAATATTATGAGGCAGGTGCAGGGCTACAGGAAAGTAAGAGAGTCAGTGTTGTGAGTTAATGAGGAGGTGCCTGTATAGAGGGGAAGGTAAAGCATGGCTGGAGAGGAATACAGTAAAGCACATAGAGCGGAGGAGGAAAGACGCTCATTAAAACAAATAGTGGGCTATAGAAAGCAACTCCTCACCTTGAAAACGGTCTGAATTTTCCCTCCCTGCGTCTCCAGGGCTCTCAGATGAAATTGAGCGCTTAAGGCATTCTCTGAGTAAACCATTTTAGTTTTCTCTTCTGAAGTCGACAGGTTGAGCTGGACAAAAAGACCTGACAACCCGTCTACCCCCCTGTAAACCCAGCGTCATTCTCTCACTCCATCACTCTGTTTTCTGCTTTGCCTTGAGTTGTTTGCCTTTGCTGCTTTTTTCCCCTTTAGCCCCCAGCACTTACAAACTGTCAGATAACTTTCAGTTTGGATTTATCAAGTGAGTGACACTTATTGAACTTGTTGGCTGTTGTGATGTTGTTTATTACAGCGCCGGTGTTGTGCTGCATCAGTACCATATAACGTCTTACGGGATTAACACTAGAAGCGCCAGAATTTCATTCCTACTAGAAAGGCCATGAGTGGTAATTTTGACCGCCTGTTTCCAAATTATGTTATCTCTCATGATAAATACCCAGTATAGATGATAATGCATTTATTGTGTTGGGATATCTTTTTAAAACATGAAATCGCACCTGAGGATTTGCCAAGGAGGAAGAAAAAAACGCCTGCTTTCATCAGAGATGGATCATTAAGATCCACAAGTTTTACTTTTGGTAGAGACAAGGATAGTTGCCAAGCAACCAAGATACAGTTGCCACGGCACGAAAATGTATCAATTTAACTGTGGCAAAGTCTGTGCAGTCATTTTGACCGCCTGTGGCCGAAATAGGTAGAAATGAACATTTTCTTTGCCTTTAGTGTAATTTGTATGAATAACATTTTATATGAAAATACAGATATTTTAGGAAAAGTCGGGGACCAGCAGCACTGTCATTTTTGATTTAACAGAGGTACTTGACATATTAATGTGAAAAATATCAAAATGACTGTTACGGCCTCATAAAGCTGCAGTAAATCCATCCTGAATATCCTGAAATAGGATCAATAGGATATGTAAAGCTGTGCATTAATTCCCTGTGAGCTAAATTGTTTGGATTGCATTTTTGTCGTGGTGCGGTCTGCCCCCGCTCTGTCAGGGGTTTGTCGACACAGCTGTTGGAATGCATGATGGCGTGCTTGATGAAGTGGACACCAGGTCAGGGAGGATAATGGAATTGAGGGATGGAGGGGATCAGGCAGGAAGGACGCCGGACGGGCCCGGTGACCAGGTCCTTTCTATTAACTCAGGAGGCCTGCTGGGGCGAGCACGGGAATCAGGCTTTACTCTGCCCTCTGCATGCCTGGTTGTCAGCGTGAGCGTCCAAACTGCAGATAGGGAGAGGCGAATATTGCTCAGGGGTCCAGTGGTGATTGACCCAGTGTTTTCATCAGCCTGGGCTTGCCTGATAACATTCCTCACTCCCCTTTCCAGAGCAAAAAAAAAAAAAAAAACCCTGATATGTGGGTGCAAAGAAAGGCTTAGGGAATAGTTTGGTTTGGTGAAGTTGCATTGGGTTTACCCCCCATACGCACATTGTCACCTCGCTTTTCATTTTCTGTCTTGAAATTACATTTTTCATTTCTCTCATCCCTGCAAAAAGGATTTCTTTCTATTTACTCTATTTGCGGTGTTTGTGTTCAGAATTCTATTATCTCACTTGACTGAACACAATGTTTAATTCATTGCAAAATTAAGATATACACAGTCTCAGGGGGGAGGGATCTGAATTTAAATGAAGCCCACACTAGGAAATTAATTGTTATTAGTATATAAAAAGCGAAATACTGGTCTTTCTGTAAAGATTCTTGAGGCCGTGAACAAGATTTTATTTCCCTTGTTGCTATTATATATAGGCTGTAATCAGCACTCACTCACCACTGATTGTACGCTGTGCTTCATATTCACGGCTCACTTCAGGATCTTAAAAAAATGTTACAGAGCTGTGATTTGTGCTGTTTTCATTCAAGCCATAAAATGAAATATTGTATTTAAGTTACAGCTGATCAAACTGATTTTAAGGGGCATTTACAAACAAGCTGTGTCGTTTGAGTTGTTTGTTTATGATTCTTGCATATTTATTTGGCTTTTAGTGTTTTTTCTCATGTGATCCAATCATTGACGTTGTTGGTCTTTGCTGCAGGTCTCCGGTCTGTCTCCTGGTGACAGCCAGACCCCGGGACTGCTGCTGGCCCCGGGAGTGAGGTGGGGACAGACGCCCATCAACCAGCTCACACCGTGGGACACAGATGAGCCCCCTGCCAAGCAACATCGAGACGGCGAGCCCACCGGTAATGAATCGTACGCGCAGACGCATTCATTGACACTGACAGACACATTCACGCATCCGCCTTTTCACCTGATGCGAGTTTACAGTGATGCAAGTTTTACATCACCACTACGCCCGCGCACAACAGATATATGCACACACACACGATCTGCACACACATGTAGTATGAGCTGCATCCCAGACGGCTGCACTTGCATCCAATGCTAATGAGACATCTCTGCTGCTTTGCCCTACATAAAATACATGCTTGCCTTCACAACATGCACACTTTACATACACAATCATGCATAATTTACACACACGAAAATCATCTTTACATAAACTAGCATAATTATGAGTGGAATTACAGAAATGTCAGTGTGATATCAACTTTAAATCCATGTTGCACCTTCACAAGCCTTCCAGACCCCCACCACCTTCACTCCTCTCTCCTTTTATTGTCCTTGCTCATGATTTGTGTCACCATAATGAAGCTGATTTAGTCTAAATTAAACCTATGTGAAACTCTGAAAGTCCTCCAAATGATCTCCACCAGGTCTAATTTAGATGTCGACCTTATTCCGTGCATGCCCCTTTAAAAGCAGAGCAGTAGTGGCATCGCGGCGCAGCGCACAGACCCAACATTAACGAGTGAAGCCATTGTCGAAGTTTTTTACTCTTATTGTAATGAACTCACCCAGAATGGCTCTGCCCTAGAGCAGCTAATTTCCCTCCATTGCTCTGCTGGTCTCTGCCTCCTGCTCGTCACAAATGTGTCTCATTTAAGAATAATACAGGCACACAGCTTGTTCCAGTGGAAATTCCAGCTCGACAAATTCAGATCGTAGACAGCTGCTACTCAGTGGTAGTACGGCACGATGCCGCAAACGTGGCTCAGCCCCTGCTTGCGCCTGTACAGCCTCCTAATTATAATTCGCATATCTTACATATGGATTGGTGTCGTGCATTAATTATGAAAGTTTTAATCAGCTGCCCAAGAGGAAGGTTTCTGTAGCAGAAACCTCTCAAGGTGCATCTAGCATGGAAGCAGGCGGTCGTAATGAAAGTATTGAGCTGTGTGGCGTGCCCCCACCTCCACACCCCGCTGTGCAGCCACAGCCGCCTGCTTTGCGTCGAGGGTCAGGATGAATTGGCCATGAAGCTCTGGAGGTCTTGTTATTGTGTGTAAGTGAACGCAGCTCTGCTCCCTAACCCCCCCTCCTCCACCACCACCACCACCACCACCACCACCACCACCTCCGCAGCTCCCACACGCACACCACAGCTCAGAGCGGAGCGCAAGAAGAGTGAGATGTCACCGACCTCGCACACTGTCGCATATGACACTCAAATCCAAGCATAGTGTTGCATATTGATTCGCGCGTGTGCGCTATTCCAAACTGTGACTGGCGTTTGCATGGAAGCCAGCTCCTCTCCACACTTCACTGAACTGTGTTGCCAGAAAGTTCTCTGCCAACTGTGCCAGAATTAATCAACGCTTCCTTTCAACAGAAACTCCGCTGTTGTGTCTGTTGAAGAAAGTTTGCCTTTGAAAAATGAAGTTTTGTTTCAACTTAAGTTTCTTTGTACAAAAATAGTTCTTGTTTTGATGCCATTCTTTAGACTTAGCAAATTGCAGAGTGAATAAATAATGGGAACGCAGCACTTTTGAACATCCTAATCCAGAGGTGCGAGTCAGCGCTCAGCCATTTAATATTAATGCAGGTGCTTTATTCTGTTCAACGTTGCAGGCCATTAAATGCAGCTAATGTTGGATGATGAAAATAAATTTGTTTGCAAAGTTAGTTAAAGAATAGGCAAAAACAGATACAATACGTATCTACCAAATTCTTATCTAACACTCCACTAAAATCTTGAAACTTTTAAAAATTGGATTTATTATATTAACCAATTTGATTAAAATCCTTTCATCCACACAAGCTACAAAGGAAAGGAAATGAAATACAGAGTGAGTGCCGATTAGCTCAATGACACGTGAATTATGAAGTGCACTGGCCTCTCCTCGGTCTTTTATTCCCACCCTCTCCTCTTTCTTTCTTCTCCTCTCACTGTCTATCTTTATCTCACCCTTCTTCTCCATCCTTCTCTGCCCAGACTATTATATCAGCAGGACTAGTATCATGAATAATGTGAAGCTCTTTTTTCTTTTCTTTAGCTTTTTGCATGCTGTGATTTAGCCTTTGGCCCCTTGGCAGACTGCTAGGCTATTTTTGGAGCTTGGACCGCGGCAGGAGGAGCTAGAGATGAGGGAGTGGGAGCGAAATGAGCGAGGGGAGGGAGGCAGCGCTCATGGCTGCGTTTTCCCAGCACAGCCTCAACATCTAACGCCTCGGGGTAGAGATATGATTGGCTCAGAGTGTCTGGGTAAACACAGACTCCTACATGGATAATAGTGTCGACTTCCTTGTGCAATGAATGTGTGTGCTTTCACATTTAGAATGGCGTTTGTTCAACTTGTAGCAAAATAAATCTCTCTAACTATAGTGTTGATCTTGGGCGCAGATCTGTACGTAGTTTCAAATATTTTGTGTTTGATATTAAGTCTCGAGTCAAAAACAAACTTGGACTGAAGCGGAGTGGCACGCTGACGGTACTGGTGTGGAGAGGAACAGACTCAGGATGGAATCTGCCTTCTCGTGCTGTTTTCTGTCTCTATTTGATCATCTAATGCTAGACTTAAAATCAGCACTCTGCCCGTGTTGCCAGCTTTGCCTTCGGCTTACCAAAATACAGCAAATCAGTCAACAGTATAGAATTAGATTTGCCTCACCTTTTTGCATGGTTTTGTGGTGCAAAAAAAGAATATACAATTGATTTATCTCCTTGTTTTTGTTCTTCTGCCTGGCATTTGTCTGCAGGGCCGACCTGGGCAGCGCCAGTAGCAACCGTGAGCCAGCCCAGCCTCCTGCCCCACACCTACGCCCTCCCCCAGCCACCCTCTTACAGCCACAGCGTGACTGCACAGTCGCCCATCATAGGAGTGACCCCATCCATCCAGACACCAGTGCCCCCACAACACCCACTCATGACCGCACACTTCCAACTGACGCCGCAGTCGACCCAGCAGCCGCCCTCCATGGTGCTGAGCATGCCCAGCCAGCCTCCGTACCCCTCGGCACAGCCCACGGTTGCACCGTCCGCCCTCACTGCCCAAGCCAATCAGGTGGTTCATCCAAGCCCTCACAGCGTGATGGGCAATGGCCACTTAACCTCTCACCCAGGCCTCATCCAGCCCCCCGCCCTGCCTCTGACCAATGGACAGGCGGCGGCAGCTGCAGCAGCGGCAGCGGCTCACGCTCAGCCCACAGCTGTAGACAATCAGGACTGTCCTAACGGGCTGCAAATGCTGCGGACAGTCGGGATGGGGAAGTACGAGTTCAGTGACCCAGGACATCCTAAAGGTAAGCACAGACAGCCTCAGCTGACGCACTCTGCACAGGCGGGTGTATTATTATTTTACCATCACTCTCTTCCAGATATGGAACCTGTCACGACTCTCAGAGTTGAGAAGCTAAATCAAATCTGTTCAGCTGGCAACCTGAGCTCAGAAGTGAATGCAGGCCGGGCAGGCGTTAGGTATTACAGCGGCGTGTTCGTAGCTCTCTATTCCTTGTGACCTCCTCATCTGTGTGGCCATGCTGGAATGAAACACATAGGCCTCTGCCCTCCGTCTGTATACCAGAGCAGTTTCAGATGCCAACGGTCATAAACAAGGCTGCAAACACTCAAGCAAGGGGTTGTTAAAATACAACTTGCAACCGGAGCCAATTCACTTTAAAGCTGCTCCAAGGTCGTAGAGAACGGAGGTGCACCTGAAGCGGCAATGAGATCCTGCGTCTAACATCCTGTTATACTGCCTATAGTGAATTCCTTGGGAAGAAAAACAGCTTGTATTGATCTCAAACTACGAAACAAAAGCAGCGTCTCGACTGCTGTGCTCTGAAATTTGTTAAAAGTGAGTCAGGTTTGTCTTCAGTTGCAATACTCACAAGGCCTGTTAAACGCAAGGCAGGAAGGGAGCTTTCAGTCCCTGCCCTCACATCTCTCTCAAACTCGTTTGAAGCCTTGTTGACTTGCGCTGTGTTTGTTGAAAGGTGCTCCACAGCCCCCGACTCATGCCTGAGTCTGCAAGCCGNNNGGTGTTTGGTTTAACCTTGGAGTTTATGACGCAGGGCGCCAGAAACAGATGTTTGCAATTCCCCGACCAATTTTCACATTTAATGAAGCTTTTAATTTAGGTTTAGATTGTTTTCTTTTTCCTGACTCATTTTGATCAATAAAATGTGTGCAAATGAACTTGTAGATTGCAAAAAAGCAATTATTTTGGGGGCTGCCTGCGATACATTAAAATGAGACTGCAGGTAGAATTGGAAATGGATAATTAGACGGGCTTGTCGGCTTAGTCCAGCCTCTATCAAATGAGAGCTCCTGTGTTGAATGGACTGTCACGAACCATTAGCCATGTTCATGTCAAAATTTATTGACATTCTTCCGACTGGCCAAAGTATCTGGAGTTTAATGTGGAATTACAGTACAAGTATACACACACATGTATTTTACAGCGAAGGAAATGTGTAGAATTGTTACAGTTCGGCAATTGAAGCCCTGTTGCTGTGATACATTAAATGTATTCAGGTTGTGAGGTTACAGTATGTGAGCTGCTGTATTTCAAAGGTGGAAGGTAAATTTCATTTTTCGATTTCTAGACAGTTGAAGTCTTTGTACAGGCCACTGAAAAGGTCACATTCCAAAGAATAGAAAGACACTTGAAAATCACTCCTCTTCAACCGTTTCAGCAGTTTTTTTTTTTAATCCCTGCTCGGCACTGAATAGACATTTGTAAGCATGTCATTTGGGTGATGTTGCAAGGACAGTGGAAAAAGGTAAAACGCTGAGCACCAGTGGCTGTGATGCCTCCTCAGCAGCCTCTTGAGAGGTGCTGCAAACATCTCTAGCGACAGGAACACTTAACTTTGCCGTTGTAATCGGGACAATGCCAGCCTGATCGCGCAGCCCTGCAATCTCTGCCCACTACTGTCGTTTCTGTCTGCGCTGCCCTGACTTTCTGATGATCTCTGTCTCTCACTTCCCATCTCTTTTCTCACCATCTATCCATCCCTTCCCTCTGCTGTGTGGCTCAGTGCGAGAGGTCACAAATCCCAGACCCCCACAGGTCTCACTCATTCTGTTTTAAATCAATTAACACTGCATAGCAATGTGGCAAGGGTACCCGCAGTCCTGCTGTAGCGGCTTAATGGTGAAATATGGAGGGTCAGCCTGCGACCTGGGCATTCTGGCTCACTTCCATGACAATTATCTCGAACCTGCTGTTGGCACTTTTCTGTTTCTTCTTAAACAAAAAAATAGTTAGAGGAAGTCTGTGCAGAGAAAGAAAAGCAGCTACAGGTTAGAGTTCAGTCTTTCTGCAGCATTCTAATGGCTGAGGTGAGGATAAGAGGGTTGGCGGATCTGATCCCCGTCCAAACACTGTGCGGCAAAGTCACAGCTAGCGTGAAACTAGATGGCAAATAGAGTCACAGCATCCACACAGACAGACAGACAGACGTGTTGTATTTCTTGTTCTTTAGCCGCTCAGAAACGCACACTCAGACTTTATTTTGTCCTTAAGAGGTGTATATTGGTAAAGTGCAAAAATAAAAACCCTCACAAAGACAAACTAGACACTTGTTCACTCATACAGGATGAACCTCGTCAGGACTTCTGGGGCAAAAGGCAGAGAAGGGGATGAATGAGGTGCCTGACCTCATGCTGAGCCACCGACGTGGAAGAATTTGTTTAATAGCTGATTGATCATCTCGACACTCCAGAAAATAACATCACAAGCAAATACAAGCAATATTTTTTGAGGATTTGTTACTTTGGTCATTTAAATGAGACTGGGCTTGAATGTTTCCTCGCAGCGGTTCAGCATTGGTCATTCATCTCACGTCAGAGGGTTTTTCCGAAGTGATTATTGGACAAACAGTTTAAATACTAAAGCTACTGCTTAAGCGATTGTGTCGCAGCATTTAAAAAAGGAAACGCTTTAGCCTCTAGACACAATGCTAGTAAGCGCCGATACGCAGAGGAGGTTTTGTGGCTTTTTGATGGCAAAGACCTGGATCTTGAAGGAGCTGACAGAGCTCTTCCTCCCTAATCCAGCTGCACAACAGGATGCTCTGTGTGTGCGTGCCTGTGTCTGTTTGTGCCTGTGCGAGTGCGAACATATGTGCGTGCGGTTGCACTCATGCACAACTTCTTGGGTGTGACTGCATGGATGTTTTGTCAGATGTCAGCCTCACAGCCTTAAAGCCAAACACAACAGTGACAGAAATCACACTCCGTGTTTGATTTGGCTTTGCCTTCAAAGGGAGCAATTTGTCTTCGCTCTGCATCAGTGGGCACATCAACAACTGTGTGCGCCTCTGTGTGTGTGTCTCTCTGTCTGTGTGTCTGTCTGGGTATCAGTCTGTATTTCTGTTTACAGTATATAGTATGTGTTTGTATACGTCTGTGTTAATGCCATATGTTTGTATGCCAGGGTGTGTGTGTGTGTGCGTGTGTGAAGATTCACACAGAGCAGCTTGAAGGCAGCTTTAACATCGTCACCTACTGCGATATGCCAGTCACCAGGCTGTGATCTGCCTGCCTGGTTTCTCCATCCACAGCAGGGCATTTCCTAATACCTGCCTGTCAAACTGTAGAAATCATACTCCACACCTTCTTGACGTTTGTTAATTTCCGTCGCGCCACCCACTCCGTGCTCATTTTTTTATTGTCTGCTCTTTGTTTCTCCTAACTGCTCATAAAAACAGAATCCCGGCAAGCTTTGCTACACTCAAATAATCTGTCCACATCTGTAGCTGGAGCCACAGCAATCACAGCTGTCAGCATGTTTCGCGAAATGTGGGAATGCGGGACGACAGACTTTTTTTTTTTTAAAGAGAAACAATATAAAAAGCACAGGGGGAGGCTGGAGGAGAAGCGATAGATATAGAGAGAGGGTGAACACGGGAGAGAGGAAGATGCTGAGAGCAGAGTCGGTGTGTTGCTATTGACCAAGTCATTAAAATCGATGGCTGTCTTGATGAATATCAGCCAGGAGAAGCTAGTGCCGAGCTCAGCAGGGACGGACTCTCTCGCTGCAAACATGATTGAGCACGATTTAAAGGCAGCTCACGCCCGAAAAACACATTAATATCAAAAGGAAGTTATTATTTCCACATATCCAGGCCTGTTTTTAAGGTTACCCCTGTTATCTGTGCCAGCCACTTCAGTGATGTTTTTGATATTGTTTTCCTAGCTTAGTGTGAACTGAGTACTGAGGCAGCCGTCGGTGGCTACGTTTTTTTTGGTCTAGCAGCACGCTGTTACGCTCAAGGCAATTCTGTTTTTGTATTAAATGCCTAAAAAATAAGGAGCAGATGAAGCTCAGTCACCTCATGCGTTGGAAGCTTTGGCTGAGATTGAAGTTTGGGGTCACAGACAGATCTGTGAGGCCACCTGCTGCCGCACGGAGCATGTGCCGCGGCTCCTCGCCTCTTTTCTCGTGTCAAACATCATTTTAGCGCTTCCTTCCACCTCACTGGCCTTGACTGGTTCTGTTCTCCTTTCTCTCTCTCAAACACAGACACGCACACACATTGGTAGAGAACACAGATGATCACATGCGTAGAAGCACGCGAGCAGGAAACTCACGCACACACACGCACGACTACAGGAGAGTGACGCACTTAGACGTAGTCCTCCGCCATCGCACGCATCCAGCCCTCCTCTCTGCCCAGGAAGTTCATCTTCCAGTCAGCTCACATCAGCCATCATCTGGGGACCGAGCAGCTCTGAAGCTGCTAGTGAATGCAATTAAGATGCCTCGCTGAGTTAAGATCAGTGTTTCACTTGGCTATGGGGAGCCCGGTGCAGCCTCACATCCAGCGCCGGCTCACCTTTCCCCCGCTGTGACCGTTTCATCTGCCTTATCTGCCTTATTCAAACTTGGGCCTCAATAAGATTTTAATTATGTATTCATTTTTGTTTACCTTTGGACCAAGCGTATTGGCACTGCGACATTACTGTCCACTTGCCTGTTAGTTCTCTTCACATTATTGCGAGGATATTACCACTTAGTGAGGAAATAATACATCATTAAATTAGTGAGGTAGTGACACTGTGCAAGGCCAGTGTGTGTGTGCCGGGGCTGGTTGTTTAAGTGAAATATTAGCCTGTTTTGACATTTATCAAGCCTCATCCAAGGTTATTTTGTTACTGATGAATAATGTGAATGGATTTAACAATAACGTCTCATTTCTGGATGTGGTGTGCACCTTTCGCAGCTGCAATAATTTTCTATAGACTAAATTATCTTTAGTTATTAAGTACACATAAAGCTTACAGTATTACCAGTGTTGTTTCTGATGCATAAATATTCATTTTGGAAATCCAGGAATGTACTGCTAGCATGAAAGGCCGTTCAAAGCAGTTATTAAAAACACAGTCAGTTTGTGATAGTCGCACTGAGACCATTAATCATAGCAAGCACATTCATTAACACCCCCCCCTTAACACACACACACATACACACACACACGCACACTGTTCTTTTCTCTGCCTCCGTCTCTCTTTTACTTGATACAGTCCACATCTTCACCACATCCTCAGTGAAAAGTATACAAAAGTACGGCTTTCACTGTGACAAAAATAATTCTGAATCCGCTGTAAGAGTTGTAAGTTATTTTTATTTAATTTCAATTTCCTAGATGCTGGCTCGGATCAGCGTCTGCGGAATCAGCAGTGTTAAATTAATTAAAGTCACTGTGGTGTTGTGCCGGGTGATTATCTTAAAGCTATCCACATCAGGATTAGCTAAAGCAGAACTACTGTTATCAAAACAGGCTTAACTTGGAAAATGAAACACATGGATTTGAAAGTGTTTTTTTGTTTTGTTTTTTTCATTCTCTGTCTCTCACGGCATTCCTTAATTCTAGGTAGCTTGAGTAGAAACTGGAACTGGGAATGTTGCAAATTATTAATGAGGTTGAAATGTATTCCAATCACTGTAGGGTGAGTATGTGCAGGTAATTCTCCTGAATTAATATGTGCAGTATGGTGGTGATATGCTAATAAGGGCAGTACAGAAGGTTCTATTGAGGGTTAGATGAAAGCTTTAAATGTCTGTCGTCACATTTTTGAAATTAAAAAAATGGAAATGTATTTTCTTGTTGGAATCTATTTGTTTATTGGCCTTAAACAGCCAGAACACAAAACATTATCCATAAGACTGTGAGCAAAGGCAGGCGTCAAGGGCATGTATTTGTTTTTAGTTCAGCCTCTGACTGAATTCAGACTCACTTCTTTTAGTTATTTCCTTTTTCTGTCCTCTTTCCCTCCCCATTCTTTATGTTCCTGAAATAAAGCATATTTCCCCTCGAGACAGCAGTCAATAAAGAGAGGCTAATTACAGTACAAGTCAGCTCTGCATGGCTTGCTGCTGCAGACAGGTTTCAAGTGATAGTTCACCACAAAATTTGGTAACACTTCACTTAGAGCATTCATCTACAGGTCATTATGAACATACTTTTAATGCATTATAATGCAGCAAAAGTGCTGTTTAATCTTAGTTATGAGCAACATTAGGGTTAACGCATTAATGTGCTATAAGGCATTAAAGAGACAGGCTTTATAGAAAGTCTTACTCAAAATTTAGTTTTGTGTATCAATTACTCACCTCTTAGATGTCTTGAACTGAAAAATATTTTAAAAAATATTTTCCTTCCAGTGTTTCAGGGTAAACGGGTGGTTCCAAAAATGCAAGCCACTCCCTTTTGCTAGCAGCCTATGGAGCTACACTCTTTAAAAACATCAAAACTATCTAAAAAGTCCATTCAAATCTCTGAACAAAAAATCCAACACAACTGGTCAAATGCTCTGCGTCACGGGTTATGGTAATTGTGATTGTCATTGAACTCCAGCTTGAATAAATATGGTTCAAAAAATACAGAAACTCCTCCAATTTATGTTTTTTTTCCTTAAAAAATACTGAAAAGTTATCCCGAACTTGTAAGCAAACGAAAATGGCAGGTGCAGAGAGAGAGGAGTTCCTGCATTTTTGACGGAAGCGTATTTATTTGAGCTGGAGTTCACCGTCGATTAGAATAACGGTAACGCACAACACAAAACACTGGGTTGGATGTGTTGGATTTAGTAGCTTTGAAGCTAAAAAAAAGTGTTTTGGAAGTATTGAGCGTAAGACACGATAAAGAAGACTTAGAATGTACTACGCAAAGCTGTTGAGAGTTTTCAATGAAAGGTTTTAGATCATTTTGATGCTTTCAAGAGTGTACCTCTATAGACTGCCAGCGTTAGTGCGTGGCCAGCATTTTTGGAATCACCTGTGCTGTGGAAGAACAGTGTAGGATAAAAAAAAAATTCTTAAAATTAAAACATCAAATAATTGATACAAACACAGAACTTTGCGGCGAAGTATCAGTTTAAGTAAGGATAAATCCACTTTCTAGTCTCAAAAGTTTTAAAAAATAAACTTTGAGCTCCCTCCTGGAATGTGTAGCGACTCTCGGTATTAATTCCTTCTGAAGCTGCGATGTGCCCCTGACTCTCTCGCATGTGCTATTCAGTACAGCACTATTTATGAGCAACCTTGGCAGGTGAGTCCGTATGGGGCCTACATATGAAATATATTGATTCAAACATCTCATTTTGAAACAGACGCACTCGTGTGCAGATGTAGCTGAGCGGCTACCTGACATTGTCTCTTTAACTTAGCTAAAGATGGCTTGCATTGAGATGTCTAACTGTTTTGAGTACAGCCCCGGCTCTCAGGAGCTGGGGGGGAAGGAGGGGGGAGGCGAGGAGAGGAGAGGAAACGTGAGGTGAGGCAGCGGCGGTGTGTCATAAGCAGAGAAAGGAAAGCTGCTCCCCCTCGTTCTTTCTCGCTCTCGTTATCGTATTTTAAAGGAGAGGAGCCCTGCCAGGAGCCCCATACATTATATCTCCCCACAGTTAATATAGGGACGGCGGATAGCTCATTAAGATTGATCATTCCTCGTCCACCTCCTTCATGCAGAACGCCGCTCCGGCTTCATTAATCACCGGGATTTCAAGATAAAGCTCAGTGGCGGCGCAGTCACAGGACCCGGAGCCTGACAGCCCGGCTCCTACATGCATAATCACAGATGCAGTGCAGTCGAGGAGCAGCCGCCCGGCTCATCGCCACGCTAGAGGGGGCATTGTATCCACGCCTCCCTCCCTCCTCCATCCTCTCCTCAACCTATACTCTCCTCCTCCCTTCCTCCCCACCTGTCCTCTTCACTGCAATTGTCTGTCTGTTTCTTTCAGTCCGCTCCACTCCCACTCCCGGCATCATCCCTCCCATGCTGTTGTCTCCCAGCATCCTCTCCAGCCCCCCCTTTCGCCATCCTAACAGCCACCTGCTTCCCGTACCCACATATAGCCTTTGCTTTTTTCCCCATTTACACTCTTTTCTTGCTATCCACTTGCCTCCCTACTCTTTTTTTTTTCTCTCTCTCTCTCTCATCTTTGGTATCCTGCCTCACAACACCGCCACCTGTATTTAAACTGTGCTTGTCTAACTTTTCTCTCTACCTTTTTGCTTTTTCCACTATACTGCTGGAGGTGTTGGCCATTTCTTTAATACCCTGTTGTTTTTTTTACCCAGCAACAGCTCGATTTAGTTGGGTTTAAGGGAACAAAAGGATTAAAGGGAAGAAGACAAACAACCCAGTCACCCCTGATTGCTCATTTGCCCATGACAGCTGGAAGCATGTTTTCAGATGGCTATTTTCGCCTGAAACGCCCCTATAAGACTGTCCGCTTGCATTATGACGTGTGTGAAAGTGTGTGCTTTTTGTCCAGAGCCTCTGCTAGCTGGTTAAGAATTGCAAGCACTTAGTATTTTATGCAGCATCTTTATCATTCAAATCATCTGCTACTGTTTGAGGTTATGCAAAGCTGCCCAAGGTCTCGTCTGTCAAAGCTGTGATGAGAGAGAAAGAACTGAGAAATAAGAGCCTCTCATTCAGTTTGATTAAATTGTTTGTTCGTTAAGTACACTTGAGGGTTTCAGTTTGCAAGTCTGTGCTCAGTTATTTATCCCTGATAGACAGGTAAGAGTTGCAACTTATGATTAGTTTCTGTCTTCTGCTCTTCTTTCAGTAGATTCCTCTGTCTCTGTGGTTGAGTCTCTGAGATACTCTGACCCCATGTTATTGTCTACAACAAAATTTATTCAACTACAAGCACGGTGCAGTATAAAAAAAGCAGAAATAATCTGTCTCAGTTAAGCTAAATGTTTATGGAAAGCCTTTTATGTTTTTGTATATTTGTGATAGAAAATTTGTCATTGGACTGTTGATCTTTAAACAGTTAACTAAACACTGTCTGTGTTTGAACAACTTATTCTTTCTCTGATCCTAAGCAGAAATCTAGTTTCAATTATCTTAAAGCAGAAACTTTCAGTGCCAGGGTGTAACTATCGTTTGTCAGCTCAAGTTTTTAATAACACTGTGTATGTTTCAAGACTAATTTTAAAATTTATCATTCTGTACCATTTTTTGTCAGACCTCTGACTTTCTCTTTATTTTTTCTCCTTTCTAATGAAAAACACAAAAACAAGTTTGTCTCAGTCAAATGATTTTATTTTGCTTCTCTAAAGAAAAAGAACACGATTTCTAACACCATTTTTTGTGAAGCATTTTTCTTAATTTTAATGTCTGTTTAAGCGAAACCAGCAGATGCTTACTTTTTCTAAAGAGACAAACATTAAGTCCATGTTGCTTCAGCTAATACTTTTGATTAAATTTTTAAAAGAGGTGAAATATTTATTCCTTAAATAAAGCAGAGGTGACAGAAGTACACGCATTCTTTACTTAAAGTAGAAGTACAGATACTTCTGTAAAATAAAAGACTGGCAAAAGTAGAAATACTGACTGAAGTTCTTTATTCAAGTAAAAGTAATAAAATACAGGTAAAATGTACTCAAAGTATGAAAGTTAAAATGATCCTTCTGATGTGCATGTCTACGGCTCATTTTGTGTGCAAAGCTCACTGAACCTCACATCATATTAATATAATGCAAAGACTATCAAACTTAAAGGTAAAATGTGAGGAGTATGAAGTACATATATGTGTGTTCAAATGTTTGGAGCAAAAGTAGAAACTTGTTAGAAAAATAAATACTTAAGTAAAGTACAGATGCCTGAAAAATCTACTTAAGTACAGTAACTAAGTATTTGTACTTTGTTACCTCCTAGCTTTGGAATATAGATGTTTGAGGATGTAAAAACGATGATACAACAAAAAAACTTACAATCTTGTTTAAGTAGATTTCAAGTTAAT